>SJYT01034465.1:34212-164253 GCA_006410635.1 Cephalophus harveyi
CCAGGGTTGATCTCCTTCAGAATGGACTGGTTGGATCTCCTTGCAGTCCAAGGGACTCTCAAGAGTCTTCTCCAACACCACACTTCAAAAGCATCAATTCTTCGGCGATCAGTGTCACCTATTCCACACAGCTTTCCCTTATTCCCTCCCAACAAGGCTCAAACATTCCTAACTTTCAGAATCACTTACTTAACTTTCTTAAGGCCCTCACCATGGTCCAATAAATGTGTTCAAATACTGTCTGACCTCTTTGATGCAAAGATCCTTGAAGAAACAGAACCATAAATATTCATACCCACCATAGCATTTTATACTTAGATCCTCATGCTTAAATAAATTAATTTATATAAAAGAAATAACAGCATTTTCTATGAAATGAATGCTACCTTTTTTTTTTACCCTAAGATCACATGATGTACGAATATGTGAGATTGTCTTATGCCAATTTAAAATGTAAAATTTGTGTCTAGTTGTTGTTGTTCATTTGCTAAGTCATTCTGACTCTTTGCAACCCCATGGACTGAAGCACAGCAGGCTTCTCTGTCTTCCACCATGTCCCAGAGTTTGCTCAAGTTCATGTCCGTTAAGTTGGTGATGCTATCTAGTTATTACTGCTGTTCTAAGCTCTTGAAAAATGAACCCCACCTTCATGGAGGGTGGGGATATATGAGCTAGCATTTTAAAATCTCTGAATATGATGCTCTTTTCTAAAATGCGTCTAATTCCCACAGGAGTTGGGCATCCTGCAGTTACGGGAAGGTGCCTTAGGAAGAAGCATGCGGTCTCCACTCTGCTGCTTAACTATACTAGCTTTTCATACTTACATCTCCCTGATACTTGGTAAGGACTGCATTACATTTTATATCATTGAAAGTTGATTATTTTTCATCTGAGTAAGTAAAAATTTAGGAAAATCAGTAAGAGATAGGAGTCTATATTTACATTTTTTTTTCAGAAAGATGGGAAATAGTGACTTTGTCATAGTGACATTTAGCAGAAAGGGTGGAGGGTTTCTTTCATTGAATTTTTAAAAATCTGTTTTTGGCTAAAAAAAAATTCTATAAGACTTGCTTAAGGTGATCTATTTTTAGCATATTACATTTCTTTTTTAGCAGAAAGTTAAATTTTTTGTTAAAAATAGTTCATATTGGTATTCAAGTCAGAAATTTCAATTAGGAATTGAAGGCAACCACATCTACTCTTACGAATTTGCCCTAAAGCTTTCTTAAACTAAAGTCATAGATGAGACTTGTCTTCAAGTGTGAATAGTTTTCATGTTTTCCATGAATAGGTCTTTGCTATATATTTTAATGAAGTTTGGAGAAATAGTTATAAATGTTGACTATGTTTCATGAAGACTGAGGCTTTTCCTGTTAAATTTCTAGGTACGGGAGAAGTGAATGTTGTGGAAGCAGAGAGTCTCCTTGAGCCCTACCTCCAGCAGTTTCCAAATGTATGCTTAGAATTTCAAGTGTCTGTTTTCAGCTCTAATCATTCTAGCAGGGTTGAGTACTGAACAGCCTGTTCCTCCTTCCTCTGCAGGGCTCCCTCGTGTTGTTCTATCATGGCCGGATAGAGCTGCTAAAAGGAAATGTGGAAGAGGTAACTTATTTGAGGGGGTCGTTTTGGGGGCCTGTCTGTTTAGTGGAGTTGTGTAGCAAACTCATTCCACATGAGCAAATTCAGCTGTATGTGCTAGACAAAAATAGAGAGGAAATATGTAATTAAAAAGCCAAACTTTAATTTTGTGGGTGCATTCTACTATGTATAGTAGATTATAGAATATAATGTGTGTTACTATGTGTAGTAGAATATACTCTACATTTATGTATGAAGTATTTGAGGCAATTCAGGGTTGGATATAGAAATACAGATGGGCAATTTAAGGGACTTTCAGAAAACTTTGGCTACTATCCATCTTGGTATTACATATTGACTTTGGAATCTAGACATTCCATAAAGGTAACTTCATTGTACTATATGTGTGCTCCCCATCAAAGGAATTAATTCACTAAATCCCTTGAAGAAAAAGAGTGAAAGAGCCTTTCATATAAATATACTCACAAACAATTTTCTTCTCCACAATGGGGACAAACATATTTATTTTTCCTTGACTTGATTGTTTTCTACTTACAATACATCTTGGATTTCTTTCCAGGTCAGTATATCTAAATCTTCCTCATTCTTTTTGATGGCTGGGTTTCATTCCGTGAGATGGATAAACTGTACTTATTAAAGTGGTCCACTATTGATAGACATTTGGCTATTATACACAATGCTATTGTAAACATTAATATGTGTACATCTCAGTGCAAAGGTACATTTGTATAAGACAGAGTCTGACAGGATTTCTAGGTCAAAGATGTTTGCATTTTAATAAATTCAGACAGATTACCCTCCTTACTTAAAGCTAGTCCATTTAAACTCCTATAAAGATATGACTGTAGCCCACCAGGCTCCTCTGGTGGAAATCCTGTGGGATTTCCCATGCAAGTGTACTGGAATGGGTTACCATTTCCTTCTCCAGGGATCTTCCTGACCCAGGGATTGAACCTGCATCTCCTACTTGTCAGGCAGATTCTTTACCACTGAGCCACCTGGGAAGCTCAAAGATATGAGAATACTTGTTTCCAATGCTCTTTGCCAGCTCTGGTCATTATTTATCTTTTATTTTTCCAGTACGATGGCTGAAAAATGATAATCTAAATTTAATTTATATTTTCCAATAAAAAAGCCATCATATGTGTATTTGTCACTCATATATCTTTTTCTCTGATTTCCTATTTATATCTTTTAACAATTTTCCCATTTTAGTAAAGTTGTATGATAAGTGTTGCATGATTATTGTTATATGATAAGTAAAATTGTTGTTTCTTTTTTAATAAAATTGTTGTATGATAAGTGTTAATTCTTTGCCAGGTATGTATATAGCAATATCTTCTCCCAGTCTGTCCATTGCCTTAAACTTGGTTTAAGGTATATCGTTTCCTCTGGAAGTTCTAAATTTATTGTCAGTCTTTTCTTAAAGGACTTCTGTATTTTATGTCTTACTTAAGGAAGGAACTTTGCTACTCCCACATTGCAAAGTTCCATGGCCCTCTCACAAAGTTAAATAAGGAGACAGAGTTTAACTGCATTGTTGGCATGTAAGGAAAGGAGCGTGTCATATTGAGTGGGTTAATGAGTCATGATTTTGTTCTTTTTGTACAAAGTGTTTTATGTATTTTTCCATTAGGTTATTATCTCCTTGTCTAATATCTGGATGATCAGCTTTATGCAATTGACTTATAGGCACAAGAGATATTTCGAAAATGCATTTCAGTTCAAGAAGAATGGAAACAGTTTCACCATCTCTGTTACTGGGAGCTGATGTGGATTTTTGTATTCCAACAAAACTGGAGGGAGGCATATTACTATTCAGATCTGCTTTGCAAAGAGAGTAGATGGTCCAAGGTAAAGTGTAGTACTTTCATTAGTGTCATCTGTTTGCTAATAAGTGTATAGAATGATTTTCATTTAGGATTGTTTGTTCAATAGTATGACATCAACACTGTTTTCTCAATGTAGAGATCTATCAAAGGAGGAAGTATGCATTAAGTACCTGCTGTTTATAACCACTGTCCTCAGCACTTTAAAAGCCATCTAAGCAGCCCTTTTCAACAGAGGCTTTATTTCTGAAGATGAATTTCAGTTATATATAAAAATGAGTAAATATCAAGTTTTGATAATTTTTTGTAGACTTTTTGATGTCCTGATAATGAAGCTTTTCATAATAATAAAAATTAATTCTTTATCCATTCATCTGTTGATGGATACTTAGGTTGCTTTTGTATCTTAGCTTTTGTAAATAATGTTGCTATGAGCATTGAGATGTAAATATCTTTTTGTGGAATTGCTGGATCATATGGTAGTTCTATTTTAATTTTCTGAAGAATCTTCATACTGTTTTCCATAATGGCTATACCAATTTACATTCCCACCAACAATATACCAGGTTCCCTTTTCTCTATATCCTTGCCGACATTTATTATTTGTTGTCTTTCTGATGATAGCCATTCTAACAGGTGTGGCAAGATAGGCAAAGGAGATTGAGGTACACAGTAATAGATATAAATAAGATAACAAGGTTGCAAAAACAGGGAATATAGCCAATACTTTTTAACAACTTTAAATGGAGTATAATCTATTAAAATATTGAATTGCTATGTTGTATACTTGAAACTCATATAGCATTGTAAATCAATTAAACTTCAATTTTAAAAAGTTCTAAAAACCTAATCCATTTGTGAGAGATTGGGAGGAATGAGATAATGATCTCTTTTTCATTTTGTCCACTTTCTCATCCATGAACATTAAAGTTGCATAATAGAATGGCTAAAATTTGGTGGGAAGTGTGGATCTTATTTGGAATAGGTAGCAAGAGGCTTCATTTCCCTTTTTTGTCTTTGATACCTCAGATACTATATCTGGCAGATGTGTAGTTCATTCCTTTTAAAAACTGCTATTTGTTTATTTGTTCCTGGCTGCACGGGGTCTTCACTGCTGCATGTGGGCTTTCTCTAGTTGTGGGGAGCGGGGCTAGTCTAGTTGCGGCGTGTGTGCTTCTCATTGCAGTGGCTCCTCTTGCTGCGGAGCATGGGCTCTAGGGCATGGGGGCTTCGGTAGTTGTGGCTGTTGGGCTCAGTAGTTGTGGTGCTCAGCCTTAGTTGCCCCCTGGCATATGGGATCTTCCCGGACCAGGGATCAAACCCATGTCCCCTGCATTGGCAGGTGAATTCTTACCACCGGATCACCAGGGAAGTCCTGTGGGTCATTCATGATTTACAAGGTGGAAATATCATGTACCTAGGGTGCTCTCTAACTACTGCTTTTCTTTTTCTCAAGGCAACATATGTGTTCTTAAAAGCTGCAATTTTGAGTATGCTTCCAGAAGAGGATGTGGTAGCAATGAAAGAGGATGTGGTAACTTTATTCAGGTAAGCTTGTGATGAGTTCCAGACCTATATATCCAGCTCCCATTTACCACCTTCACTTCGGTATGTCGAAACATTCAAAACTCCCTAGTAAACCTATGTTCTTTCCTCTCCCAATGATTGGAACTGCTAGTAGCAAGGCAAAAACCCATAATACTTGTATCACCAACACTACCCTGTCCCTCTGTTCCCCATTGAGAGGAGAGGTATAGATTAGAGCGTAGGGGGAATAATAGTTGAGATGAGGTCTGAAGGAGCTGCAGAGGCAGGTGGAGAGTTATGTTGATACAGTTTGAGACCAAAGGGACAGCAGGAAGGGGCACTGCACGTTAAACTAAAGCAAAGCTGATATTGTCAGGACATAATGCTACATTTTGTATATATGCCAAAGTAAAACGAATATCCAGGATTACTCAAAATATGTCTCACAGAATACAGAATTAAAAAAATAATAAGACGAAATCTATGGCCATACCACCCTGAACACGTCCAATCTTGTCTAATCCTGGAAGCTAAGCAGAGTCGGGGCTGGTTTGTACTTGGATGGGAGGCTGCCTGGGAATACTAGGTGCTGTAGGCTTAAAAAATAAGATGTCTTTTAGTGACACAGAGATCCTTAGTATCCCATGCAGGAAATGATAAGGTAATAGAATGGAGGTGGAAACCAAACTGGGGTTGGCTAAAGAGTGAATGAGATACAAAGAAATGAACAGAGTTAAGCATAAATACATTAAGTGATAGAGAAAGTTGAAGGGAGATGTAATATCAAATAATATATTAATGGGAGAGATCTGGGCATTCTCAAAAACCTCTGAGGAGGACCCAGTTCAGAATGACAGTTGGACATACAAGTGAGAAATGGGATAACTGACCTTTGTAAGGCTCTTGAAAAGTCAGGAGGAGATAGACTCCAAAGCACTGATGGCAGGACCGGCTTTATGTAGAGGGAGGATCAAGTCCTCTGTTGTACCACACAGGAAGAAGTCCAGAGCGGGCTCAGAGGCATGCCAGCTCATGTGTGGAGGCAGGGCTGTCTGTTGAGAGCGAAAGAGAAAGGAGTGGGCTGGAGGTCTGAGGAGGATGGAGAATGTTTGAAATCATTGTTGCAGAGAGTGGGACAGAGAGAAGCACAGGACAGGGAATGGCAGGCGGTGCGAGGGCTCATTGGAGGTTGGTGTTGAATGTACAGAGATACCAACTTGTTCTCATTGCAGGAAGATGAGTGCAACAACTAGGCACTGGCAAGGGAGTCTAGGAAATAAGCTGGAGCCTGCAGCAGTAAAGCTTGCCTGCAGGGCAGGCTAAGCAGGAGTATGGAGGGACAGGGAGAAAGGAGACTGCTGAGTTGGGAGAAAGTTGAAAGACAAGAGGACCGAAAGTCTCATTAGAACAGCCACGGTTATAACGAGGAGGATAGTTGGTGTGTTTGAGTTTGTGCTTTGATGTAGAAAAGTTACAGATGATGAAATGGCCTAAGATACAACTGTAGGAATGGGTGGCTGTGGTGGGAAGGAGGGCGTGGCCTCTGGAGATGAGGCAGCTAGGAGAACAGAGAAGCCCCACTGCATTCTTTAAATATAATTGATGACAAACACTTTTAATAGAATACTATATTCTGTGGCCACATTATGAGAAGTAATGGCTTGTCTGCATCCTCAGACTTGTCAGGACAGATTTGAAGGTATGACCAGGACAACTTTGTCATGCTTTTTAGAAACTGGACCATGTATATATTAACTGTAGAATGTACATTGGTGGGAGCCATGGAATGCCACCTGCTACTGGTAAAATACATTTCCTTGTTTCACACACAGGACAACAAATGGAATGGAATGTTAAGATATATTGGGATCTTTTTCATCTCAATTTCCTCCACTCCAAAATAAATTTTCTCTGCATCAAAATAATTTCTATGAAACATGTAACTAATCTTATTTTCAGGCAAAAGCTTGAAGTCTGCTATATGTGTGATAGCATCTAACTTGTTGAGATACTGAGAGGAGAATCCCCCCAAATGTTCTCTTCATTACAGACTCTGTGATCCTTAAATCAGAAGGTTTCATGTCCTCTGCACGCCTCTGACCCTCTCCCTCAACCCCCACCTCGTATGTCCACTCCCTTTTCCACTGATATTAATTAACATTCATGATGGGCATTCTGGTTTAAAACCATAGCCGTTTGTACACCTAAAAGTAATGTTGTATGTCAATTATACTTCAATTAAAAAAACCCATATCTCAAGATTGTGCTGAGAAATAGCATAACACAAGCTTGTCTTCCTATGGAATGCTTTTTCTCTCATTGCATCTTCCTCTTTCTTTCAGTGCTGTGATTAGATATTTCCCTAAATTCCTTCTTGGTGACCTGTTTCGTGCATTTACAAGATTATGTATGAGAAAGTACCCTACAAATATGTAGCCACTATTCTCATTTTTCTGTGCTTGTGAATTTTATAATTGGAATTTCTTAGAATTTTGAGAGGAAAATTGTAAGCATGCTATATGTTCTTAGCTGATTATTTTCAAAATCACCTACGCTTGGGAAACATTTTCTCAAATTATGCATGAGTTGATGACTCTTTTTGAGACATTTTTATCAGAGAAGCCATGGACTGTAGCTCACCAGATTCCTCTTGTCTGCAGAATTCTCCAGGCAAGAATACTGGTTGGGTAGCCATTCCCTTCTCCAGGAGATCTTCCTGACCTGGGGATCAAACCTAGGTCTCCCACATTGCAGGTAGATTCTTCACCATCTGAGCCACCAGGGAAACCACTGTTAGGTCTGGGGTGGAGCCTAAATTTGCATTTTGAACAGGGTTCCTGGTGGTGCGGATCCACTGCTCTGGGGAGCGCAGCGTAACAGGGACAGGTATAAATATTGCATGTGTTCTAATATTAGACCTTTCACTGGAACTCGGGCTCTTCACAGACAGGTGGATGGCTTGAAGCAGAGAATTGCTGGGAAATCGATCCCTACTGAGAAGTTTGCTGTGAGGAAGGCTCGACGTTACTCTCCCTCGTTGCCAGCACCCGTGAAGCTCGTTTTGCCTGCCCTGGTATCTGCCTTTATTTACTTACTCTTTGCATCCTAGAAATACATTATCTAGTTTCAGGGGCAGGGAGAGCATCTAACTTTTGTTGTGAAGTTTGCTCAATTAAAAATGATTGTGTTTGGTAAAGGCTATTTATAAAATATATAATTTAAGTCTTATAGTAACTCTATGAGAGGAATTTTTCTTTGTAGCCTCATTTGACAAATAAGGAAATTCAGACAGAGAGAGGTGAGTTGGCATATTTGAAACTGAGTTGAATTATAATGCAAGCCACATATGTAACTACCTTTTCTAGCTGCTATCCTCAGAATCAAAAGGTAAAAAAATTAAAAAGTAGAAGAACACATGATAATCGTTTTCAAAATATTGGTTTAACCTGGTTTATGCAAAATTTTTGGAATAGGAAATGGCAACCCATTCCAGTATTCTTGCCTGGAAGCTTCCATGGACAGAGGAGCCTGGCAGGCTACAGTCCATGGGGTCGCCAAGAGTCAGAAACCACTGAAAACTGAGCGCACACGCACGCATGCAAAATTTTGTCATTTTGAGTGTGTAATCTCTAAGATTTATTAATGAGATTCTGCATTCTTTTATACTGTACTCATCCACTGGTGTGTGCTTTCTGCTTAGAATGTGTTTCAGTTTGAACCAGCCACAGTGCTCCAGAGCCATAACTGGCTGGTGGCTTCTCTTGTAGCCTAATGCTAGAGCTCCCATTCTTGATCAGTGTGCCATTTAGGTTAGACTTCATGAAAAGCATAATTTCAAGTTAAATGATCTTAATGCAGATTTCTTTAAAAAGTACTGAATATATCAAATTACAGCAATGGCACCCCACTCCAGTATTCTTGCCTGGAAAATGCCATGGACGGAGGAGCCTGGTAGGCTGCAGTCCATGGGGTCCCTAAGAGTCGGACACGACTGAGCGACTTTACTTTCACTCTTCACTTTCATGCACTGGAGAAGGAAATTGCAACCCACTCTAGTGTTCTTGCCTGCAGAATCCCAGGGACGGGGGAGCCTGATGGGCTGCTGTCTATGGGGTCGCACAGAGTCGGACACGACTGAAGCGACTCTAGTTTGCGTGAGTAGTCAAGTAACGCAGGGAAACTGTTTAGTGCGAGCTACATATGCTGTCCTTTTTTGGAGGTTCCTGATTTTTTTCTTTTGATTCCAGAGTATATTCAATTATTCCCCTTTAACAGTTGCTTAGTTTCCAGTTTTTATTACCGCAAACAGGCTATAATGAATATTCTTCTATAGCTCTTTGTACATGGGCATATAATTCTATGGGAGAGATGTTTAGAAGTAGAATTCCAAGTTGAAGGGCATATGCATTTAATACTTGGACATTGCCAGATTGCTCTCCAGAAGGGCTGTACTGATTTAAATTCCTACCAACAGTGTTTTATTTTTTTAATGTGTGATTGGGCTTTTCATGTGCTTGTTCATTTTTACTTCTTATTTCATGAATTGTTGTTCATGCGCTTACTTCCCTAATTTTTTTATTAGGTTATTTATTATTTTATCATTGACTTATAAGTTACCAAGTGAGTGAAAGTCACTCAGCCATGTCTGACTCTTTGTGACCCCAAGGACTATACAGCCCATGGAATTCTCCAGGCCAGAACACTGGAGTGGGTAGCCGTTTCCTTCTCCAGGGGATCTTCCCAGCCCAGGGGTCGAATCCAGGTCTCCTGCATTGCAGGCGGATTCTTTACCAGCTGAGCCACCAGGGAAACTGCATTGACTTATAGGAGCTCTTTAAATATTCTGTGAGAAAGAAAACTACAGCTCCTCATAGGTGTCTGTTGGGGGCTAGCCTGCACCGAGTACCCCAGCCTGGGTATTTCCTACTTAAGAAAAACAATCTCAGAGAACACCACC
The DNA here is from genome assembly GCA_006410635.1 of Cephalophus harveyi. Taxonomy (NCBI): domain Eukaryota; kingdom Metazoa; phylum Chordata; class Mammalia; order Artiodactyla; family Bovidae; genus Cephalophus; species Cephalophus harveyi. The sequence continues at coordinate 44,125 of SJYT01034465.1, forward strand.
CTCAGACCAGGTTGTGCCTGGTCTGTGCCTGTGATGCAATGAGATAAAAATACGGCCACTCTGTAAATCATATCTGAGCACAGGTAAAAAGAAGAACACAATGCAAATCACAAAAATGACCAAACATCCTCCTTTTCCAGCTAATATGGGAGCCTGCTACTGTTTTACCCATGACACCTTTCAGCTCCATTCCTGCCTCATTTTTATCACGTGATTAATGCTGGGAGATTGTTTTCTTTCCATGTCACAGAACTTCACCATAGTCCTTTCTCCGTCCTAAAACTGAGATGCTTGTGTATACATATGATGTATATGTTGCTCTGATTGCTAAGGGCCTTAAGGGGGGTTAACTCAGAGCACTTCTTTCTCCGGGGCTCAGTGTGTAGAATTGGCTTGAATTTGTGGTAACTAGGAATTTTACCAAAATCTTGTATTTCATAAAATGACCAGTTCACATACATACTTTTCTTTTTCTGATAAAATGTTCCATCAATAAAAACAAAATTAAAAAAAATCATCATCAGTGTAAATAAATATTCCAAAAGTTATTGAACTCTTACACGATTAGCAATAAGAAAATTTAGATGTAAAGCAAAAGAGTGCTGTGATCTTAGTTTTCAGTCCCAAAAGGTGAAGATGACTTTGCTGTCACTCAACTCCAGTGTATTTTCCTCGTTTTTACTGCTTCCCTGTAAGAGGCTGTTCAAATAATCTTAACATAGTTTACCATTTATTTATTTCCAAGGAGATTCTAATTATCCTGCTTACTTCGTACCTTTCAAAATATGAACTGAACTACCAGGAAGATTAGAAAAATATTTTCAAGCAAGAGCACATTTGCTTTTGGTCCAAAGAAAAAAAGAAAAATTCTCATCTGTTAGCCTATTAAATGTAATTTGCAATGAGAAATCATTAGTTTACATTTTTAGGGGCTGTCATTCTGCCATATGGCCTTTAAATGAATGTATTTTCTGCATATTGGATTGCATTACTGGACCATCACATGTTTTTAATGGTATAAAAGAACCTGAGCCAGGTAAAATATTTCCTATGTTAATTTGCAGTGATGTCCTTGGAAACATTTTTATGTAAACAATTGGCAGATATAGAAAAAATGTTTCCCTTTACTTAAGAGTAATAACAAAAATTTATGTTTGAATTGTTCATAATATCATTTTAAAATATTATATTTATTTCTATCTGTAATCTATTATCTTCTAAAAGGATTGGATGCCAAGAAAGTGAAAGTGAAGTCGCTCAGTAGTTTCCGACTGTTTGTGACCCGTGGACTGTAGCCCACCAAGCCTCTCTGTCCATGGGATTCTCTAGGCAAGAATACTGGAGTGGGTTGCCATTTCGAAGAGTCATTTATGAACAATTTATTTACTCGTTTAATTAAAAAGTCACTTCTGTGTTATATGATATATGTGACTTGACAAAATATCATACTTTCGGTCTTTCGTAATTTTCGTAATTTATTTCACTTTTACCCCTCTAATTTAGTGATTTGAGGTTTACTTCTTTCGATTCTTTTTACTAGAGAACTCTAGTGATCGTTGACTCCGTTTTGTAAGTGTGTACCGAAACAACATTTCTTGTGGCTTTCTGGAGTGTATTAACACTTACCAAAGAGTAAAAAGGAGTAATCCTTTACTACATACAAACCTTACCAAAAGGTGATCACTCGTTCTCTTTTCTGGAAAGACTTTTAGACAACCATTGACAACTTTTCCGGCTCCGTCGAGATGTTTCACTCTCATTCATACTTTTCGCTCTCGGACCTTTAGAAATGCCGACGGGGGAGGGTAGGAAAGGGGCACATGTAGACGAGCACAACTAGACACACGTACTACTCCTGTTTCTGGAACTCGGCGTCCATAGACCAACTGACGTCAGTTCTACCTCCCTTCTATGGACTATATTGTGCCTACTCGGAACCCGTGCCTACTCGGAACCCGTGCCTACTCGGAACCCCTGCAATTCAAGACACTTTCTTCGGTCTCCGTTTCCTGTTTTCTCACACGCTAAGACAAATATATTTTATAGCTCCTATTTAGTCAGGTATTTCTACCTTTCGTCTAATCACCGACGGTTTCCCACCTTTTGACCCCCAAACACTGTGTGTCTCCTAATTTAATAACAGACACTGAGGCCCCTACTCGTGGAGTAAATCTAGTAAAAAATGAAACCCGTGTCGTACCCCGACTTTACAAATTACTCTAAAGAGAAATGTTTATGGAAATTTTTTAATTTGTAATGTAAACTTTTTACATCCACTTTTTTCAGTCCCATGTTTTTCCTACTATGCACAACTAATTAAGAGTTTCTGTTTATGCCCTCTTAGATTTATTTTTATAGTTATGATCATAGTATATCTGGACATACTCAAGCCTATATTTTTATAACCTTTTCTCTCATTGAGATAAAACTGACCTATAACACTATATTAGTTTGGGATGTACAGTGTAATGATTTGATATTTGTACACATTGCAAAATCACCATAGTAAGTCTAGTAAATGTCTGTCACCATACATCATTACAAAAATTTTTTTCTTTTGTTGAGAACTTTTAAAATCTACTCTCTTAGCAACTTTAAAATATGCAATATAGTATTAGCTGTAGTCACCATCTGTACTTGAGATCTCCATGACTTAATTGTTTTATACCTGGCTTCAGTCCAGTTCAGTCTCTCAGTCGTATCCAACTCTTTGCAGCTCCATGGACTGCAGCATGACAGGCTTCCCTGTCCATCACCAACTCCCAGAGTTTGCTCAAACTCATATTCATTGAGTTGGTGATGCCATCCAACCATCTCATCCTCTGTCGTCCCCTTCCCCTTGGCCTTCAATCTTTCCCAGCATCAGGGTCTTTTCCAACGAGTCAGTTCTTCGCATCAGGTGGCCAAAGTACTGGAGTTTCAGCTTTGGCAACAGTCCTTCCAGTGAATATTCAGGACTGATTTCTTTTAGGATGGGCTGGTTGGATCTCCTTGCAGTCCAAGGGACTCTCAAGAGTCTTCTCCAACACCACAGTTCAAAAGCATCAATTCTTCGGTGCTCGGGTTTCTTTACAGTCCAGCTCTCACATCCATACATGACTACTGGAAAAACCATAGCATTGACTACATGGACCTTTATTGGCAGAGTAATGTCTTTCCTTTTAAATACACTGTAGGTTGGTCATAGCTCTTCTTCCAAGGAGCAAGCGTCTTTTAATTTCATGGCTGCAGTCACCATCTGCACTGATTTTGGAGCCCATGAAAATAAAGTCTTTCACTGTTTCCACTGTTTCCCCATCTATTTGCCATGAAGTGATGGGACTGGATGCCATTATCATAGTTTTTTGAATGTTGAGTTTTAAGCCAACTTTTTCACTCTCCTCTTTCACTTTCATCAAGAGGCTCTTTAGTTCTTCTTTGCTTTCGGCCATAAGGGCGGTGTCATCTGCATATCAGGTTATTGATATTTCTCCTGGCAATCTTGATTCCAGCTTGTGCTTCATCCTGCCCAGCATTTTGCATCATATACTCTGCATATAAGTTATATAAGCAGGGTGACGATATACAGCCTTCAGTTCAGTTCAGTCGCTCAGTCGTGTCTGACTCTTTGTGACCCCATGAATTGCAGCACGCCAGGCCTCCCTGTCCATCACCAACTCGCGGAGTTCACTCAGACTCACATCCATCGAGTCCGTGATGCCATCCAGCCATCTCATCCTCGCTCGTCCCCTTCTCCTCCTGCCCCCAATCCCTCCCAGCATCAGAGTCTTTTCCAATGAGTCAACTCTTCTCATGAGGTAGCCAAAGTACTGGAGTTTCAGCTTTAGCATCATTCCTTCCAAAGAAATCCCAGGGTTGGTCTCCTTCAGAATGGACTGGTTGGATCTCCTTGCAGTCCAAGGGACTCTCAAGAGTCTTCTCCAACACCACAGTTCAAAAGCATCAATTCTTCAGCGCTCAGCCTTCTTCACAGTCCAACTCTCACATCCATACAGGACCACAGGAAAAACCATAGCCTTGACTAGACGGACCTTAGTCGGCAAAGTAGCCTTAACATACTCCTTTCCCGATTTGGAACCAGTTCTTTCTGTTGCTTCTTGCTGCTGCTGCTGCTAAGTCGCTTCAGTCGTGTCCAACTCTGTGTGACCCCATAGACGGCAGCCCACCAGGCTCCGCTGTCCTTGGGATTTTCCAGGCAAGAACACTGGAGTGGGTTGCCATTTCCTTCTCCAATGCACGAAAATGAAAAGTGAAAGTGAAGTTGCTCAGTTGTGTCTGACTCTTCGCAACTCCATGGACTGCAGCCTACTAGGCTCCTCCGTCCATGGGATTTTCCAGGCAAGAGTCCTGGAGTGGGTTCCCATTGCCTTCTCCATTGCTTCTTGACCTAAATACAGATTTCTCAAGAGGCAGGTAAGGTGGTCTGGTATTCTCATTTCTTTAAGAATTTTCCACAATTTGTTGTGATCCACACAGTCAAAGGCTTTGGCATAGTCAATAAAGCAGAGAAATGGCAACCCGCTCCAGTGTTCTTGCCTGGAGAATCCCAGGGATGGTGGAGCCTGATGGGCTGCCATCTAAGGGGTCACACAGATTCAGACACGACTGAAGCGACTTAGCAGCAGCAGCAGCAGATGTTTTTCTGGAACTCTCTTGGTTTTTTGATGATCCAATGGATGTTGGCATTTGATCTCGGGTTTCTTTGCCTTTTCTAAATCCAGCTTTAACATCTGGAAGTTCATGGTTCATGTACGGTTGAAGCCTGGCTTGGAAGATTTTGAGCATTACTTTGCTAGGTATGAGATGAGTGCAGCTGTGCAGTAATTTGAACATTCTTTGGCATTGCCTTTCTTTGGGATTGGTATGAAAACTGACCTTTTCCAGTCCTGTGGCCACTGCTGAGTCTTCCAAATTTGCTGGCATATTGAGTGCAGCACTTTCACAGCCTCATCTTTTAGGATTTGAAATAGTTCAACTGGGATTCCATCACCTCCACTAGCTTTGTTTGTAGTGATGCTTCCTAAGGCTACTTGACTTCACATTTCAGGATGTCTGGGTCTAGGTGAGTGATCACACCATCGTGGTTATCTAGGTCATGAAGATTTTTTTGTACTGCTCTTCTGTGTATTCTTGCCAGCTCTTCTTAATATCTTCAGCTTCTGTTAGGTCCATACCATTCTGTCCTTTATTATGCCCATCCTTGCATGAAATGTTCCCTTGGTATCTCTAATTTTCTTGAAGAGATCTTTAGCCTTTCCCATTCTATTGTTACATTGATAACTGAAGAAGACTAACTGCTCTCTTTGTTATTCTTTGGAACGCTACATTCAGATGTGTGTATCTTTCCTTTTTTCCTTTACCTTATACCTGGGAGTTTGTACATTTTGACCTCTTCACATATTCCTCCTATTCCTCAAGCTCTTGCCCCCTGACAACCTGTCTATTCCCTATATCTATGAGCTTTTGTTTATTTAGGTTTCACATAGAAGTGAGAACATAGGGTGTTCATCTGACTTTTGTTCACTTAGCATTAGTATCTTCAAGGTCCTTCATGTTGTTGCAGATGGAACAATTTGATTCTTTTTCATGGCTGAATGTTCCATTTTACACACACACAGACATGTATTTCACATTTCCTTTATCCATCCATCCATTGATGGATACTTAGATCTTTTCCATGCTTGTCTGTTGTAAACAAGGCAGTGAACATGGGCATGCATATATCTTTTCAAGATAGTATTTTTTTTCAGATAAATATGCAGAGGTGGGGTTACTGGATCATATGGTAGTTTATCATAAATGTTTTAATTCTTTCTAGGTAACCATTGTAATAATTTCAAGAGCTCCCTGGCATTCCATGGAGATAATATATCATAATTTAACCAACTCTTTCAGTATTGTTGGGCATTTAGGCTGATTTCCATATTTGAAATTATTCTAACTTTAGATTTCCATCAATAGTTCAGTTCAATCACTTAGTCGTGTCCGACTCTTTGCGACCCCATGGACTGCAGCATGCCAGCCCTCCCTGTCCATCACCAACTTTCGAAGTTTACCTAAACTCATGTCCATTGAGTCAGTGATGCCATCCAACCATCTCATCCTCTGTCATCCCCTTTTCCTCCTGCCCTCAATGTTTCCCAGTATCAGGGTCTTTTCAAATGAGTGAGTTCCTCATTATCAGGTGGCCAAAATATTGGAGTTTCAGCTTCAACATCAGTCCTTCCAATGAACACCCAGGACTGATCTCCTTTAGGATGGACTGACTGGATCTCCTTGCAGTCCAAGGGACTCTCAAGAGTCTTCTCCAACACCACAGTTCAAAAGCATCAATTCTTCGGTGCTCGGGTTTCTTTACAGTCCAGCTCTCACATCCATACATGACTACTGGAAAAACCATAGCATTGACTACATGGACCTTTATTGGCAGAGTAATGTCTTTCCTTTTAAATACACTGTAGGTTGGTCATAGCTCTTCTTCCAAGGAGCAAGCGTCTTTTAATTTCATGGCTGCAGTCACCATCTGCACTGATTTTGGAGCCCATGAAAATAAAGTCTTTCACTGTTTCCACTGTTTCCCCATCTATTTGCCATGAAGTGATGGGACTGGATGCCATCATCCCCTTTTCCTCCTGCCCTCAATGTTTCCCAGTATCAGGGTCTTTTCAAATGAGTGAGTTCCTCGTTATCAGGTGGCCAAAATATTGGAGTTTCAGCTTCAACATCAGTCCTTCCAATGAATACCCAGGACTGATCTCCTTTAGGATGGACTGACTGGATCTCCTTGCAGTCCAAGGGACTCTCAAGAGTCTTCTCTAACGCCACAGTTCAAAAGCATTAATTCTTCGGCGCTCAGCTTTCTTTATAATCCAACTCTCTTATCCATACATGACTACTGGAAAAACTATAGCCTTGACTAGACGGACCTTTGTTGGCAATGTAATGTCTCTGCTTTTAAACATGCTCTCTGGGTTGGTCATAACTTTTCTTCCAAGGAGTAAGCATCTATTAATTGGCCCAATTAGTTAATTAAGCATCTATTAATTAACTATTAATATAGAGTTATTATATTATATAGATTTAAAGTTTTTAGATCTGTTATATTATTAGAGATTTTATAATTTTATATCTAAATTATAATTTAGATATAAATTTTATATAAAGCTTTTAATCTTTATTATAGATAAATGAACCTCTTTACATTTTTATATTATCTTCTACATTTTTAATTGTAGGAAAATGCACATAATATAAAATTTGCCATATTAACCATTTTTAAACTGTATGGTCCAGTTGTGCAGCCAGTTTTGAGAACTTTTTCATACCCCTTAAACAGTAACTTCACATTCTCCGCTCTTCACAGTGGCTGGCAATCAGCGTTTTACTCTTTATTACTGTGAATTTGACACTCTAGAGACTGTATAGGTGGAATCGTGCAGTCCTTTGCTTCTCGTGCTGCCTTATTTCCCTTATCCTAATTTCCTCCAGGTACGTCCGTGTTGCAGCATGTGTCAGAATTTCCTTCATTTTTAAGGCTGCGTAATATTCTGTTGGGTGTTTATACCAAATTTTGTTTATCTATTCATCTATCAACGTATATTTGGGTTGCTTCCACTTTTGACTGTGAACAATACTTCTATGAACATGTATATGCAAATATTTCATTCAGATGCTGCCTTCAGTTCTTTTAGATATATGCCTCAAGGTGGATTTGCTGGATCATGTAACATTTCTATTTTTAATTTTTTAGGAACTGACATACTGTTTTCTCTAGTGGCTGCACCTTTGTACATTCCCACCAACAATACACACAGGTTTCAATTTCTATACATCCTTGACAATGCTAGTAATTTTCTTTTCTTTTTTTTTTTTATCTGTTTTGTTTGTTTTTTGGTAGTAGGCATGCTAATGGGTGTAAGATTTTTTTAAACAATTTTTTATATAGAATAATTTCAAAAGGAAAAATATTTACTTTGATTTGAGTGGAAGCTCAATGTAAAGCCATATCATTTTAAAATTTAACTGAGATAAAACTACATAAAAATTTACTTCAAAAAATGGGTTTCAGAAAATTGCAGTTCAGTAAAATCTATTAAGGCTTTTTAACAAATTTACTGGTATTTATTTTTGTGAAACTAATTTGGCCACTTTTCATTAATTTGTTCCTTTGAACACTCATTTTTCATACCTGGTATAGCATTGTGATAGTAGAAAAAAACATTGTCCCTGTCATTAAGGGAATTATTTGTGATTAAATGCCACATATTTGCAAATTAGATGAAAAATGAAGATATTTTAAAGTAAATGTATATGTGAGAAATGGGAGGTAAAGAAAAACCTTTTTTTTTTAAGTGAAAACATTTGTAGACTATTTTTTCCTCCAAAGGAGTAGGCTAGCTTGCTTCTATTTTCCTACAAAGACGAGGGTTTTAGTTCAGTAGAATAAATTCTAATGTTTGAATGTCCATCCTTTGTAGTATAGACTAATACACTGAGTAAGACCTTTGTATACGGTTACCCCTTATTTTCCACGGGGTTTTATTCCAAGACTCACTGTGGATACCACAGTCTTTGGATGCTCAAGTTCCATACTCTGCCCTCTGTATCCACAGATTTCTCATTCACTGATTCAATCAGCCACAGATCTTAAACGTAGCCCCAATCTGGTTTGTTGATTAGAAGCATAAATAGATTGTTTTTTGAGGGGGGGATGGTCTTTAATAGGGAAAGTAGAAAACAAAGATCATGGCATCTGGTCCCATCACTTCATGGGAAATAGATGGGGAAACAGTGGAAACAGTGTCAGACTTTATTTTTTGGGGCTCCAAAATCACTGCAGATGGTGACTGCAGCCATGAAATTAAAAGACGCTTACTCCTTGGAAGAAAAGTTATGACCAACCTAGATAGTATATTCAGAAGCAGAGACATTACTTTGCCAACAAAGGTCCGTCTAGTCAAGGCTATGGTTTTTCCGTGGTCATGTATGGATGTGAGAGTTGGACCGTGAAGAAGGCTGAGCGCCGAAGAATTGATGCTTTTGAACTGTGGTGTTGGAGAAGACTCTTGAGAGTCCCTTGGACTGCAAGGAGATTCCACCAGTCCATTCTGAAGGAGATCAGCCCTGGGATTTCTTTGGAAGGAATGATGCTAAAGCTGAAACTCCAGTACTGTGGCCACCTCATGCGAAGAGTTGACTCATTGGAAAAGACTCTAATGCTGGGAGGGATTGGGGACAGGAGGAGAAGGGGACGACTGAGGATGAGATGGCTGGATGGCATCATGGACTCGATGGACGTGAGTCTGAGTGAACTCCGGGAGATGGTGATGGACAGGGAGGCCTGGCGTGCTGCGATTCATGGGGTCACAAAGAGTCGGACACGACTGAGGGACTGAACTGAACTGAATGTGGTATTGATATTTGTGATTTTCATAGTGAATAACTTGTCAGATCTTGGAAGTGAGAGGTGATTATCAGCTATCTTCAGCACCTAGAAATAAAGCAACCTTCTTTGACCTGGTTAAGTAGCATCTTTAACCTCCCATGGACAAGCTGTTTACTGATTAAAACACCAGCATGCGTTAATGGTGATTTCAGTATGAAGGACTCTCAAAGCCGCATCATTTTGGTTTTTTGTCCCTTCCCACCTGTGTTCTCACAGCCTGAAATGTATAAATTATCAGTCTGTCTTGGAATGATTTATTTCTACTTAACTTGCAAAAAAGAAAAACCCAAATTCAAAAGCGGTATAGATGTGAAATGGCCACCTTTGTTGATGTCACACACGATATGGTTCCTTCTGTTAATATCTATTAGCCTTGGGCTATAGAAGGTAGAGTCATTTTCAAAAGGAAAAATGTCTTGAAAGAAGATCCTCTATATTAGCCTCATGCAGTTAGAAGATTTTAGGGATTTTAGGTGCATGTAAGAGCCATTTTGTCTAATTTTATGACATAATTTCGTCCCCCAAAGCACCTAACCTGGGCGAACTGGTGAGCTGTAAACATAATGATCTGGGAAGGATGTTCTCCTTCCTGAATTTTTAATGGGGAGAAGGCCATCTGCTTCTCCACATGGAAGCGTTACCCTCTTGCACATGAAGCCAGCCCAGTTAGGGGCCGGAGCCACAGGGAGAGGCCGCCTGCGTGCTCCTCGCTGCTTTACCTTTCATTAAATAATAAAGCTCTTACTTTATTTACAGTTCAAACTTACTGTTATTTTACCACCTAAGGTTACTTAACTCAGAGGCGAGCACGTAAAAAAATTTTTTTGAGTGGCGAGAGTGATAAAGTGAAAAAAGGCAAGAGTGAACCCCTTAATCAAATGGTGTGTTGAAGTATTAAACTTGATATTCTTTTCATTTGAAGTATTTTCATTGAATTTAGTGAGGCATAAAAATGCTAAACATATATATTTTTAAATTTTTAAATGATCCCTCTGAAACCTAACAGCTGTTAGTGCTGCCTCTTAAGTAGGATATTTTTTGTTTTTGTGAGTAAACTATATGTGTTTTGCTTTAAGACTCCAGCGACTACTCTGTAGATGACGACTGCCTAGTGAAACTGCTAAAAGGATGCTGCCTGAAGAACTTACAGCGGCCCTTGCAAGCAGAATTGTGCTTCAATCATATTGTCCAAAGGTAAAAGCAGACAGCAATTTGAGTGCAAATTGCGGTTTCTGGGGAATCGCTGTGAGAAAGCGATGCTTTTATCTCTGCTGCTAACCTTTTTTCACTTGGTGTTGTCAGAAAGAGAATCCAGTAATGTTTTCTTTATTCTTTGAGAAAGAAATGATAACCTAAGTGAACATGGCTTTATGCTTTTCCACATGGTGTTTAGAGGTGACTCACGAAAGCTAAATTTATAGCCAAGCTGACAGGTGTCTGTCTAAATTCTGGCAGTAACATACTGAACATCTGATACTTTTTTTGATTTGTGCATTTGTCTGTTATTCATTTATTCTACCAATATTTGAGTACCCACTATGTGCCAGAAACTGTGATCCTGAATCCTAGGGTTTCAGAGTTGAATAAACAGACTAACCATCATTGTAAGGATAATTTGGCAGGAAAGAACAACTGTGATAAATGCTATAACAGCTTCTCTTTTGGCAAGGGGCATTTTTCTAGGATGAATGAGTATTATCCCCTCAGTAGCACTGATGATGATGTCCTGCCCCTTTGCTAATTAGAGAGTGGAGTCAAGGTTCTGTTGCCTGGCCCTCTTCTCTGCATCTGGAGTCACAGATGCAGTTATCTACAGGGGCCAGACAAGTAACCTTTCTGAGTGATGGCGGGAATGTGGATTAGTAGGCACTGCAGATCAGGGAGATTGTGTGGTCTCTCTAAAGAGTACTGCTACTCCTGATCTCAAATTGATTATTATTCTCGACAGTGTGGGACCACTAGTAATAATCCCTACAATTTATCATTGAAAGCCTGGAATCTGAATTTTATGTAACGTCTTCTCATTTTTAAACCTTGGCTCAATTTTTTGGAAACCATTCTGTATACCAAATGAGTCACAGCCAGACTTCTGCTTGACGTCTTCTGTTCTATATCATGTGCTTTCCCATCTATAACTACTGATCCTCTTCTTCTGACCGTATTTTCTGAGAATGTAGGAGGGCTGCTGTCCTTATAAGAAGAGGAAAGACTCAATGTCTATTTCTCAAATTAATAATATGCTGTCTTTAGTAAATATGTTAAAGAAGTATCCATTGAGCTCCCTTTTATTGACACTTGTATTAGGATCAAAAGGGATGACTTATTTGGGCTATTTGTTGTGTCTTTTGAATCTCACAGTGGATGGTTTGCTGGTGTGTTATATAGTTTTGGATTGTGAACTCAACTTCAATGAGTTTTATCTTGAGACTCCAGTGAGGCTAGGACTGAGGAAGAGTCTCTTTCTAAGCACTGTGCTTTTATTTCTGCCAGATGCCCCAAAGGCTTTTCTCACCCTGGGCCACTTTCATGTTAATTTTGTTGCTTAGAGGTTCTTGGATCATTTAGGCCACATAAATTTGAATTGCAAATTCAGGTGAGGACAGGTCCATTGATTATTAATTTCTTAAGGGATTTGCTTTTTCTTCCTACCTAGAGAATAGGCCAGTCTTCTCAGATGGCACTAGTGGTTAAGGACCCACCTGCCAGTGCAGAAGACATAAGAGACGTGGGTTTGATCCCTGGGTCAGAAAGATCCCCTGGGGGAGGGCACGGCAACCTACTCCAGTGTTCTTGCCTGGAGAATCCCCTGAGTGGAGGAGCCTGATGGTCGGTAGTCCATATGTTCGCAGAGAGTCAGACACGACTGAAGCACTTGAGCACACGGAGGATAGGCCACAGAGCCATCTGCCCTTGGCTTCCTCCTGTGCCATGAGTGGGTTCTCGTCTTCTACCCTTTCTCTGATGGAGCTGGGCCCCAGCTTTCTGTAGTGGCCTCAGCCCCTGCTGTACGTATTATGTGGGCCCAAGGTCTCACCTCCTGCGTGGACAGAGAGACACAAAGCCTTGGCTGAAACAGACCCAGGAGTGCTTTGGTATCATCGACACAATTAGAGTTCTGGTTTTGTTTTCAGTTTCAGAGTCTTCCTTATGTTCTTGTGAGCTGAGCTCTCCTTTTAAAAGGGTATTGCTCTTATTTGTTTCAGTGATTCTAGATGTTGGGAAGTCAGATAATTTTCATAATACTGCTGTAAACGGAAGCGTTGGCCCCTTCTTTCTTGACATTTTGAAGCATTATAAGACAAACAGTGTAAAGAGAGTTAAACCTTAGTGAAAAATAAGTGGAGTCATTTTCTAAATGGAGTCATTTCTGAACATGTTCATGATCTTGTCCTTTCTAGGATAATCTTCAAAAATCTGCATGTTTTTGTTTATGTGAAAGGCAGGAAACAATGTTCAGTGCTGGATTTAGACTAAGGAATAAAATGAAAGAGTAATAGAGGAAATTCCTGGTGTTCCAGTGGTTAGGACTTTGTGCTTCCAGTGCAGAGGGAATGAGTTCAATCCCTGATTGGGGAACTAAGATCCTGTATGCCATACAGTGCGACCAAAAAAAAAAAGTAATATGTTAAAAGCATACTGTTTATTGCCATGGTTTATTATATTCTTTAACTGTATAATGACAGCTTTTCTCTAGTAATAGACCTAGTGCTGTACCTATTTTGATAAGAATGGGGAAAAATATATATGTTGAAAAAGAATGAAATGTTCCTTCTTCTGTTTAGATTTAATTACTTTCCATTCACTCTTTTAGTGAAAAGCTACTGAAGTATGACCACTACCTAGTGCCATTTACTCTGTTTGAATTGGCATTTTTGTATAAAAACCAAGGAGAAATTGACAAGGCCATAAAGGTCCTAGAAACTGCAAGGTAAGTGGTAATGGCAGCTTGATTGCTATGGAGTCAGGAATATCAATACGATTTTTACAACAGCAATAACTTGATACACTTAAAAATGAACATATTAGTGCAAAATTATTCATTATATTACCTTTGCTAATTTATGCTTAATTTCCATTTGTGACTTTTGTTGGAATTGTGCAATTTTCAAGCTTCTTAATGCCTGACCCTATGACTGTTTACAAATGTTGTGATTTGGGGGAACCTACAGGACAGATTTCTAACCTATTCTCTTCTGTATCAGGGGTCAGAAAACTTTTTCTGTAAAGGGGCAATTAACACTTTTGGCTTTTCAGTAGAGGGTCTCCATTGTAAGTACTCAATTGTATTGAAAGTGGCCATAGAAGACAATATGTAAATAAATGGGTGTGCCCAGAGTTGGCCATAATTTTGGTTATAGTTTGCTGACTTTTGGTATATTCCACCATCTCTCTCATTTCATTAAAAAGCCTCTGATTTGAAGAAGCCCTTTGAATCTTCCTGACTCCTTATTCTTCCTGGTTATTGTGGCAGTTTCATAGCACTTTATCAATCCTGGTGGACAGTGGCGCTCAGATTTCCTGTGATCGTGGTTCATTTACTGGGGACACAAACCCTGTGGTCTGCTTGCTTTGAACACTACTTGCAGTGGAGAAAGAATGCCGTGATAGCTCTAGGCCATAACTAACTTAATAACTCATTGGTTTGTTCATTTCCTTAAATTTAGCAAGTATTCACTGAGTATCTATTATGTGCCAGACACTAGAGAAGGTTCTAGACAAACAATTGTGCATCAACAGGCAGTGTTTCTGCTTTCTAAATTGTGGGGTATTGGTAAATACACAGATAAGAAAAATAGCAATGATTTATGCTTCGTGGTCGCATAGAGTCGGACACGACTGAAGCGACTTAGCAGCAGCATGCTTCGTTGAGATTTATGATATGATACAAAGTACCTGGGTGTTACTTTAGATTGAGTTGATTCTGAAAGGTTTCCTTGAGGAGGTGCTATGTAGTTGAGATTAGCATAATTAAAGCCAGTCCTGAGAAGATCTGTCACCAGAAGACTGGATGAGGAGCATTCCTGGCTGGGGATAGGAGGGGGAGGGTGTCAAGATACTAGGTTGATAATGATGCTTTACTGAAATGGGGAATACTTAGAGGAGCATGGTTGAAGAGAGGAAAAAAAACATATTTCTGTTTGGACTGTGTTATTTTGAGGTGCCTATAGGTATTCATGTGGAGATGGTGAGTTGACAGTCATTTATATGAGCATGCAGCTCAGTGTAAAGGTCAAGGCCAGTTGTAGATATTTGAATGTCACCAGGACACTCCAGTGTTCTTGCCTGGAGAATCCCAGGGGCGGGGGAGCCTGGTGGGCTGCTGTCTATGGGGTTGCACAGAGTCGGACACGACTGAGGTGACTTAGCAGCAGGACAGAGACAGTGATATTTAAAGCTGTGGTGGGGTCTTTTGGGGAAAGCTGTTTAGCTAGAGAAGGAGATCCAGCACAGAGCCTTGAGCTATGCAGTTATTTTAGAGACTAAATAGTAAGATTAAGAAGTGGCCATGAGTTAGGATGACATCCTCGAGAGCCAAGTGAACAAAATGTTTCAAAAGAAGAGTGGGAAGTTGTGAGCATGGTTGCCAAGAGGTCAAGCAAGGTGAGACCAGAGAAGTGGCTGCTGAATTTGGCAGCATGAAGATCATCAGCAACTTGGACAAGTGAAGTGAGAAAGTGGAGTCAGCCATTCCACTTTTTATTTTATTAAGCTAGAGATATGAGAAAATCACTTTTAAAGTTAGTGTCTTGAGAGTGAGTATGACTGCCATTTCAGCTAATGTTCATGTATGTTCAAATCTAGCCATTGGACAATTTGGGACTAAAAGTACTGTTTCCAAGTATTTATCATGTGGACATATTTAGTGTTATCAAACGGTAAAGAATCTGCCTGCAATGTGGGAGTCTGGGGTTTGATACCTGGGTTCAGAAGATCTCCTGAAGACCTCCAGAAGATCTCTACTTCAGTATTCTGGCCTGGAGAATTCCATGGACAGAGGAGCCTGGCAGGCTACAGTCCATGGGGTTGCAGAGAGTTGGACAAGACTGAGCAACTTTCACTTTCAAGTAATATATAAGGCAAATATATAGCAATGAAAATAAAAGACCAGTAATTCACTGAGAAAAAGCAAGACCAGCAGTGATCAAAAAGTCAACACTAACTTAAGACAGTGCTAGTGATGCCAACATAGACAAACTTCCCAATAATTTCAAGACTGTTGATTATCTGCAGTTCTCCTTGTACAGTAGGCGCTTTGCAAAGCTGCCGAGATTAATTAGGGAAATACTCAATTACATCCTTTGGTAAATTCCAGTAAGATGTTGTCTTAGCTTATTAGTAATAACCCTTAGCAAGGTTACCGGTAAGTAACGCTTGGACCTGTATAACATAAAGGGCTGTAGAAAGAAGTGAATGCCATTGCAGGGAAGGATATAGCTCTCCCATGGGCCAAGGTGGTGTGTGTGAGAGCAGAGCCCAGGATCCAAGCCACTCCATTTTTCTGAGTCTGAACAATTCTAGCAAAGAGAAGTCAACACGGATGATATAAGTGAAGTTTTAAAGTAATCTGTGGATTTCTAATTCCCCTCCTGACATTGTCACATAATAATTATTGACCAAACCATTGATATTTGCCTGTGAGAATTGGAGTAAGTAATTTTGTTGTTACCAAATAATCCTACTATCTTTGTTGTCACTGTTGTTACGTGAGTGTGTGTGTATGTTTAACTTAAATTTTTTTTGAGGGGGTGAATGATCCTATTTACCTTGTTTATATGAGGTTGCCTAAAAATTTCCAGTTTAGAAAAGGAGGTCAGCTATTTAAAAATAGTTCACAAAAATTTTTAAGCCCTCAGCATAACCTTCTTGCTGTTTGGGAGAAGTACAAACCTTGCTATTCAAAGTAGGATTTTTAGACTACCACCTGGAAACTTCTAGAAATACAGTATATTGACATCCCCCTCTCCTCCCAGGAACAGAATCTGCATTTTAACAAAATCCACTGTTATGCTTAGTGATGTTTGAGAGTAAATAAAGAATGAAGGTGAGAGGAAGGGGAGGAGGGTGGTGGTGCCCTGGTTTCTAAAGGAATTTTGACATGAAAATTTTATTGTTATCTGTCTTTAGAAATAACTACAAAGATTACTCGCTGGAGTCCAGACTACACTTCAGAATTCAGGCAGCTCTTCACCTCTGGAAAAAATCGTCTTCAGATTGATCAGAACATGAAGGATGGAATTTTCTCTCAATTTGTACTGGCGTCTACTATAGATTAGGCCTCGTTATTAAAGTGGAAAAATGATCTTGTGAATGAGAGACAGAAAACTAATTTTACTGTCAATATTTTCTATAATTTGTGTGGTTTATTCTTGGTCTACTTAAGTGTTTTTTTTTTTCTCTATGGAATGATGGTCAGTAATATCTTGAAAACTTATATTTTGCATCTTGAAAAGGAATTTCAAATTTATTTGAATTGGAGAGTGAAGAAGTCTTTTAAAGGACTCACAGGTACAATAAAGTCTAAATAGATTATTTATTTTTTTAAATGTGGAAATGAATATCATGTAAGTGGTAAATGGCTTATAACCTGAGCCATATTTAGATTTGTTGGGCAGTTAAACTTCAGAGATAGTTTGTTGCCTAGAATTTACGTTTCAGAAAGAAAATAAGAAAAACCTACATTCAAAAATAGCTTAATCATTTTCAGAAAACTCCTGAAAAAGACAAGTAATGGGTGTGAACAGGACAGGTAACGTAGGTAATTGGTTGAAAGACCTGTATCTAGAAAAGATGAGATGTTATTATTGTTTTTTATTCTTCATATAAGTTAAAGGTGGTGACATTTTTGAGAGACTCTCCTGTTTTTGAATGTACTTAAGTCTATCATTATTATAACAAGACTCAAAAAACTCCATGTGTCTTAAGGGAAAATTTATATTTTAGATTATTCTCAACCTTAACCATGAGAGCGAAAGAATATACATTGATTATTTTTCTTATAAAGTTCCTGCTGCTTTAAATGATATCAATAACTTTTACACTCATAATGTTGGTGTGTAAGGTCTAGTTTTCTAATCTTTCTAGCACTGTGATGTTTCCTTGTAAATATCTGGACTGCGCTTAGACCTTTAATTTGCAGACACAATCAGGGCATAGAGTGGAAGAGAGCCTGACTCTGTATGGTGCTGGCTCTGCCGTCAGCAGTTACCAGGGTGACCTTTAGGGAGTTTCGGGCTCTCTCCCTCACCGTATTTTCCTCATCTGTGAAATGGAAAAAGAACAGACGACTTCCAAGGTCTCTTTCAGCTTTGTAATTGTAGGTCAGTGTCTTAGGTATTTATTTTCAGCAACCAATGTTAAAATGTTTAATCCAAACCATTCCCACTTGGTGTGCGTTTTATTTTATGATCAGCACTGCCTCCACCCCCGCCCCCCGACCCCAGCTCTCCAATATGTATATGCAGCGGCTCAGGACAAGATTGCATACAGAGCGACAAAACACGATTTACGAATCGATGAATCAGGATATTGTCTTATTTTTGTTATGAAGAATACCTGGTCCTGGAAGCCTCCACAGGTGAACAAAAAACAGCCCCTGACTGGCAGTCAGGAGCCCTGCTCTGTTAGTTAATAGTTCCTCAACACGGAGCAAGTCATCAACCCTTTCTAGGACTCAGTTTCCCCAATGAAGATAGCAACACAGAGCTTGGTGTTTGTGAGGGCTCAATGGAATAACATGCGTGATAGCTTTTTTTGTAAATTGAAAGGGTGTGTGAATATGAGTTGTTGTAATAGTTATGATTTTTATGTACAGATTACAGTATCAAAACTAAAGTATTGGCTGAGTCTGTGGTCTCTGATGTAAAAGGAAAGAAGTGTGGAGATTCAAACAAGTTTGGATTTATTCAGTGTTTAGCACTGACATGAGCTCACATTGTGAATTTGCGCCTTGATGTTTATTTCCCGTTATAAGAGCCTGTGGGCTTTCCAGGTGGCGCTAGTGGTAAAGAACCCACCTGCCAATGCAGGAGACACAAGACGTGGATTCGATCTGTGGGTTGGGAAGATCCCTGGAGGAGGGCTTGGCAACCCACTCCAGGATTTCTTGGCTGGAGAATCCCATAGATAGAGGAGCCTGGCAGGCTACAGTCCGTAGGGTCGCAAAGAATTGGACATGACAGAGATGTCTTCGCACACATGCACGCACGCCTAAGAGCCTGTATCAAGCAGGTATTTGATCTTATTTTCTTCACTGTACTAATTCTTGGCCAATACCGAGGATGTATTTCCAATGGAAAATGATGAATTCAACTCTAGTCAGAGTACCACCCTTTCAGATAATATAGGTGGTAGATTTCCTCACATGCTATTAATATGAATTATGAAACTTTATGTGAGGACCAGACAAAAGAGGAAATAAAATTAACTGCCATTACAATTAGTAGTGGAAAATCTGTTAAACAATTTCTTTAAATATTACTTGGGAAAAAAGTTTCCAAATTCCTTAGAAGAGCTTTGGTAGCATTATTTTTTTTTAATTAAAAAAAAAAAAAAAAAACGCTCATTACTTTTGTGAGAAGCTGTGAGTCAGAGCAAAAGTAAGTTTAAAAAATGCTGTTTCTAATGTAAAATGGAAATGGTTTAAGTTAATGGAGGTTATTTTTGTTTTAACTCAACATTACCTGAACAAATATAAAGAATTCATATCTCCCATTAAGATTTTTCCTTTGTTATTTGTTCTTATTATATTTGTATTTTTATTTCCTGTCTGCTAACCTATCCAATGGATTTTTAAACGTTGTAGTATCATTAATGCTACAAATATCTGTTTCCTGCCATGTTCAAGATACCATGGCAGTACTAGTTTCTTGTGACCTCCGCTTATACTGCATTTATGGAGTTATTTTGTGACTCAGGGTGTTCTGTGAAGAATGAGTCCTGAAGTGACAATGTTTTATCTGCTGTTTTAAGGGGCATTTGTAAGGAGGTTGGGCTGCCAATGTGTCTGACAGTTGGTGCAATTTGTGTAATTCTTGGTATAATTGCCTTAAATTTTTTTCTTTTTTAAATGAAAAGCCAGATATTGGCTTTATGTAAACTTAAGATCCCTTGGAGAAGGGAATGGCTACCCACTCCAATATCCTTGCCTAGAGAATTCTATGGACAGAGGAACCTGGCGGGCTATAGTCCATGGGGTCGCAAAGAGTCAGACATGACTCATCAACTAACAAACACAAACTTAAGACTTAAATAGATTAGCCTTTATAATTTTGGTGACAAAGCATGACAATGGTATGACATGACAAAGCATGACAATTCTGCTTGACAATGGAAGATCAACTGTATTAGCTCTTATATGAACATACATTTTAATGTTTCTTTGCTTCTTCTGGATATAAGAAGGTCTCAAGAAATATAGGAAAAGGAAGTTCATTGATTTTTTGTCTCTACTACAAGTGAGTAGAAGCTGTGGGTGAATTCCAGATTAATCAGTGTCAAAGATTATTAATCATTGAAACAATACAAGAGTATAGCCATCTCTTTTGCAAAGGAGTGAGTTTAGCAGAGATATGTGACGATCATTCCTACCTGACCTGGAAGCTTATGGTTTGAGCTTTGAGGTCACTGTGAGTCTTTGTTCAGATTCAAATCAGTGGGATTGTGTAAAAGAAGAAAGTTACTGCCTTTCAAAGAAAAGTAAGTTTTCTCTTTTGACGCTACTTTTAGAGGCGGTTACATTGAGATAGGCACTAATAGTTGCTGCTGTTAATACTCATTATGATTTCACTTCTCATCCATTCTTTAAACCGAGTCTGTTGATGTTTCTGAATAGAGATTTTTCTTCATTTGAACTTTAAAAATAATTTCAAAAAGATTTTTATAGTCAACTGAAAAAATTTCTGTCATTTTGATTAATTCTTCATTATTTTTTTTTTGTATTTGTGTTTTTTCTTACTGAATCCATATTTGTAAATCATAAATTCAAATACATTTAGTTAAAAAAATCTAATGAAGACTCCAGTGACTATTCTGATGCCCTAAGAGTTTGTGATTCATAGGGCATGGAGTGTATCTCAGTTTACAGAATGTATCCTCCCCAACCTCTCAACACTCTAGTTTCGCCTTCAGTCCTGCTCTGCCCAGTTATGGTAGCCGCTGGCCACATGTCGCCATAGAGCACTTGGAACTTGGCACATGTTGGAATGATGCTGAGAGTCAAGGAGCATTCATTCATACATGCCTTCCCCCGTCATGCTTCCTGGGGTTCTGACTTATACCTGCTGCCTGCTGTGATCACCTTAAATCACCCGTCATGGTTCAAATGTGTATCTGTGAGGTTTGCTTTTTCTATTTAAGTTCCCATAAACTTTTATTTCATTATATTTCTTCTGCAAATGGTCATCGATCATTGGCCTTTTTGAACATTATTATTCTCTCCCTTCCTCAGTTCCTTATATACTAGACTGAGAGATTTTATTTTTAGGATTATTAGCTTAATCTGACCTTATAGACATTCCTTGCTTTTTGAGATGTAACAGCACAAACTCTTAGTTTGTAGACGAAGAGACTCTCACTTTTAAAATGTTAGATTATATGATTAAAATATTTTCTAGGATTAACATTATTCTGAAGATTTGGGTGACCACTTCAATCTCCTTATATTATTAGTGTTTCATCATTGACTCAGCTAGGCCAATATTCTCCTTTAAAAATTTTAGGTACTAGTTACCCATTTAGAGAATAATTTGGCAAATAGTTTATTTAAAATGTATTTGTCTTCTGCTGCTTATTATGTTTAATGTGTGGATGATACCTAAGTGATACGCATCCATATAACTGACATACTATAAAGCTTTTTAGACATTTCCTATGGGGCTTCCTTGGTGACTCAATCCACCTGCCAATGGGAAGGTGCCCTGGAGAAGGAAATGGCACCCCACTCCAGTATTCTTGCCTGGGAAATCCCATGGACAGAGGAGCCTGGTAGGCTGCGGTCCATGGGGTCACAAAGAGTCGGACACGACTTAGCAACTAAACATTTCTTGGTCAGATACATAAATAGACAGAAAACAGCTTACAAATATTAAATAGATAATATTATTTTATACTGTTCCTTCAGAAGGAGTCCAGGGTTTTCTCCTATTTTCCCTCCCCCAGATCAATTATTTACATATTTTTTCTTTATATTATTAGATTGCTTGTTATAAAACCCTGTTTCTGCCCCTCATTGTTGGTAGTTTTGTCTTTTAAACATCTCTTAGACTTAGTTACTTTAGAATGTTGAAGTGTAATGAAAAGGACACACCAGGATTTAGCTTGAGGAGCAGTAACTTCTGTGTTGAGTGGTTGCTGTTTGACCTTGATGTTAAAGTCCATTCCAGTCTGTTTATAATTTCATAACCACAAAAAGAAATGATACAGGGGCTATGTAGTAGATTGAGAAGGCTGAGCAGGTTCTTGGCCTGATCTATCCCATAGGACAATGTGGATCTAGCTTCACAGGAAGTCCAACCTTCATTCTGTCCAGTTTACAGATGTGTCAATGTAGTAATACTGTAACACGACTCTGCATGGAAGAAATTAAAGCAGCCACCTCACTGTATTTTGCTAATAAAGAGAGCGTACCAGTGCCTACAGATTAGATATCTCATAGGAAAACTGAAGGTACTTTAATACCTTCATTAAGTAAAACCTAGTTGCATATTAATATATAGTGTACCTTATATGTTAATCCAGTAGTTCTTAGACACATGTAATTTAAATGATGAATATAAGGGATGCTGGTATATCCCAGTGGGAGCTTTTGTTTTACTGCTACTTAATATTTTTTTTTAGTAAATTAGTTTTAAGTTTTTAGTTTGTGTTACATCATGTAGGGGAAAAAAAGGTTAGTCGCAGTGTAACAACTGAAAACCAGAGAAACTGGGTAAAAGGAACGTGTTAAAGAATATTGCTTATTTCAGTTTTAAAGGAATTGCATTATTTTGAAGTACTGGAAGGTCTTCTTCATTTTAAGGGAAGACTCTCCCTGCTTTAGAGTCATGCATTTTAATTCATTCTTGTCTTTATTGGAGCCAAGTGTCCGGGTGGCAACTTTGGGTATAGTAAAAAAGTTTAAATAATTTTTGTTAGTTCACTTTTTTTCTTGAAGTGATTTTTTTCTTCATAGTGGACAAATGTTTCCTATATAGTGCTTTAAGAAAGTAATTTAAACATAAAGAGAGATTATGGTAAACATTATAAATCTTAGGCTATTAATTTAATGGCTTCCAAAGACAGTACCATTGGGTTCTGTGTAACTAAGATTTGCGGAAGAACACATGTTTTTCACTGTTATGTGCTATCCAGAATAATTACTTAATTCTCAACAGTGTATTGCATTCTCGTGTTATGTTAGGGGAGAATTTTATAACTGAGTAGTTGATTTTCTTCCTTTGCTAACTGCCAACATCTGAACACCTGAATGAATACCAGCAGATTCATTTGTATACTAGTGTTTTAAAATATTTATTTGCAGATGTTTATAGAACTCTTGAATTTTTTGATGTAAGTTGCTGAATCATATGTAAAGGCAAAATATATATTTAATAAGTGAGAAGTATTATTTTATTACTGAGTCTTATTTCCAAAGCAAATTTATTTTGTAGGTACTTCACTTGGACAATTTTGCTTTGACTTAAAATGCACAAACAAATCTCTAGAGATCTGGTCACCTAAAAAACCTTCATGTTACCTTGACATGTAGGGGAATTTTAATTATAGGCCATAGCGTTTTTGCAAATCAATGTTGGTTTCCTGTTGAATCATCAAACCTACCTGCATGTACTTTAAAATTTAATGTTTTATTAGTAAATATTTTCAGCATTTTATCTCACTTTTTCTCTTCTCATTACATTTGAACTTAAATCCTGTCTTCCCCATTCCCAGTGGTCACAGTTTTGCAGAGCAAAATATGTTTAGAAATGAAGACGTGACTTCTAAGTAAGAGGAATGTGTTTAGTAGCATCCATCTGCTGATCAAGTAGCCATTGGATCTGGTGCTAGAAAGTGAAATGGCTTGTAGGTATAAAAGCATTTTATCAGTATAAGTCAAGAAGAACGAAGAAAACTGTGAACTTCTGATGTTTTTTAATATCAAAACTGTGTTCCAAAATGGGTGTTCATTTGCTGATTTTGTGTAATGTTATCATCTGTGATGTGTAAGCTCATGCTGATATGAGATATAAATTTTCAACATGAAGATATCAGTTCCTGTAGCCTATTTTTAACATTAAGACATTTTTGAAAACAAATATCATTTTAGAAACTGTATTTTTAAGTGCAAATAAATCAGCCTATCTTGAAAGTCATGTTTTATTTTTCATTCCTTAGTATTACAGAATACTCTGCATTATTAGATGTGTGTTTAAGTTGCTGGATACTCTTGGAATTCTTTATTTTCATATTGCTTTGCTGGTTTTAATAATTGCCTCAATGTGCAATTGAATTGTTATTTAAATAAATTACACTTGATAGAATTAAAGTCTTCTGGTTGGTCTACATGTGAAAAATGTACACAGCATCTGTTTTGCTGATATTTAATTGTAGTGTGATGTACACTTGAATGTTCGTTTCTTGGTAAGATGTTTTTATTTATAGCTGATTTATAGTATTACATTAGTTTCAGGTGTACAACATGGTGATTCAGAATTTTAAAGGTTATACTCCACTTATAGTTATTATAAAAAATTGGCTATATTCCTTGTGCTGCATAATATATCCTTGTAGTTTATTTTATATATAGTAGTTTGTATCTTCCAATCTCCTATCCCTATCTTGCCCCTGCCCGCTTCCTTTTCCCCACTGGTAACTATTAGTTTGTTCTCTGTATTTGTGAATCTGTTTCTTTACTGTTATATTCACTAGTTTGTAGTATTCTTTAGATTCCATTTATAAGTAATATCATATAGTATTTGTCTTTCTCTTTCCGACGTATTTCATCAAGCATAATACTCTCCAAGTCGATCCACGTTGTTGCAAATGGCAAGATTTCGTTTTTTATGGCTGAGTAGTATTCTATCTTGTGTGTGTGTGTGTGTGTGTGTGTGTACACATCTTCTATATCCGTTTATCAGTTTTTGGACACTTGCTTCCATGTCTTGATTGTTGTAAATAATGCTGCTATGAACATTGGGGTGCATGTATCTTGTTGAATTAGTGTTTTAATTTTCTTTGGATATATACCCAGGAGAGTAGTCGCTGGGTCATATGGTAGTTTTATTTTTAGCTTTTTGAGGAATCTTCATAAGGTTTTCCACAGTGGCTACACCAATTTACATTCCCACCAACAATGTAGGAAGGTTTGCTTTTCTCCACATTCTTGCTAACATTTATTTGTGTTCATTTTGATAATAGTCATTCAGACAGGTGTGACGTGATATCTCTTTGTGGTTTTGATTTGCATTTCCCTGATGACTAGCAGTGTTGAGCATCCTGGTAAGACTTTTTCAAAAAACCTTTGCAGGCATGTGGAAAGCCCTTCATTGTGCTATGTTCTTGGCTGAGCACTGAGCATGCAGTAGTAAATGGATGCTACAGTTATCTTGAAGCGGGGATTGCCTTCTTGTTCATCTTTTTATAATCTGTTTTGTAGTTCAGAGATTTAGATCAGCTGCTAGTATGTCCAGTTTAAGGAGGAATCTTTAGCATTTGTGTTTCATAGTAGAAAAAAATTTGGTCTCTGGAAATCAGGTCTGTATTCGAGACTGAACTTATCTAGGAAGTGACGTGATCTCCTCCCAACAACTGAACTTCTCTGAATGTTGCCTAACACCTCTGTAAAAAGGGGTTGATTTCACTGCCTCATTCTGCTCTAGGGAGGATCAGAGGAGGAGGTAGGTGAGAACCAGGGCTAATTCACCATCAAATGGCTGCTTCTACTCCTCCTCTGGATGAGTTAGTGAGTGAAAGTAAAGTCGCTCAGTCGTGTGCTACTTTTTGTGACCCCGTGGACTGTAGCCTACCAGGCTCCTCCATCCATGGTATTTTCCAGGCAAGAATACTGGAGTGGATTGCCATTTCCTTCTCCAGGAGATATTTCTGACCCAGGGACTGAACATGGGTCTCTGGCATTGTAGGCAGATGCTTTACTGTCTGAGCCACCAGGGAAGTCCTGGATGACTTAGAGCAAGCTAAAATCTGTCACAAACCAGGTGTTCCTGCTAGAGGGTGGCTTTTCCTGCCATGATTCAGTAACCCAGGTTCTTTCAGTCTTGTGGCTCTGCCGTCTTCTATGCATGGCTGCTAAGGTCACTTTCTTCTTTAGCATCAAGCTGCCGAAGGGGAAGAAGTATGGAGGGTGGTATGAGGGGCTTGGTGCACATCATCTTCTGCATGTTCCTATTCCACTGAGCAGTCACTTTGACTTTCCTAATGACAAGAGAGGCAGAGAAATGTGGTCTAGCTGTGGGCTCACAGAGAAGGGGAAGTGGTGTGTGGCCAGCGGTTAGCCTGTCTCTGCCACATCCCCAATTAGGCTGTATCCACCATGGTTTTCCCAATGTGTCCTTGCTTTCATGTCGGTCTTTTGGTTTTTGGTGTGTGCAGTTTGATGGGTTTGGGGATGTGTTAGTTACAGCTCTTTGGGTTGAAAGTAAAGAAATCAACTGAGCTACTTAGGGTAAAAACAAAAACTTGAGATGTAATATATCTAGACAGATATATTTAGACAGATAAAGGGGGTCTTGTGGAGCCTTGGGGAAGGAATATGGAAAATTCTCAGGAAGTATTTGAATTCAAATTAGAATAGCTTTAGAGTCTGTTTTTTTTTTTTTTTTTTTTCTTTTTCTGTCTTACCTGGTCATCCACTTCCTTTTCAGAAGATGAACCTCTGTTTGTGGTTCACAGGCTACACGGTGAGAGGGAGATGTCCATAACAAAGGATTATTTTTCCCTTGTGCTCCATCTCTATTCCAGGTCAGTGAAGGATCCACCCCACATTGTCCTCATCCAAGGCCCTGAGCTATTGGAATCTTTGCCTTCTGGTGTAAGAGGAGAAGGGAGCATGATATATAAGAAGAATTGGTTCTAGGGCATCAGTTGTGTGGTGGCAGATGGTATCTAGACTTAGGGTGGAGATCATTTTGTAGTGTATACAAAGATTGAATTGTTATCTTGTACACTTGACTTTAATATAATATTATGTACTCTCTTTATCTCAATAAAAAATAATGCCTCTACCTGGAATTTTGAACATATTTCACGTTCAAAGCGAATCACAGAGCTTTACCTAACTTCAGCAGGGTGGGAAAGTGCAGTCCTGTACTGTGCTTGGAAGGAGAAATATCAGAAATAGCTGTAGTGACCACCATGGTCTAGATACTTGGTTCACTCTCCTTTCTGCACACAAACTCATTTCTGCCCCAAGGGCGATAAGCCCATCCAGCTGTGGCATATTAATGACGCGCTCTGTGGTTTCTTTCAAATCCAGGTGCGCCTCTGACTCATCTGGAGACCATGAACTAAAAGCTTATTTGCCCTCTAAGCACAATTTATATACTGGTTGAATAGAGGCAGGATCATCACAATAAACACTGCGATTCTGAAAATGAAAAGCGAAGTGTGGGAAACACGAAGCAAACACTGTCGCAATTCTAAAATCCTGTCCTTTGAGGCTCCTCCATTGGGAATGGAGATGCTTCTTGATTAGACCTTGATCCCCGTTTCCTGAGAGGAGGGCCCTCGTCCCTGGTTCTCTGGGGCATCTGCATTCACCTTCTGAAAGATTATCATCGTCCATAATTTTTTTGCCACATCTGAAGTGACCCTCAGGGAAATTGCCCTCCTTAGGAACCGAGTGCCGGGGTCCAGCCCCGGGGGGTCCAGGGAATTCGAAGCGGGGACGGCGTCGGCGAGGAAAACTTATTTATTTATTAATATTAGATTAGATTAGAAAGAGATAGTTTAGTAGGAAAATTAAGTGGAGAAAAGAGGCTGAATAACTTGGTTTACGAGCTGAACTAATAAAACTTCAGACAAGAAGTTTGCATCATCTACGTGAGGCCACTGGCGTCCGTTCGAATTTTGGAAAGTGCCCCACCTTGGACACTTTCTCTCACAGTCCTTGAAAGCCAGGGCAAGTAAGTAGACATGATGAGCCGCCCGCTCCAGATGGGAATTCAGCCTGAAATTAAAGTAGAAAGAGGAGACACGGGGGGAAACCAGTCTAGCTACTGATCCCCTCCCCTATTGTTCAGAGGGCCTTTTATACCCTTGATTGTACATAGAGATCAATGGGTAATACAAAATTATGCAGCAGCCCTGACTCTTATCAAAACCAGGCTTTTTTTCTCTGCCTACCTAATTGTATACACAAGTCTTAGATGATTTACATGTCTTCTAGCCAGAGAGCCAATTAACATTTTACAACCTTTTTCCTGATAAGGGTTTGTCAACCAGAAGACTTATTTGTGTTGATCTTCCCAAAGTCTGGTGCCACTCTCAGAAAGCACTAAATAAAGTTACATTCTTACATAGCAAGGACACAAGAGGAGTGCAGTGATATATAACAAAGAAAAGTAATTAACTCAAAAGTCTAGTGTTGCTAACATCAAAACTACTATCTATCTCTTCCCATATCCCGTTTACATTGATTAACATCCTCCCAGGTGCCTAAAAGATAAAGAATATGGAGGTCTGGCAGCAGTCATTGAGTCAACAGTGAAAACCTTTACCAATGTAAATTTTAACTCTTTAGAAAAGGCTCTGTTTCTTTAAGATGCTTTCAAGCTTTGTGTCTCTCGCGGTTGGGGGCTGTAAGCAATTCACAAGCTGTAAGAAGTCTAGGGAACCTGTTAGGCAAGCAAGCCAGAGAGTTATCAGAGGGGGTTTAACTGAAACATCCCTTTCAAATGCAGAAGACTAAAGCCTTGAATTGACTTTTCCAGAGAATATCAGAAGAGTGGAAAAGCAGAGTACAAAGGCTGGCAGATTCTTATTCTTTGAGGGGTGGATGCTTGGGAAATTCCAGGGGGAACCCCTGAAACCTGAACACGCCTTGCGTTTGCCAGGCTTCCTACCGCATGACCTTGTCACGGGCGGGATTCCTCACACTGGCTCCCGGCAACCGAGCAAATTTCTCAACCCTTTTCTGCCTCATGTTGGGACCAAAGAATCACTCTATCAAAAAGTCACATCTCTTTCAGTGCAGGTAATTCTTTGGCAGTACAATTCTCTCAAAAATTTAGTGTGCTTTTAATCTATTTGATTCATCACCAAAGTATTTCTAAGACATTCTTTTCAGGGACTTCCCTGGTGGTCCAGTGGCTGAGAGTCCACACTCCTAATTGCAGGGGTTCCAGGTTGGTCCCTGGTCAGGAAACTAGATCGTGCATGCCACAGCTAAAGATCCTGCGTGCCGCAATTAAGACCCAGTGCAGCCAAATAATAAATATTAAGACATTTTTCTCATTTCCATATCCAACCTCCCTTGACTTAATTGACTTAACATATTAATAATATTGATGTGAGTCAGTACCGTCTCGGGAATTGATTTCTGTATTCATCAGAATGGGCTTGGATATGCCATAGTAACAACCAACCAACTAACCAATTCTCAACCGCTTAAAATAACAGTAGGTTATTTCTTGCTCGTGCTGTATGTGTATTTTAGGTCAATAGTGAGCCCTGTTCACTATTGTAGAGGCCATTGGAACCCTCACCCTCCAGAATGATACTCATCACTATGGTAAATTACACACCGACTTTTTTTAACACCTTCATTGAGCTATAATTTAAATACTATACAGTTTACTCCTTTGAAATATACAATTCTAGATTTAGTAAATGTACAGTCTTGTATCACCACAGTCCGATTTTAGAACATTTCTGTCACCTCAAAATTTTCCCCTTGCCTATTGCTGTCAATCCCTACCCCTATAACCTCCTGGCCCCAGGGAAACATTGACCTATGTGTCTCTATAGTATTATCTTTGACATAAGCTGGAATCAAACAAAATATAGTTTTTGGTTTCTGGTTTCTTTCACTTAGCATTATGTTTCTGAGATTCACCCATGTTGGATATATTTGTACTTTATTCCTTTCCATTGTTGAATTGTTTTCCATTGTATGAATTTACTATGTGTCAGTTATCCATTCACCCATTGGTAGACATTGCATTGCTTCTAGTTTTGACCTTCAGGAACAACAGCACTATGAACATTTACATACAAGCCTGTGTGTGTACATAAGTTTTCATTTTTCTGGGCAGATGCCCTGGGATGGATTTCCTGGATTATATGTAAAGTGTATGCTTAACTTTTTAGGAAACGGCCTATATTCCAATGTACTTTGCCATTTTACATCCTATCAGCAGTGTGTGCAGGTTCCCATTTCTTTACATCCTCAACACTTCTTGATGATGTCATTCTTAATTTTAACCATTTTGATATGTGTGAAGTGGTGTCTCATTGTAGTTTTGATACATATTTTTAAGTTGAGTAATAATTCACATAGAATTCGTTATCTCAAAGTCCACAATTTTCTGTATACAGTGCAGTGTGTTTTTTTGTATATTCATTGTTAAACACCCATCCCCACAATCAATTCTAGAACATTTTTATCACTCTAGAAAGAAACTTTGTACCCATCAGTCAGTCCTAATTCTTTCCTCTCATCTCCTGGCAATCACTGATCTAATTTCTATCTGCAAGGATTTGTAAAATCTGACCGTTTCATATTAATGGAATCATATGTGACCTTCGATGTCTGGCTCTTTTGCTTAACGTATTTTCAAGTTTCATTCATGTTGTAGCATGTAATAGTATTTCATTCATTTCTGGGCTGAGTAGTATTCCATTGCATAAATATACCATGTTTCTCCCCCTCTGTTCACTAGTTGAGGGACGTTTGAGATGTTTCCACTTTTTGGCTTTTCTGAATAATGGTGCTATGAACATGCTGCTGCTGCTGCTAAGTCGCTTCAGTCGTGTCCGACTCTGTGCGACCCCATAGACGGCAGCCCACCAGGCTCCCCCGTCCCTGGGATTCTCCAGGCAAGAACACTGGAGTGGGTTGCCATTTCCTTCTCCAACTATGAATATGCAAGTACATGTTTTTGTGTGAACAAATAGTTTAAATAATCCTAGGTATAATCAACTGAAGGAAAATTTCTGGGTAATAAGTCTAAATTTAACTTTTGGGGGACCTGCCAAACTGTTTTCCAAAGTAGTTGTATTATGTTACATTCCTTTAGTCAACATACGAGGGTTCCAGTTTCTTAGCATCTTCACCAGCACCTTTTATTTTCCAGCTTTTGGTCATAGCTGTCTTAGTGGAGATGGAATGGTATCTCATTGTGACTTTTTTGATATCCATTTCTCAAATGACTCATGATGGTGGGTGTTTTTTCTTATGTTCATTGGCTCTTTGTTTATCTTCTTTGATGGAAACATCTATCCATATTTTTACCCCTTTAAAAATTTGGTTATTTGCCTTTTCACTTTTTAGTTGTAAGAGTTCTTTATTTATTAAGGATGCTAGACTTTTACCAGATATATATATGATTAGTAAATGTTTTCTCCTTTTAGATGAGTTGTCTTTTTCTTTTGTTGATGGTGTCCTTTGACACACAAAGGTTTACTTCTCATGAGGTTTAATTTATTGGGGTTTTTCCCTTTGGTTCTTTATGATTTTGGTATCATATCTAAGACATCATGGCCTAATCCAAGTTTGCAGAGATTTACTCTTTTTCTTCTAAGAATTTTATAGTCTTAGCTCTTACATTTAGGTGTTTGACCCATTTGAAATTAATTTTTGTGTATTGTATGAGATAGAGATTCAACTTCATTCTTTTGCATGTGGATATTCAGTTGTCCTTGCACCATTTGTTAAAAAGCACACTAGCTTTTTTTTTAATGGTGGTAAAAGTCACATAATGTAAAACATACTATTTTAATCATATTTAGCTACACAGTTCAGTGGCACTAAGTACATTACAATGTTGTGAAACTCTCACCATCATCCGTCTCTCAAGTTTTCACTTTCCTAAACTGAAACTCTGTCCCCATGAAACACTAAAACCCCATTCCCCCACTACCCCTGGCCCCTAGCATCTACCAATGCACTTTCTGATTCTATGAATTTGTCTATTCTAGGTGTCCTGTATAAGTGAATAGGTGTCTAACAGATGTATAACACAATAGGTGTCTGCACCTAATGTATATTGGAATACATTTTTCAGGTTTACTTAATATATGTCCTACAAACAGATTGTAGCTTTTTTCCCCCATGGTATACCATAGGTTCTCATTAGTTATCTCTTTTATACATAGTAGTGTATATATGTCAATCCCAGTCTCCCAGTTTATCCCACCCTTCCTTTCCTCCCTTGGTGCTCTATATTTGAAGCACACTGGCTTTTAAAGCTTTCACCCAGAACTTTCATACATATCCTTTCCCTTAATGTTTGGTTGGTCTAAGCAAGTCATGTGGTTTCGCCCAGCTTCAAAGGGACAGGTAAGTACAATTCTACCACAGGTGTCCATAGTTCCAAGTTTATGTGTCATTGTTCTAGCTACACAGATGACTGGTTCTCTCAGTCCAGGTTCCAAGTCCCGCAGGGGGAGTTTTTATTGGCCTAGCTTGGAAGGAGTGCTGACTGTCCCCTCGCACAATTATGATCAAGGAAACATAGTCATTTGGAACAAACATGGTGGCTGAAAGTTTGGCCCTATAGACTGGTGAGTGGGACAGTTAAGGAGAAGGGATCATTGAAAAGTTATGCTTATCTAACTAAATCAAATATTATCTATGGGTCTTATGTAATTCTGATTTAAGTTACTTAAAAATTGATGTATAAGTGTAAGTTCCCTGATTGTTCTTTTGTTGAGCACCGG
Organism: Cephalophus harveyi; assembly: GCA_006410635.1. NCBI lineage: Eukaryota > Metazoa > Chordata > Mammalia > Artiodactyla > Bovidae > Cephalophus > Cephalophus harveyi. The sequence continues at coordinate 76,442 of SJYT01034465.1, forward strand.
CAGGAGTTCAAAGCAGCAGCTTTCCGCAGAAGAATTAGATGCCCAGCTGGATGCTTATAATGCAAGAATGGACACCAGTTAAACAGACCAGCAAATCCGTGCATGGACCAGGACCCAGAAGTCTCGTCCGTGCTCCCTGGCGGGAGGGGGTGACAGACTGGGGCTGTGTGGCCAATGATGGATTTGTTTCTTTTATGTTTTAAAATAGGATTTAAAATTCATGTAAAGGTTTCTTTTTCCTTTTTCCTAATTTATTGAGGCCCTACTCTTTCTTTCAGATACTGTTCTAGCTACTTGGGAAATATTAGTGAATAAAACAGAGTTTCACCTTCATCTAGCTTATATTCTAATGGGATGAGACAAATAGTAATGTGATAAATAAATTGTATAGGGGTTGACAATTTAAGGCCTACAAGCCAGCTGCCCATTTTTGTAAATGAAGTGTTACTAGCAAATAGCCACACCCATTTACTTACATACTATCTGTGGCTGCTTTCCCACCACAGTGCCACAGAGACCTTAAGGCCCACACACTTAAAATATTTACTGTCTGGCCTTTAAGAGAACATTTGCTGACCCTGGTATAATATGTACAAAGTGAATATATACAATGGAAAAAAGAAAAAATAGCCAAGAAAAGGGAACTGGAAGTGTTGAGATAGGAAAGAGTGTCTGTTGAGATTTGCAGTGAGATGATTAGAGCCTGTCTCATTGAGAAGATGAAACTAGAGCCAAGACTTGACAGAGGGAAAGGAGCCAACTAGATATATAGGGGAAGAATATTTCAGGCAGAAAACAAAATCAATGCAAAGGCATTAAGAAAGGAGTGTGCCAAATGCTTTCAAAGAACAGCAAGGGGACCACATGGCTGACCCGAAGGGGTGAGCGAGGGGGACTGCTGTAGGAAGTGGGTCAGAGAGTGTCAAAACTGTGGAGAGTCTGCAATTTTGCTCTTTTTTGCAAGCTAACAAGTTGAGCCTGCATGGTTTTGTGGATTCTGGCAGAAGACATGAGATCCCTGAGTCAGAGGCAAAACCCCCTTATTACTCATGGCACCTCAAGTAGCATGAGCACCAACATATTTACATCAGTCCCTTTCTCCCTCCAAGCCCCATGGGAATGATGTGAGGCACCCAAGTGGATGCTGCTCCCCCCGTGAGTTTGCACCACAGCTGAGAGCCCTGAACTCAGGGAACCCAAATCTCTTAGAATGGATTACAAGCCAACCTGCCTGCCCTCTGCTCTAGACGGAGACATTGTCACTCTGGACAGGAAGTACACCTGCCCTCTGCTTTGAGTGAGTGAAGTCGCTCAGTCGTGTCCGACTCTTTGCGACCCCATGGACTGTAGCCTACCAGATTCCTCCATCCATGGGATTTTCCAGGAAGAATACTGGAGTGGGTTGCCATTTAGACACTATTTTGCAAAGCTGCTTGCTATTCAAACATTTTTGAAAAGCTGATCTGGAGCAAAGTTCGTGCCACTTCTTGCGAGGTGTGCAGAGAAGCAAGAGACCCGCGAGGAACTGTTTCCCTGTGAGACGTTTATAAGGTACCTTTGGGAAGTAATCAAGCCCCTTCCAGCACTTGACTTTTACCCTGACTGAACTAGGGAACCATTGCAGAGTTTTCCTTGAAGGAGAGACACAAGGTGACATGTTTTGAAAAGGCTACCCTGGCTGTCATGCTGAGTAGAGCAAGGTGGGCAAGGGCAGAACAGAGAGACAGGAGGTTTGCAGGAATACAAACGAAGTGGCGGCAGAGACCAGAGCGCTGTACTGGGCCTTGGTCCTGGCCACCTGGAGGCATGCAGTTTCATTAACTGAGATGAAGGGAGAAAGAGGCGGAGCAGATTATGGAGGGCTGCTAAGAAATCAGGTTTGGGCATAATGAGTTTGAAATATCTATTAGATAGAAGATGTCTTAGTATTGAGGTGGCAGTTGGATAAATGACTGTGGAATTTGGGAGAGAGGAATTTGGGCTGAGATAAAAAATTGGGAGTCCTTGGCATACAGATGGCATTGAAAGCCATGTGGTTGGAGACTTTTATAGGGAGAACTCAAGGAGTGCCTGTGGTATTTCACCCGTAGTTATGAACTGGGGTGAATTATATCCTCTGTTCACTCTCAAAACTGCATCAAGCCTGTTGGAGTTTAGAATGAATAAAATGTAATATAGATGAATAGTATTAAAAGTTAAAAATGAACTCTTCTGATAAAACAATTGGGGCCTTTATCAAGCTTTTTGCAGACTCCCAAATATCTAAAAGAGGCAGAGTGTCATTTGAGCTTTAAAGGGGGGAAAAAAAGCCTAGCATAAAATCTGAAATTTTAATTAAAAAAAAATTGACAATGTTAAACAAGAAGCAGCTGTGTGGGGGAAGATTTGTGTGCATTTTTAGCCCCACTTTGAAAGCCTCAGATTGTCTCTGGAGCAGAATGCAGCAAACTGTCACAAATCTTGTTTTCTGAGAAAATGGTTATATCAACATTACAGCATGCCACTTCTACAGTCAGCATGCCAAAAATAACACAGAAAGAAATGACTGCAAATCTAGTTAGAATTAAGCCGGTAATTATTGCGTTTGCGATCATTTCCAAGAATTGTTCCTACCCAAATATTAAGTGGAAAAAAAAAAAAGAAGACTTTATTCTAGCTATGAAAGTTTTCCACTTTTTATTTTTCTTTTTCACTTAAGGTTTATGTTAGTAAAACATATTATAAAGTATAGTTTATAATAGTAAAATTATTAATAGTTTTAACAGTATTTCTATCTTGCTGTTAAAAGCAAAGTCATTTTAATAATATTTTGGAGACTATATTTTTCTTTATTACAAGAGGAAATATTTTCATTTTCTTTTTTTCTATTTGAAGTTTAGAATACTAATGTTTCCTAAAATTTGGATGGAAAGTATGTAATCTTTTAAAGTCCTGATATACCATCTCTTTTCTGAGTCCTTCCATTATCAGTTAAGTAAATCTTGATTTGATAAAATATCTATTTGTCAAACTCTGGGTGAACATGGAGGTTAAGAATGGTGTACATGGAACCAGTGTACAGATGGAAATAAAGAGTCTTTCTTTTGTCTGTAATATGGTTTCTCTGAAAAGAGAATCCTTTATTCCAGGGAAAGTAGTTTTTTCATTTTTTGTTTTTTTAATGATGACAGCATAATTATTTAGGAGATCTCGTTTTACTTAGAATTTGTCTATCTTCTTCTCCCATGGTCCTCACATCCCCTAAACAAGTTAGATCCATCAGCGGATCATGTAAATATTTATAGTGCCCATTAATCTAGTAGGAAATATGTATATTACATGACATTTCTGGTCCTTGGGGCATTTGACTTTTTTAGTCCTTGTGACAGGCTTATGCATAACTCTTCTCCAGTAAAAACAGGACATATTCCTCTTCCACTGTTCTCAACCAGGTGTTCTTCCTAGGGCCAATTGGCCTTGAAAGGTAACTTACTGACTAGGTATCAGAAAGATGAATGCTTCTTTTAAAAATAGCTGTTCTCTGTCAATGAAACCGTGGCTCTTGAAAAGGAGCCTTGTTTGGAAACTTGCAGAGGTTCTGCCCATCTGTAGAATAAAGATCGTTAATGATGTGATGTTCTTGTAAACATCTTGGTTCACTTGCCTTCAGGACCAGAAGCTGTCCCTTAGATATTCAGCAATCTGTGTATGGAGTACCGGCCTCAGTGTGGTTCAGTGTAGTAGCTATCACATTTCCACATATTGAATTCTATGCATTTTCTTTTTTCTATTTTCTTATTCTAATCTTATTAGAATATGTTTTCAAGGCTCTTGTTAAATGTTCAAGCCAAAGGAAAACTCTTTCATCTTTCCTTTCAGATGAGTTTTTTCTATATCCCCTATGGTACTTGTTCCATCAACATTTGATCCTCAATTTTCATTCCCCTAAAAGTGATTCCTGGAAGTCTTCCCAAATCTTCAGAAGCATGACTGAGTTGATTTTACCTTTTCCTTTCTCACTTGTTTCATCATAAAATTGGTTTCTGGCTGACTTGAGTAGATTTTTGCCCTCTGAAGGAAGGGTTTGTAAAGCTTAGTTCAAAGCAAAATGTCTCCTGTTCCAATTCCAGTCAGTGATTTCTCTTCCAGATGAGAAAAAACCCTAGCAGCCCTCTAGCTACCAACTGTCCTAAGCTACGGCCTTTTGGTGGTTCTTCCATGAAAGTTGCAAGCAACCCCTGATTCTCCAGCCACTTTAGCTCTTCTGACAGTAGCCCCTTCCTTGGAGAGGACCTGGCAATTAGGCTAAGGCTGCTTCTTTCCCGTCTCTGTCTTACACTTAGCTACAGAATGAGAGAGGTAGTTCACTGTTAGAGCTGGTGATTGCCAGGCTGGGCTTCTGCACTATCTCTTGGAACAGTCACTGAGGTTGTGCTTCTTTGTTCTGGGTTGTAGTTCAGACACTTACTTATTAAGACCCCTGAAAACATGATTTCAAAGAACTACAAGACATTCTAGTAGACCTTGACCTGGCACTCGTATTTACAAAGGTAAGTTGTGTTTCTGGTCTTTACAGGCTGTGAATAGGAGAAGAGCTGGGGACTTTCTAAGGCATTTCATCCCATCCTCAAGTTCCTGAATGACCTCAGTCTGTGTCTAGTATAGATGGTTGATGATTGCTGCGCTGCCATTGCTGTTGTGGTTAAGCAAATGTATGCTTTTCTTCTCTGTTACATATTTTATTTTATATACCAAATCATTCAAGTAATGTTGAATATGAATGATCAGATACCTACTAAGATGCATTTTAAAGTGTAGGCCCTTCTGCAAAATCAAAAGAATGGAAATGGCTGTTTGCAGAAGAAAACCCAGATACCAAAAGTGAAACATTGAGAAAAGAGTAGAAAGTATCCAGTAGGATGCTGCATCCTTTGATTTGGGGAAAGGCCCTCATGTAATATTTCCTGTCAGTTGCCAGTGGACCTAGGTGTTTGCTTCTTCGTTCCAGAGCTTCTTCTCTGCGCAGGCCTTACTCAGAGAACTCAGCTCATCAGATAGATGTAAGTAAAGTTGAGATTCAGTAGAAACCATTGTAGGTACTTTAATATGCAAAGGATTTAATACAGGAAACTAGGTGCTTACAAAATCACCAGGTGGATTGAACAAGTATATTCTAGTCTGGGCCTCCAGGTATGATTCCAGAACATGGAAGCAGTACTCACCAGGGCATATAATCAGGAAGGTAGAGAATGGTGAAACTACCATATTTAACTTTGAGTCAGAAAACATACAGGGTAACTATAATCTTGGTATCAAGAAGTCATCTGCTCTCTAGGTGTGAAACACAGAAAAATCCCATGTCTACCAAAACTTCCTTGCCAGTGTGAACAATGCAAAGTTGCAGGAAGATGGACCTCACTTCTGCCTTCAGATCTCCTGTTAGAAAATCTAACTGAATTCATGTCCAGATGTATAGCAGGAAAAAAATTGGTGAAATGTAGTTTTTAGCTTTCCAGCTTCTTCACTTTAGGAAGACCCTCTAGAAGGAAGTTAGAATGGATTCTGAGTAACAGTTGTCAGGAATTCAGCACATATCCAAAGAGAGCTGGCAGCAGCTTCAGCTCCCCGGCATGGTGAGGGAGTGTGAGCTCACTGGATATTAGCAGGGCAGATGCCCTCAGGCAGCCTGAATGGCTGGAACAACAGCAAAGATGAAGATTGAAGCCATCTTGGCCATGAAGATAGCGGCTCCCAGCTGGGTGAGTAAGAAGGTACAACAAAGCCCTTCAGGGTGGTGGGTGGTTTCAGTGACTTCTGGCACTTTTCTTGGTATTGGAGTTCCCCACCCTCCTTGACCCGCAGCTTTGAGGGAGAAGCATGGCAAGCAGGTGGGACGAGGCTATTTGCTGCCTGACCTCTTTCCAGAACTGTTGATGCTGAGAGTCATCCTATGGACTTTTTCATCAGTGTTTGAATGGGGGGATGGGGAAGGTGGAATGGGTCCCTCTAGGATCTGCAATTTCCTCTGCTGGTGTTGGTGGTGTCAGCAAAATAAGTGTGTGAGTGGTGGGGAGTCAACTGTGGGAGGTTTTGGGATTTTAGTGGTCCTGATGAGCTCACACAGAGAAGGTGTTTATGGACTGGCTTCTCCCAGCACCCTAAAGTTCCCCTCAGACTAAGTACTGGCCCTGGACTTGGGGCAGGAGGCTATGTGACCAAACTGAAAGAGTCACATCCTAGTTGGACCAGGGGAGCCACCTTCATGCAAGATTGTGCCGATGCCTGTTTAAAAACATCCCATGGCTTCCTGTTTGCATGAGTCAAAAGTCCAAGGGTTCTTTTTTGACCACTAAGCTCTATGTGATTGGGCTTCCCAGGTGGCTCAGTGGGTAAAGAATCTTCCTGCAATGCAGGAGATGCAGGAGATGATGGGTTGATCCCTGGGTTGGAAAGATCCCTTGGAGGAGGGCATGGCAACCTGCTCCAGTATTCTTGCCTGGAGAAGAATCCCATGGACAGAGGGGCCTGGTAGGCTTCAGTCCATGGGGTCTCAAAGAGTCGGACACCACTGAAGCAGCTGAGCCTGCACTCACACATGTCCTGTGTGATCTGAATCCTGCTAAGTCTAATTTAATTCCTCCTCCTGCTGCTTGCTCACTATGTCCCAGAAGCACTCACCCTCTCCCAGTGCTTTTTGTAGGTCAACATGAATTGACCTTAGAGCCCTTCCCTCATCATTTGCTCTGTCGGGAATAATCTTCCCTCAGGTCTTTGCTTAGTTAACTTAAGCTCATGAGTCCCACTGTCATCTCCTCAAAAATTAGAGTATCTAGTTCTCTCAACAAGGAATGGGTGAGTCCTGTGTGAAGAAAGTGTTGACATCGTAGTGGAAAATACAGTGCATGCTTAGTAGCTCAGTTGTATCTGACTCTTTGCAACACCTTGGACTGTAGCCCACCAGGTTCCTCTGTCCATGGAGTCCTCCAGGCAAGAATACAGAAGTAAGTTGCCATACTCTCCTCCAGGAGATCTTCCCAATCCAGGGATCAACCCCAGGTCTCTCGTATTGCAGGTGGATTCTTTACTGTCTGAGCCACCAGGGGACCCAGGAGATATAGTAGAAGATTTAAATTATGAAGAGATACACCATGTTTCTGGGGTAGTAAGATAAAACACTGCAAAGGATATCAGTTTTTCCAAATGAATTTTCCCCAATTAGTTTCCTACCCCCAAGGAAAATACCAGCAGCATGGCAAAATGATTCTAAAGTTGACAGTGAAGAATAAGCAGGCAATAATAGTTGAGAAATTTAAAAAGGAAAAATTAAATGTGCCTTACTTTATGAGCTAATAAACCATAAGGCTACTAAAATGGAAAATGTTTGGCATTTGCAAAAGGAGTGACAGGACAGTGGAAAAGAGCAAAGAACCCTGAAGCCAAGTCTTATAAAAATAGGAATTTAATGTATCATAAAGAAGGAATCAAAACTCAGTGAGAAGGAGATTATGAAACAAAAATCCTGGGGTCTTCTAGGTATATACCCAAAAGAATTAAAAACATGTCCATGTAGAAACTTGCACGTGAATATTTACACCAGTATTATTCCTAATAGTCAAAAATAGAAATAACACAAATATTCATCAACTAGATAAATGTATATATTGATACAATGGAATATTACTCAGCCAAAAAAAGAATGAAGTACTGATACATGTACAACATGGGCAAATCTTGAAAACGTTGTGCTTCATGAAAGAGGCCAGACACAAAAGCCACAGATTGTATGATTCCATCAATTTGGAATGTCCAGAATAAACAGACAGTAGCTTAGTGGTTGGCAGGGGCTGGAGGAAGAGTGGAGTTTCTTTTGGGGGTGCTGAAAATATTTTGGAATTAGAAAGTGGTGATAGTTGTACAGCTTTGTGAATATATTTAAAAATCACCAGATTGTACACTTTAAAATGGTGGATTTTATGTAAATCATATCTCTATTTAAAAAGTATTGGGGAAACTGATTATACAGATAATATCAGTTAATCCATACATCAAGATAAATCTTAGATGAACCAAATCATTACATTAAATATACGTGAATACTGAACTACTCTAAGAATTATAAAAATAAAAGGTGAAACTTCAAAGAAAAATATCACTAGATTTTTTTACTATACGAAATGACAAACTTGTATGTCAAGACATCAAAATCAAAAAGTAATAATCTTAAATGATATTTTTCATAAATATGGTAGAAATATTAATACTCAATATTTTATTATCTCAGTAATAGATATAAGAAAAATTCTAAGACCTTAGCAGGAAAAAAAGTACCTAGGTGATAAATAAAGGAAAAGGTAATCTGAAAAATGAAAGGTAAAATTTAAACAACGTGGTGTTCTTTTCTTCTACCAAATTAACAGCAACTCTATTTTACAGGTAAAGTGATATTTCTTGCATCTCTGGCATTGGAGGCCAAAAGTGAGGAAAAATTTGCAACCAAGTTATGAAACAAGAGATAATACCAGTGTGGATGCTATGTGGGTACATCCCGTGCTCTTTATTTTTAAGAAAATCTCCAGTGTTTTCTCTTTTAGATTGTTTTCTCTTTTAGATTTCTCTTTTAGATTTAATTATTAAAATTGAACTTGATAGAAGCTTGAATTTTGTTTTTCAAAACTATAATGTAGTATTAGTTTTTTTTATGACATTTAACATATGCTAACCAGGATTTAAATTGATTATAATACTTACATATATATTTTTTCTCATGAAATCAGATATCACCAATACAAAATGCTAAAACTTGACAGTGCTCTCAATATTTTTAGAGTTCCTTTTTTTTCTTTTTCACTTGTGTTGGCAGTAGACTGTCCATACTAGACTATACTAGATATTTTTAATGAAGACGGCAAAGAGGCAGCCCAACGGGAAGTCCCCTCTTCCCAGCCATCTTCAGGCTCCAGTAGAAGTGGGCGAGTACTGTTGGAGTGAGTACCATAAACGTACAGGCTTATAAAGATGATCTACACTGCTCCCTCCACTCTCTCCAGTCTCTGTTAGACTTACCTTCAGTCGTGTGTACTGGGATTCAGACAAGTTCACCACAGACCCAGAAAAATTGGGAGTTAGTTCTCCACCGTATGGAAAGCAACTCAGGAATATACAATCCCTTTTATTTTCTAATGATCCCTTTTATTACATAGGAGACATTATATTATGTGTAAACATTTTATTATTTGATTTTCACATAGTCTCGTTAATGGCCTCTGTATTTCACTATAAAAACCGCTATTCTCTGCTACAAGTAAAATTCCAGAATTCGGTCCGATTTGCATGCTCTTGAGAAAGTAGTTGTGGGAAGATCTCGTGCACATCTTTGACATCAACACAAGTTAGGGAAAAGCAAGAGGCAGCCTTTTGTCTATTCCTTGTCCTTGCTGTCTAGCTAAGGCTGCATCAGGATAATAAGGCAGTTCTATCAGAATACTGCACTAATTAGTTGCAATTTCTTAACGTCCTTGGGCTGCTTCTGAAAACTAATTACTGGGAACCAGAGAGTGTAAGAGAATACACACCCTGCGGATATGTAGTTAACATGCACACCTCTCACGGGTGCTGATGGGACGGGCTACTTAATTTCCCCAAAGAGGATGCACTGGGTTTCCCCCTCCCCATCTTTTAAATTTTTCTTTCTTAACAGCTTTGTTAATTTAGGTTAAGTGGTTTGGTTGTCATGGAAACCAGTATTCCTCTCAGGCTGATTGTGTCAAAGGCATCATTAATCTGTTTTCTCAACTGCCTCTTCCTCATCCATCTAATTGCAGTCTCCCACCCCGCCCCCTCCTGTGGATGACATCATTTTGGACATTTTTAGGACACCATATGTGAAATTCAGCACAGTTTATTTTCTATTCAAATTCTATATCACTATGTTAATTGTTACATTCCCATCCCGAAGGAGGAAGATGGTTTCCCTACATAGGGGTACATAACACTCCCAAAGGTGAGGCTAAAATTACTTAATACACCTTAGGTGCAATTCAGCTTCTGAAATAACTCTTTCCTTTTCATCTCCTGGGTTTTCTTCTTAGGACTCTAAGTTACCATTTTTGATGTTTGGGGAACCATGATCTTTGAAAGAGTAAAGAACCTATACTATTGGATTAGGGAAGAGGGTGGATAATTCAGGTATTACTGTGGCCACTCTTCTATTGAGATGGCCTTGAACTTGGTGAGAGGATATGGAGCCCCGCCTATTGTCTGTTTCACTCAGGTGATGCTTTTGGTGCAAAACGTGTCATTTGTGTCCTTTTGCCATGGTATCCACAAATCTGGCCCCAAATACAGTGTAACAGTGGCTGTTTGCCCCCTGCAGTTCTGACCCTTGGAAAGATTCTCAAGTGATTTGTTCTGCTTTGGCCAGTGAGCAAAATTTTGCCTGGCCAAAGCTCTATCTTTACACAAAGTTTTCAGATTCTCTGCCCATTCTTATGAAGGGCATATGAGCACCAAGGACATTTTGATGTGAGTGGGCTCAGGTCAACGGCGTGCAGCACTTTAGAATAATTTGATGCATGGTCCATTCACTCTACTTCTTGGTCCTCTTGATGGAAGAATTTTGAGAATTGTCTCACCACCCTCCTCTTGGGAAAACCAACTCTCATCTTTCCCTAGTCTGCTCTTGTTTTTATGGGAATGGTACTGAAAAGCTTGGAAACAACATTTACTTACATTTTATATGCAGTCTTATCATTTATACATAAATCACATATTAGAATGTGATTTTTTTCTTATTTTGTAGCAACAGATAAATGATATTCCTAACATTTTTTTGTAATGTCTATTTGATTCTAAAGGTTTGTATCTTTTTCTTGTCTCTATTCCTTGGGCAGAATTCATTGTTTTTTTTCTCTATTTCCTCTTATTTTCATTCAGACATTTGTTATAGCATGAATGCCATTTAATTGTTAATTTAGAAGTATGTCTCTTCAAAACATGAATTATTTGAATCATAAGTTATATCTTTCCTTTATGCCCATCAGAGTGCCTAACACGTATTATTTAGTCACATTATGTGTTGGGTAAACAAATGTTGACTTAAGACCAAAACAAATTTAATTTATAACTATGTCAATTTACAATAGTAAAAAATGTGTATTGGTCTTGATTATCAACAATGGGGGTAGAATCGATCAGATTTCAAGGGTTAACTCTCTGAGAAGTATTTCTATTTTAGGCCAGAGGAATGAAGCAAAGTATAAGCAAGCTACACAAAGCCAGTTGGTGGCTGTCTTAGCCTGTTTAGATTGCTATAACAGAATGTAGACTGGGTGGCTTATAAACAACAGAAAGTCATTTCTCATAATTCTGGAGGTTGGTAAGTCAAAGATCAAGGTGTTGGCAAATTCAGCATATGGAGAGCCTGCTTCTTGTTTCACAGATGGTGTCTTTTTGCTGCGTCCTCACATGGCAGAAGGGACAAGGGAACTCGGCATTTTTTATAAGGGCACTAATCCCATTCATGAGGGCTCTGCTCTCATGACCTAAGTATTTCCCAATGGTCCTGCTTCCAAATACCATCATATTAGGGGATGGGTTTCAATAAGTGAATTTGGGGGATGGGGCACAAGCTTTCTGTCTACACTAGTGACTAAGATTTATGCTTCTGCAAGTCTAAGTTTAGGAGATTTGGTGATACCAGGTTGATATGGGCATGAGAAAGGACCTAGAATGACTCAACTCTCTGGGTTAGGTTCCTGGAGGGAAGTTCACAATACAGGGGAGAGCAGGTCTGGCCCGTGGAATGGGGAAGATGGGTAAGTGGCTGGAACCTGCTCAGGTGGACTCTGAACTTTCAAGTACCAGTGTAGAATGAATTGGGCCTTTCTGAGTAAAAGACAAAGAAATTCCTCAATTATATTTTTCTCTGATGGCTGAGTGTTTAATGCAACTATATAGAAGCAAAACGTCCAGTATCATGTTGTTCCAAGCAAGAAGACATCTTAATCAGGGCTGTTGGAAAGACAGCCAACAAGAGTACTAGGAACTACTGCAGCATGATAAGCAATTCAGATTTTGTAAGAAAGACTTGATATCAAGATTCTTTTTGGGCCCAGGAAATCACTTATGTTATCTCTGACATTTTTCAAAAATTGTTCAGTCGCTCTGTGTCTGACTCTTTGTGACCTCATGGATTGCAGCATGCCAGGCTTCCCTGTCCTTCACTATCTCCCAGCGTCTGCTCAAACTCATGTCCATTGAGTCAGTGACGTTGTCCAACATCTCATCCTCCATCATCCCCTTCTCCTCCTGCCCTCAATCTTTCCCAGCATTAGGGTCTTAAAGAACATAAACACTAACTCCCCATTCTCCAGCCATGCTCCACCCCTCCCCCAGCCTCCCTGGCATCTACCCATGTACTTTCTGACTCTATGAATTTGACTGTTCTATATACCTCATACAAGTGGAACCAAACAGTATTTGTCTGCACCTAATATATATTGGAAGGCATTTTTAAGGTTAACTTAATATACGTCCTACAAACAGATTGTACCTTCTATTTTTTCCCCCTGTTCTATACAGTAGGTTCTCATTAGCTATCTATTTTATACATAGTAGTGTATATATATGTCAGTCCCAATCTGGACAGAATTTCAGTTTAGGAAGGAGAAAAATTTGGGAGATGGATGATGATGAGAACTGCACACCAGTGTGAATGTACTTAGTGCCACTGACTGTACCATCAAATATGGTTAAAAGACAATGTTTTATACTATGTGACTTTTGTTGTTCAGTCCCCAAGGTGTATCTGATTCTTTCGCAACCCCATGGACTGTAGACCGTAGACTGTAGCCCTCCAGGCTCCTCTGCCCATGGGCTTTCTCAGGCAAGAATACTGGTGTGGGTTGTCATTTCCTCCTACAGGGGATCTTCCTGACCTAGGGATCAAGTCGGCATCTCCTGCATTGACAGGTGGATTCTTGAATGCTGAGCCGCTAGGGAAGATCATGTGACTTTTACTACAATAAAAAAAATTAGAGAACAGTTTGACCCACAGAAGGGCAGAAACCAAAGGTAGTCGCCTCTGACCTCTAACCTCTCCTGGACGTCCCTAGCTTTCTTTTCTAATTCTTGGCCTTTTCTGACATTTCTTTCATCCCCTTCTCTGTCCTGGCCAGCTTTGTCTGTATCTTTATAGACCCTGGTTCCTCAAAACTTTATCAGATACAGGGTCCATTTTGTCTGTCCTTTTATGTCATAGGCTACTTCCTCCTTCAGCTCTCCAGATAAATGACATGGTTTTATTCTCCCAGATTTCCAGAATTCTCAGGAGAGAATGCTTATTGTCCATTTCATTTTAAAGATACAGGGAGTACAGGCAGGGCTACTCAACTGCCATCCATTTGTCAGGTATGTGGGTAACAGGCACTGCAGACCAGACCATGGACCGTAAATTCACTGAAAACATCACTTGGAGACACCCTACACCCCTTGCAATCAAGATAATTGGTTATTTCCCTAGTTACAACCCCTGTAGAAACAAGGATTTCTATCACAATAGTTCTTTTGTCATAATTTTTAATATAAATGAGCAGCATAAACTTCAAGCAGAGGTTGTTAAATCTTAACATTTCTGGGGGCCCTTTCCAGGACTCATGCAGTATCTTTATGTTGTTAGCAAATACTCTATGAAATCCAGGCTTTATTTCCTGCCGTAAGGAGGTGCAGTAAGATGTAGACGCCACCAGATGTCACTATTGCAGGTAGCATTTCAAATCCTCCAGCCTGCATCTGATAATGTCGGTGGTGCAAATATTTTAGTTAACAGTTGACAGGCCCCAAGAAATCATCTAGACTGTCCCTTCTGATGGGAAGCCACAGTGAATAGTGGTGGTTTACCTTTAATGATACTCAGATGAAGAGCAATGTTTATAAAAACCACCCATCTCTGTGGGCCACTTGCAGGACAGAATCCCCAAAACAAGTTGGCTCCACGGTCTTTACACCTGAATATCTGAGTCATTCTAAAGCCAGATAGCATCGTCTCTGCCTGCTGCCCAACCTCTATGTGCTTTTGTTTTTGTCAAGATCAAATCATTTTAGTAAATGGTATATTTTGCCTTCGAAATAGCAGAATCCCTTAGAGTAAGAAACATTAAGACTATATCACAGTGGCGGCAAAGGTTGACTCCCCTTGGCTTAGGAGAACAAGCCCAGAAGCTGAGCGCCCAGGGGAAAGGCCACTGGTTAGCAACTCTGCTGGCTTCAATTTAACTCTGAAATTACTGTGGAATGTGGTAGGGGAGGTGTTGTGGTTCTCCTCACCATGTATTGTTGTCTTTTCGTTTTTCTCTTCCCTTCCTCTTCTGGGCTCCTCTCCTCTTCCCTTGCCTCAATTCTCCTTTCCCCCTTGCCCTTAGTTTCCAGTGGTGCTGAAGGCATTTCTTAGCTCCCTCTGTAGCAATGGATGCTCAAGAAGTTATGATTTTGGAACCTGATTTCCTGTCCCTTGTCCTCTTCTCCTAATATTTTCAACCACAAATAGAAGATTGTCAGCTACTAGAAATGGATGACCCATTGGGACGGTAGAACCTAAAGAATACCATGGGAGATCTGGGTGGAGAGGCAGGTCTGACCTAGGCCACTGTTTCCCAAAGTGGGTTCAGTAGAACTTCACTCCTCAGGATGTATCATGAAGAAGCAGTTCTATGCACATTTAATTCAAGAAATACCATAGTTCATAGCATCTTTGGGGAGGTTTACCTTGTACAGAGGGCAGTCAAGATTCCAATATGTATTCCAGCAAAGAACTGGTGAACTGGTGGTATGCAGAATATATTCTGGGGACTATTCTCACTGCAGGAAAGTTTTATAAATCCAGTCTTAGCAAAAAAACAAAACTGAATCCCTCTTCTAAAACAGGCTCGAGCTTTGATTTTTATATTCTGAGATGTTTTATTTAAAGCAAGTAGAATAATATATAGGGGATGTCACTTTTCTATGATGTCATTTACATTTCTAAAAATAAATACTAAATTACTGATACATCTGTAAGACTTCCTTTGGAGGCATTTTTGCTTCTTGAATTATCTATAGCTTTAAATCATATAGTTTAATATTTATTGGGTGCCCATTGTATTCCCAGTGCTGTCCAGAGAATGCAAAAAAATTAGACATGACTCTTGTTCCAAAGGAAAACTGGGAGCAAATTGTATAGTCTTTTTCTTTTTATACTCTGCTAGGTCTGATGCCTATGCCTAGAATAGAGTACACCTTGGGTAAATCATGGTAGGCATTATTAGCTATTTGGTTGTTTTGAGTTGAAGAGAACACCGTAGTTCATCTAGACCTTTCAAACGTCTTTTTACCTTATCACATAAGAAAGTTAAAAACAAATTTCAAATAAGTGGCTTCTAATGGGTCTTCACTTGTGGCTCAGCTGGTAAAGAATCTGCCTGCAATGCAGGAGACCTGGGTTCAATTCTTGAGTTGGGAAGATTCCCTGGAGAAGGGAAAGGCTACCGACCCCAGTATTCTGGCCTGGAGAATTCCATGGACTACAGATCATGGGGGTCACAACGAGTCAGACACGACTGAGCGACTTTCACTTTCAATGGGGCTTCCCAGGTGGCGTTAGCAGTAAAGAACCTGCCTCCCAGTGCAGGAAACATAAGAGATGCTGTTTTGATCCCAGCATTGGGAGGATCCCCTGGAGGAACACTCACTCCAAGATTCTTGCCTGGAGAATCCCATGGACAGAGGAGCCTGGTGGGCTACAGTCCATGGGGTCACAGAGTCAGACATGACTGAAATGACTTAGCACACAGCAATCTTGCAGTCAACATTCTCTTGAATATGCAACATTGAGCTCCACAGCTGTAGGGAGTATTCCTTAACTCTCACCCCATCTTCCCTAAACCCTGGCCATGTGCCTGCTTTTGGGGAGATCACAGTGACCACTCATTTGCCATGTATCAGGAAGTTTGGTTGTATTTTGGAGGATATGGACAGTAAGGTGACCCAACCAGATCACAGACTCTTTCTCACTCTCCCACTTGGGTCCACCACCTCTCCAAGGCATTCAGTGTTATTTTCTTAGGTTTTGCCTGAGTTCAACATCTGGGTTCTGCCTTTTCACAAGTAGCCTGCCTTTTCACCTTCACAGAGGATGTGGGGTTCTCCCCATTTGGACTTAGACAAGCCATTCAGAATAATTTCACTCCCGTGCCTCTCTCAGGGTTGTGCTCTCAAGTCTCAGACACAGAGCAATGTGGGGGTGAAGCCCCCAAAGACCATTTCCAGGGGCCTGAATCAAGGTTCCCACACTGGTCCACTCTGCTAATGAACCGCAGCACACACCTGGAAACGAGGGTTCATGAGTCTTGGTCTTTCCAGGAGATGACGCTCCATATTAGCCATATCAGAACCAAAGGCCATCACTATTTTCTTCCTATTGTTCCTTGGTGGCTCACACACAAAAGAATCTGCCTGCAATGTGAGAGACTCCAGTTTGATCCCTGGGCTGAGAGGATCCCCTGGAGAAGGGAATGGCTACCCACTCCAGTATTCTTGCCTGGAGAATTCCATGGACAGAGGAGCCTGGTGAGCTACAGTCCATGGGGTCAAGAAGAGTCAGACATGACTGAGCAACTAACACTTTTACTTTCCTTGGGTCTAATGTCAGAGAAAGCCTGATGAATGCTTATTGAATTGACCTGTACATTTTGCTCCTTGAAATATTGTGAGTAACTCTTTAGAAACTGTTTATTCTTTGAGGAGAAATTTTTGTGGGATGTTAGCAACTTCCTTTCTAGATAGATCTGTGATTCTAAAAAGGCATAATCCAAAAAAAAGGCATAATCCCACTTGGGACAAAAGCCAAGTTCCATATCAGTTAAAGCTTAGCTTGTGTACAGGATGAATAAATTCTAAATAGAATTTAAGAAAAATCCTTTTCAAAGCTTCTCCTTGATTTATGGACTTTATAAATATGACCCTTGGAAGATAGCATTCAGGATTATGGGATTTATCTTGTGTGTTTGCCATGAGGATGAAATAGAGTTTTAGAATTATTGAGGCCAGACGCATAGAGAAATTAAATAAGCTCTGTGGATGAGAAGAAATTTTTAGCAAAGTACTCTATAAGACATATCAGGTAATGAAGCACTGGGGTCAGATGGATACATAGCTGTATTGTGCAGAACACTCAGTCATAAATTACTTCCAGTTTTAGAAGAGGTTTATAAACATGCTTCAGGAACCAAAGAAACCTCTCCTTGTTTCAGTTCCACTGGCAAGAAAAAAAGAAATGTATAGGCAATAAGCTCATTTTATTCCTTAACTCTGTCCAAAAAGCCACGACTGTTAGATTTATAAAGCTATTAAGCAGTTTCTTTGCCTTGATCAAGTGGGTTTATTCTGTGGAAAATTTCTGGAAAATAATATTTATTACCCACTTAATATTGCAAGTATAGTACTAGATAATAGAAAAATGGGTATGGCTAAGGCTTTTACCTAGTGAATGGAGACGCTGAGAAAGCACACATTTCAATGAATATAGTCATAGAAGGTTTTTGTAGAAATTTCAAAAGTAGCCTGAATCCAGGGAAAATAAATTGGACTTTCTCATCTTGGGGTACATATTCTTAGAATAATCATGGCTAGATTAACCTATTACTATCACACATGTTTCTTAAAGTGAGGTTTGAAATAGCAAAAAATTGGGAAAAATCTTTATGTCCAACACCAGGTTTAGTGCATTCAATGGACTTTATGCAGTTATTACAAATAATATAGAATGTTTAATACCAGAAAGATGGCTGTCTATTTTAAGTGATAAAAATGAATTTCCAAGCAGTCTTCATGGTATGATTTGCATTTTGTAAACTAACAGAAAAATGCATTTGTGTGTCTGCAATGTCTACCTGTAGTCTTAGAGTCAAATGGACAGTAAAACTCAAGACTATCAGGGGCTTCCCAAGTGGTGCTGTTGGTAAAGAACCCACCTGCCATGCAGGAGACGTAAGAGATGTGGGTTAGATCCCTGGGTCTGGAAGATTCCCCGGAACAGGGCATGGCAACCCACTCCAGGATTCTTGCCTGGAGAATCCCATGGACAGAGGAGCCTGGCAGGTTACAGTCCATGGGGTCACAAAGAGTCAGACACGACTGAAGTGACTGAGCACCCCTCAGAGGATGCACTGAGCCCAGGCTGCTGTGGAGGGTGCACACAGGAATCCCAGCTTGTCTGCAGGGCAGGGCCAGGCATTCTTTTTCAGTGGGCATCTTTGCAGCCGTACAACTCTGGCGCATGGGCAGGAGAAACACACCAGGCAGGGCAAGATCTGGTGGCAGCTAAATATTTCTTAAAACAACTCAATGTGTTTCCATGGTCTGCAAAAGGAAATCCAGTTACAAGAGTCACCACACTCAGGGAGGGTATCTGGAGCTCATTTACAGTCTCTTCCAATCCAGAAGCAGTTTACCAGCCAAGAGTCATCTTCATCAGTAAGCAATATAGCTTAGTGCTATAGACTGCATATTCACAGTCCTGAATCCCAAGGTCATAGCATTAAAAGATGGAGCCTTAGAAGGTGATTAGGTCATGAAACCAGAGCTCTCATTCATGGAATTTGTGCTGTTAATAGAAAACTGAGAAAGCTAGTTGCCCCTTCCTCCATATGAGGTTACGGCAGCGAGATGGTAGTTTAGGACCAAGCCCTCACCCAGCACTGACTCCGCCAAAGGCTTGATCTTGGACTTTCCAGCCTTCAGGACTGTGAGGAAGAAGTCTTTATAACCTGCTCAGTCTACGGTATGTTTGTTAGAGCGGAATGGACTGACATTTACTGTCAAAAGAGTTAACATTATACTTGTTGAGCAATCAGGTGTTTAGGTGGTCAGTTTAAGACAACATCTAAACTGAGAATAACAATCCAGGCTTTATTTACTGACTGTTGCTGCTGCTGCTGCTAAGTCGCTTCAGTCGTGTCCGACTCTGTGTGACCCCATAGATGGCAGCCCACCAGGCTCCGTCCCTGAGATTCTCCAGGCAAGAACACTGGAGTGGGTTGCCATTTCCTTCTCCAATGCATGAAAGTGAAAAGTGAAAGTGAAGTCACTCAGTTGTGTCCAACTCTTAGTGACCCCATGGACTGCAGCCCACCAGGCTCCTCCGTCCATGCAGTTTTCCAGGCAAGAGCACTGGAGTGGGTGCCATCGCCTTCTCCGATTTACTGACTGGGATAGTAATAAAAAAGAGAAATTAGAGGTGTCCTTACTGCCTTTATCAGGTCTCCAGAAGACAGAGCTAAATTGTTAACTGAAGGGCCAGTGTTCATAGAGAAGGACCTTTAACACTTTACCTGTACTGATAGTGTTTATTACATTAACCTTGATTTATTCTTTCTGTTTTGATTTTTTTTTTTTGGGTCCTTGCAGATTCAAATTACTGAGTCATTTGTTTATACGTCATCTCCTTTATATTTGTTTAGTGACTTGAATGGAAGTTCCACCAGCCTGCCTCATGCAACCTTCAGCCATGCCCACACCCACCCTGGGATGGCTATGGCTTCTGCAGAGCTTGCTTTTATTGTCTTTTCCCCAACTGTTCTATCAGGCTATTCACCTCTGGTGGTATCACACCCAGGTTTCAGGCTCTACAAATTTCCAGCTGTCTGTTCTATTGCTTTTAACAATATTCTGGGATATAAATTGCTCTATCATCTTATCTAATTAAATTTCGGTCCTTTTGCAGGAGTAAAATCTTTGAGGTCAGTCTTTGAGATTTGTTTTGACCCCAGGGGGGCTGTTAGCCATCTTCCCCATAGTTCTCCCTTTTAAGCCTCCACTGATCTACAATTTAGCTTATCAGTCTTAGAAGGCTACCAGCCTCCTCTTAATTGCTTATACCAACATTGCCACTGTTTTCCTTTTTATTTATTTTATTGGAGTATAGTTACGTTACAATGTTGTGTTAGTCTCTGCTGTACAATGAAGTGAATCGGCTGTATGTATACATACACCCCCTCCCTCCTGGACCTCTCTCCCACCCTACCCCACCGTCCCACCCATCTAAGACGCCACAGAGCACTGAGCTGAGCTCACTGTGCTTTTTGGAAGGGTCTCACCAGCTATTT
Organism: Cephalophus harveyi; assembly: GCA_006410635.1. Lineage (NCBI taxonomy): Eukaryota > Metazoa > Chordata > Mammalia > Artiodactyla > Bovidae > Cephalophus > Cephalophus harveyi. The sequence goes on from SJYT01034465.1 coordinate 96,556, forward strand.
CACACATGGTAATGGATCTGCATCAATGCTCCCCTCTCTGTCCGTCCCACCCTCCCTCTCCCCCACTGTGTCCCAAGTCTGTTCTCTATGTCTGTGTCTCTATTCCTGCCCTGGAAATAGGTTCATCTGTACCGCTTTTCTACATTTCACATCTATGTGTTCATATATGATACTTGTTTTACTCTTTCTGACTTACTTCTCTCAGTGCACATACTCTAGGTTCATCCACATCTCTGCGAATAACCCAATTCCATTCCCCTTTAATGGCTGAGTAATATTCCATTGTATATGCGTCACACATCTTCTTTACCCTCATGCACTCTTGGTGGGAATGTAAATTGATACAGCCACTGTGGAGAACAGTATGGAGGTTCCCTAAAAAACTAAAAATAGAACTACCATATAACCCAGAAATCCCACTATTGGGCATATATCCTGAGAAAACCTAACTCAAAAGGACACATATACCCCAAAGTTCACTGCAGCACTATTGACAATAACTTGCATGGAAACCACCTACATGCCCACTGTTCTCAGCAGCGCCCTTGGGCTTAAACTTCCCCACATCTTTTTCTGAATAAAATCATTTCTTTGAGTGATTAAAAGCCCTCTGCTCTTATAGCTTGTCTCTCTCCCTGGGCAGAACCCTTGCGCCACTGCTCCAGAGCTTGAGGACATTGGTCTACCTTTCTCAGGATAATACCCTTGCTTGACAATCAGTGTGCTGAGTCGGGGAATAGCCTGTGGTCTTTTCAACTTGCTTCTCCCGGCATGGAATCTCTGCCCACAAGTGAGCCGGGATCAAGGGGGTTTGGCCCCAGTATTCTCAGCCTGTTATGCCTGGAATAGAGCATCTGCAACTGAAGCTGAGAGGGTGAGCAATGCTGGTGACCTAATGCTGGTCCTCCTGGGGAGATAATGCAGTTCCAGACCCCGAGCTGGGGGAGGAGGGGGCTCATGTTCTTGGCTCCAGCAGCCTGGGTTGGTGCTTCCATCATGCTGAGCTGGGGTGGGGGGAATGCCACCAATTCTTTTTGTTCTTGGGCTTCCTTGGTGACTCAGACAGTAAAGAATCTGCCTGCAATGTGGGAACCCTGGGTTCGATACCTGGGTGGAGAAGATCCCCTGGAGAAGGGAATGGCTACCCACTCCAGTATTCTTGCCTGGAAAATTCCAAGGACAGAGGAGCCTGGTGGGCTACAGTCCATGGACTGGCAAAGAGTTGGATGCGACTGAGCGAATAACACTTCACTTGTTGTTCTTACTGAGATTTAGTAGTTTTTTTTGAATAAATGCTTCTCTAAAGGTTCTCTCAGGGTTATATGCCCTTAGGAAAATTTCTAGAAACTTAAAACAATTAAAAAAAATAATTTTTACTACTTATGATTGCTTTGCTGAGGTGGTTTGTGGAGCTCCTCTTATTGCCATTCTAGAAATTTATTTCCCCTTCTTGTTTATAATTTATGTGTCTCAAGAACCAAAAGTCTGTAGTCATTTCATTAATACTACACATTTATTAAAAAGATGGAAAACATATGCAGTCACCTATTAATATTAATCTCTGTGGCTCAGAGGGTAAAGCATCTGTCTGCAATGCAGGAGACCTGGGTTCAATCCCTGGATTGGGAAGATCCCCGGGAGAAGGAAATGGAAGCCCACTCCAGTACTCTTGCCTGGAAAATCCCATGGACAGGGGAGCCTGGTAGGCTACTGTCCGTGGGGTCACAAAGAGTCGGACACGACTGAGCAACTTCACTCACTGAATGAAAAATTATATTGATTTAAATATTCTTATTTTGTTTATGTGTATTTTTTGCCTCAAACTTTTTTTGAAAGGAGAATAAAGCTTTTAGTGAAATCTTAGTAGGAAGCTGCTATGTAGCACATGGAGCTCAGCTCAGTGCTCTGTGATGACTTAGAAGGGTAGGATCAGGTGGGTGGGAAGGAGCTCAAGAAGGAGGGGATATATGTATACTATGGCTGACTCACGTTGTTCTATGGCAGAAGTCAACATATACTGCAAATCAATTATAATCCAATTAAAAAAAAATAAAAGCAAGTAAAAAGGAATAATTTCCCCCTTGGTGGTTGCATCATGCCTGCAATCCATTCTCTTCCTTTTACTGAGAGATTTGATGGGGAAAATGTCATTAATATGTTCTCCTTATGAACATATGATCTCTTAGTAAATACACTAATAACATTCACTGATGGGAGAGTCTTCATTTGTGGAATGTTGTTAGCATATTAGAATGTGCCTGGTCTGTCTAGAATTGATGTATTTCTGGGGCGTGACTCTGTCAAAAAAGTCACATAAACTATTTTGGGGGGAGGTAAAGACAGGGTGTGGTTGCTGGTTGTCCAGAGCATTGGACCTGCAAAAGCAGAGGCTCCTCATCCCCTCCCCTGTCCTTGAAATCTACATTCCACCTGCTGCAGGCATTCCACAGATGCAGCCTTGAGAGAGTAACGTGGTGTCTAATCCACCTGGACTGAACATGTGACTGAATCCAGGTTTGTTGTTCTTTAAGCTGTGTTGTTGCTAAGCCTTATGACTCTCTTGTGATCCAATGGGCTGTAGCCCACCAGGCTCCTCAGTCCATGGGATTTCCCAGGCAAGAATACTGGAGTGGGTTCCATTTTTTCCTTCAAGGGATCTTCCTGACTCAGGGATTGTATCCACGTCTTCCTGCATTGCAGGCAGATTCTTACTGCTGCGCCACCTGAGAAGGCTGAGAACCTCTATATAAACTTTTAAGATTCTGATGTGTGGATGCGGAGATACTTCTTTCAGCCACTCAAGATGAGCCTTGTAAGTAAGCTCCCCTGCTTTGAAACCTGCCACCTAGCAATCTGGAGTGACCTCTTTCTTCTTGTTCTTCCTGCTCTCCTGTAGGGAGGCCAGTTTGTCTATGAGAAGATGTTTTATGACAGAAATAGCGTTCTTCTGTGAAAGGTAGCATTGCACAAGCTAAATATTGCCCAAGGGGGTAAGAAAGGACCTGGGAAGCTGTGTTGAAGGTCCTGGGTCTCTCCTTCTCTGTTCCTTAAAGCCTAACATGGAGTAAGAACTCTGATTCTGCTGCATCTGAGAATCCAATGCTTTGTATTGTTTCAATGTTAAAAACAGAAAAAGGGCCACTTTCTTTGGAGCCCTTATGAGTTTAAACACTTTATTGAAATGGCAGTAGTAATCACTGAACTCTTTTCAGGTAAATAATAAACAGTTAAATTCAAGAGAAGCAGAGAGATAGAGGCTGTGTCTGCTCACTGCTAGCACTGCTATTTATAACATAAATTAGGAATATTTCATCAAACAATTGGGCAATGCAGCTTTAGATTTTTTTTTTTTCCCTGAAACCCAATTTGCTCTAAGTCAATTTGGCGATTTACTGCAATAGTTTTCTGGGAATTGATTTTTAGTGAATTGGACTGTTTCCAGGCAATACAATTAAAAAATAAAAATATTTATTCCAGCTCCTCTGGTATTTCCATGGTGCCTGAATATAAAGAGGAATTATAGAGAGCTATGGGAAGTGAATACCTTTTTTTCCTCAACTGTAAGAAGTTTCACAGTTTTGGTCTGTTTTATGCCTTTATTTTGGTCCCATGTAGAAAGTTTTTTTCTCTTTATTTTAAACTTACACACCCACTAAAGAAAATTTGAAAAAGAGAAAAATATTAAAAACAGGACACCAACCAGTTTTTATACATTTTAAATAAATTCTTCCAATCACTTTTTATATGCCTTAGTTTTACTCACATGTTTGTAAATCATCCTGAACAGAGTTAAAACATTTTAATATCCTAGAATTCATTTTAAGTAGAATACTCACTTAAGTTTTTTTTTAAAAAATCAATCCAGGTATCTGCCTAAATTTCCCAATTATTCAAAAGGTCTGATTCATAAGAAACTCTCCAAATTGCTTGTTTCTGTTTCTTCAGAGCATAGACTAGTCCTGTGAAGCTAATAAAAGGCACAGAGGGGAAAATTTTCCCAATTAGCTAGGGGCAGAACTTTAATGGGATGCAGGAAAGGAAACTGATTTCGAGGTTTTAGCTCTGGGTGCATTTACCCATCACTGCGTTAGTCATGTAATTGCCATGCCTGTTTCCCAGGTGTGATGAGGGAGTGTATCACCGTATCACTAAGGTCCTTTTCAGGTCGAATAGCCAGCAGCCATCCAAAGGCATGACCCCATGTTTCAGCTGCTTTCTTCTCATGTAAAACGTTGATCTTACTTGTAGAATCCTTCTGTGTGAAAGAACCAACTGTCAACAATTTATAAATGCTTTGTATTCAAAAGAATTTTTTGGCTAATTCAGTTAGGATGGGAATACATTTTCACACAGAAATGATATTAAATTTATGGTTCGATTTCTAGCAAGGGAGCTAAGAGAGAGCCCTAATAGCATTATTAGTTTTATTTGTGTCCTATTGGATCCTAAGATCTCTCTGGAATCATAAAGTTCAATAATGTATCACATACAAATAGCAATGCCAGTCTTTAAATGCAGTCTTTTCCTCTTCTTCATTGTCCATATCCCACATACAAGCAGAAAGGATGACTAATACAAAAAATTACACCAGTTAGCATTTATTATAGTTATACTATGTTCTAGTCGTTGTGCCAAGCCCTTTATGCATCCTTTGTCATTTAATTCCCACTACTTTCACCATTTTATATGTTAGCAGACTGAAACTAAAAATTAAAATAACTTGTTTAGAGAAATAGTTAAAATGAGGAAACAGACCAGAGATCACCAAACCCTGTGCTCCTGCCTGCCCCCTTGTGGCTGCAGCCCCACAAAGGGACGCGCTCCTGCAGCCATAATCAATGTGTACAGAAAGTGAAAGTGAAACAGTCACTCAGCTGGAGTCCGACTCTTTGAGACCCCATGTACTGTAGCCGCCAGGCTGATCTGTCTATGGGATTCTCCAGGCTAGAATACTGAAGTGGGTTGCGAGTTTCCCCTTATCCGCAGCTTCAGTTACCTGCAGTCCATCATGGTCCAAAAATATTAAATGGAAAACTCCTGAAATAAACAATTTATGTTTTAAATTGCATGCCATTGAATAGAGTGATGAAGTTTCTCCCTAACCCGCTCCTTCCCACCCAGGATGTGAATCTTCCCTTTGTCCAGCTGATCCAGCCCTTTAATCACTTAGTAGCTGCCTCAGTTATCAAATGCTGATATCATATTGCAGTATCATATTACTTGTGATTAAGTAGCCCTTATTTACTTACTTGGAGAAGGCAATGGCAACCCACTCCAGTACTGGTGGCCCCAAGATGCAAGAGTAGTGATGTTGGCAATTTGGATATGCCAAAGAGAAACAGTAGAGTGATTTCTTTAAATGAAAGTGAAAGTTCTCAACTTGAAAAGGAGAGGGAAAAAAGTTGCATGTTGAGGTTGCTAAAATCTATAGTAGGAATGAGTCTTTCATCTGTGAAATTGTGAAGGAAAAATAAATCGCTGTTAATTTTGCTGTTACACATCAAACTGTAAAATTTACAACCACAGTGCATGATAAATGCTTAGTTAAGATGGAAAAGCCATTAAATTCATACAGTAAGATATTTTGAAAGAAAGACCACAATTTATATAACTTGTTGCAGTATATTGCTATAATCATTCTGTTTTATTATTAGTGATCATTGCTAATCTCTTACGGTGCCTAATATATCAATTAAGCTCAGGAATGTAAGTATAGAAAAAAGCAAGATATATATGTGTGTGTGTTGTGTGTTAGTCGCTCAGCCATGTCTGACCCTGTGACCCTGCCAGGCTCCTCTGTCCTTGGGATTCTCCAAGCAAAAATACTGGAGTGGGTAGCCATTCCCTTCTGCAGGGGATCTTCTGGACACAGGGATGGAACTTGGATCTTCCTGCATTGTAGGCAGATTACCATTTAAGGGTTCTTGAAAGTATTCCCCATGGATAAGGGGCTGTCTACTGTGTCGACCAAATTTTGTTTCCTTGGCAAGAATCTCCTTACAGCAACTGTTAGACTAGCTCAGTTGTCACTACCTAGGCTCTCATCAGAGAAGGCAATGGCACCCCACTCCAGTACTCTTGCCTGGAAAATCCCATGGAAGGAGGAGCCTGATAGGCTGCAGTCCATGGGGTCGCTAAGAGTCGGGCACGACTGAGCGACTTCACTTTCACTTTCATACACTGGAGAAGGAAATGGCAACCCACTCCAATATTCTTGCCTGGAGAATCCCAGGGACAGAGGAGCCTAGTGGGCTGCTGTCTATGAGGTGGCACAGAGTTGGACGCGACTAAAGAGACTTCGCAGCAGCAGCAGCAGCAGCAGGCTCTCATAGTCTTGAATTTATAGTACTCATCACTTTTATACTAGCATTTTATACTAGTTGTTTAATTAAAGTTTCCATGCTTGTCTAGATAATAAGCAAGAGGTGGTATTATGCAACAAGGGCTTCCAGGTGGCACAGTGGTAAAGAATTCACCTGCCATTGCAGGACACACAGGACATGCTGGTTTGATACTCCAGTATTCTTGCCTAGAGAATTCCACGGACAGAGGGGCCCAGTGGGCTACAGTCCATGGGGTTGCAGAGTCGGACATGACTGAGCAACTAACACTAATACTCTCTGTGTCAATGTTTAATTGAAATAGTTTCCTTTGAGGCAACTTCCAGAGTCAAGAGGTTTACTATTTGTGCAGCGATTTCTTTTCTTTCTTTTCTTAAAAGAATATTTATATATTCGGTTGCTCCAGGTCTTAGCTGTGGCACACAGGATCTTGGATCTTCACTGCAGCGTACACAGTCTTTTAGTTGCAGCACGTGGGCTCTAGTTCCCTGACTGGGGATGGAATCTGAGCCCCCTGAGTTAAGGGCGCAGAGTCTTAGCCGCTGGACACATGAGAAGTCCCTGTGCAGTGATTTCTAGTTGAACCCTTCCCTTAATCCATTGGTTCTTTTAAATTTTTTGATTTGCTATTTATTTTGCTTATTTTTAATTTCTATCAGCTTGATTGAGTTATAAGTAACACAAAGAACATTGTATAAATTTAAGTTGTATAGCATGATGCTTTCATATACATACATTTTGTGAAATGATTACACAGCGTTCTTAATTGAGTGTCATTTGCTGAGGCCTTGATAAAACTTCAGGGGTTTCTTTTTGCCTTTGGGGAAGTCTTATGGCATCAACTCAAGGTCCTCAGTATTGAATCTCATTTCCTGCAAATTCCTGGTGCAAACACTCTGCTAGAGCCAGGCTCATCTGCACTGTGTCCCTATCATGGCTTTTGTTATCTCTCTGTCCCCAAACTATTCCTTCCACTTCACATATTCCTCTCATTCCTATTGTTAAGTCGCTCAGTTGTATCTGACCCTTTGTGAGCCCATGGACTGCAGCATGCCAGGCTTCCCTGTCCTTCACCATCTCCCTGAGTTTGCTCAAACTCATGTCCATTGAGTCAGTGATGATAAGTAGCCCTTATTTACTTACTTGGAGAAGGCAATGGCAACCCACTCCAGTACTGGTGGCCCCAAGATGCAAGAGTAGTGATGTTGGCAATTTGGATATGCCAAAGAGAAACAGTAGAGTGATTTCTTTAAATGAAAGTGAAAGTTCTCAACTTGAAAAGGAGAGGGAAAAAAGTTGCATGTTGAGGTTGCTAAAATCTATAGTAGGAATGAGTCTTTCATCTGTGAAATTGTGAAGGAAAAATAAATCGCTGTTAATTTTGCTGTTACACATCAAACTGTAAAATTTACAACCACAGTGCATGATAAATGCTTAGTTAAGATGGAAAAGCCATTAAATTCATACAGTAAGATATTTTGAAAGAAAGACCACAATTTATATAACTTGTTGCAGTATATTGCTATAATCATTCTGTTTTATTATTAGTGATCATTGCTAATCTCTTACGGTGCCTAATATATCAATTAAGCTCAGGAATGTAAGTATAGAAAAAAGCAAGATATATATGTGTGTGTGTTGTGTGTTAGTCGCTCAGCCATGTCTGACCCTGTGACCCTGCCAGGCTCCTCTGTCCTTGGGATTCTCCAAGCAAAAATACTGGAGTGGGTAGCCATTCCCTTCTGCAGGGGATCTTCTGGACACAGGGATGGAACTTGGATCTTCCTGCATTGTAGGCAGATTACCATTTAAGGGTTCTTGAAAGTATTCCCCATGGATAAGGGGCTGTCTACTGTGTCGACCAAATTTTGTTTCCTTGGCAAGAATCTCCTTACAGCAACTGTTAGACTAGCTCAGTTGTCACTACCTAGGCTCTCATCAGAGAAGGCAATGGCACCCCACTCCAGTACTCTTGCCTGGAAAATCCCATGGAAGGAGGAGCCTGATAGGCTGCAGTCCATGGGGTCGCTAAGAGTCGGGCACGACTGAGCGACTTCACTTTCACTTTCATACACTGGAGAAGGAAATGGCAACCCACTCCAATATTCTTGCCTGGAGAATCCCAGGGACAGAGGAGCCTAGTGGGCTGCTGTCTATGAGGTGGCACAGAGTTGGACGCGACTAAAGAGACTTCGCAGCAGCAGCAGCAGCAGCAGGCTCTCATAGTCTTGAATTTATAGTACTCATCACTTTTATACTAGCATTTTATACTAGTTGTTTAATTAAAGTTTCCATGCTTGTCTAGATAATAAGCAAGAGGTGGTATTATGCAACAAGGGCTTCCAGGTGGCACAGTGGTAAAGAATTCACCTGCCATTGCAGGACACACAGGACATGCTGGTTTGATACTCCAGTATTCTTGCCTAGAGAATTCCACGGACAGAGGGGCCCAGTGGGCTACAGTCCATGGGGTTGCAGAGTCGGACATGACTGAGCAACTAACACTAATACTCTCTGTGTCAATGTTTAATTGAAATAGTTTCCTTTGAGGCAACTTCCAGAGTCAAGAGGTTTACTATTTGTGCAGCGATTTCTTTTCTTTCTTTTCTTAAAAGAATATTTATATATTCGGTTGCTCCAGGTCTTAGCTGTGGCACACAGGATCTTGGATCTTCACTGCAGCGTACACAGTCTTTTAGTTGCAGCACGTGGGCTCTAGTTCCCTGACTGGGGATGGAATCTGAGCCCCCTGAGTTAAGGGCGCAGAGTCTTAGCCGCTGGACACATGAGAAGTCCCTGTGCAGTGATTTCTAGTTGAACCCTTCCCTTAATCCATTGGTTCTTTTAAATTTTTTGATTTGCTATTTATTTTGCTTATTTTTAATTTCTATCAGCTTGATTGAGTTATAAGTAACACAAAGAACATTGTATAAATTTAAGTTGTATAGCATGATGCTTTCATATACATACATTTTGTGAAATGATTACACAGCGTTCTTAATTGAGTGTCATTTGCTGAGGCCTTGATAAAACTTCAGGGGTTTCTTTTTGCCTTTGGGGAAGTCTTATGGCATCAACTCAAGGTCCTCAGTATTGAATCTCATTTCCTGCAAATTCCTGGTGCAAACACTCTGCTAGAGCCAGGCTCATCTGCACTGTGTCCCTATCATGGCTTTTGTTATCTCTCTGTCCCCAAACTATTCCTTCCACTTCACATATTCCTCTCATTCCTATTGTTAAGTCGCTCAGTTGTATCTGACCCTTTGTGAGCCCACGGACTGCAGCATGCCAGGCTTCCCTGTCCTTCACCATCTCCCTGAGTTTGCTCAAACTCATGTCCATTGAGTCAGTGATGCCATCCAACCATCTCATCCTGTCGACCTGTTCTCCTACTTTCAATCTTTCCTAGCATCAGGGTCTTTTCCAAAGAGTTGGGTCTTTTCCAAAGAGTCAGCTCTTTGCATCAGGTGGCCAAAGTATTGGAGCTTCAACTTTAGCACTTCAGTCCTTCCAATGAATATTCAGGGTTGATTTTATTTAGAATTGACCGGTTTGATCTCCTTGCTGTCCAAGGGACTCTCAAGAGTCTTCTCCAGCGCCATAGTTCGAAAGCATCAATTCTTCGGTGCACAACTCCTATGCTACACCCTAATGGCCCTTTGGAGGCCCAGTAAGCTCCACAGAAGCCTTCTGGCTTGACCCATCCTGCACCCACACCTGTATCCTGCCGAGTCACTGCCTTGCCCCCTTCTTGCCTACTTTTGGCACAGGTGTCTCACCCAGTCGCAGAATCACCAACTGCTTTTTCTTTATCCCCACCCTCACACCCACAATCAGTTCCCTCCTTGAAGCTGGCTGTAATACTGCATGTTCTTCAGTAGGTGGCAACATTCACAAACAGAATTCAGGCAATTCTGTTGCTAGGCTCAACAGGACAGTATCCCTAAGGAGAGGCACAGATGCCCTGAGTTGCTACCTCCGCTGATCTTGTTCACTAATTAGAAACATTTGCTTCCTTGGAGCCACAAAAATGTTCCCACTATTATTCTGTTTTGTAAGGGGAAACAGTCTGAGTTGTTATTTAAGTGATTCCATTTTCCAGCCCTCACAAACTTAGAAGATCAGAAAGGATGAAAACAGAGCTATCCTTTATCATGTTTTTTCAAGAATTTAGGGGGAAAAAAATCATGATTTTTTTTTTCAATTTTGGTATGGGATTTTTATTTTTTCCAGATGCTGCTGCTGCTGAAATTGTGTACAGGAATCTTTATCATTAGAAACAATGAGAAAGAGAATGTCTTTAAAAACATGGGTAGATTGCTAATTGAAAACAAAGACATTAAAAACTGGACATATTGTTCAGAATTCATTTTCTCTTTAACCAGAAAATTTGAGAGTTGGTTGCTTTACGCAATGGAGAAGTTGGTACAAACCCTGGTAGATTTGGTACCCAGACTTTTCTGGAATAATGACAGAGGCACTGCACTTATTTAAGACCATTCTTCCCTGGTGGCTCAGATGGTAAAGCATCTGCCTACAATGCGGGAGACCTGGGTTCGATCCCTGGGTCAGGAAGATCCCCTGGAGAAGGAAATGGCAATCCACTCCAGTACTATTGCCTGGAAAATCCCATGGACAGGGGAGCCTGGTAGGCTGCAGTCCATGGGGTCGCAAAGAGTCGGACATGACTGAGCGACTTCACTTTCCTTTCCTTTCCTCTGAGTTCATATGTTATTTGTTGCCAGTGACTAAGGCATCTTATTTCCTGTGGGATGTTTTCCTTGGATCACCCATTCCCTAAAGTCACTTTCCCTCAAACTTTATTCACCTGTGTTTACAAAATGCACACATTATAAGGAAATGAGACGGAATTTTAGCAAATGAATTGAAATGTGTACTTCTAAATATGCATTGGGCTTCCCTGGTGGCTCAGAAGTTAAAGAATCTGCTTGTAATTGTGCTCTTCAGAGAAGCTGTGGAAAGCCATGTGACTTTAAAAAACACCTCTTTTGTCTTATTTCACAGCCTGTTTTAACGGGATAAGGTCTGTTCTGGGGCACTCCATGGGTCCTGAGTTTTTAATCCTGTGCATGTCTTTCACAGTCTTGTGTTGTTCAGATGGTATTTACCTCATGAGCTTTGTATCACCCTATTTTCTTTCTAGCTTAGGGTTTGCTGATACTTGAATCTCCATGGCTTCTGAACTACACAAGCCACTCTTTGAACATAATTTGATTTTTTTTAAAAGAATAACTGTGCATTGTTTCATAACAGTGTTATTTTCAAAGTCAGAATTTATTTTATGGACTATGAGAGGGCAGACCCTCAAAGTTGGCAGGGTTGTTTCAACAATGAAAATGTTTGTGAAAATTAAAAAACAAAGAAAATATGTAGCTAGATAGCAGTAACATATGCAGCCTAACCATTCAGAAGTTTCCAATGCAACAAGCTCCTTTTCCATGAGAACAATTCTCTGGTGTGGTTAATTGCTTTTGTAGGCAGTTTGGGCATCATTATAATTTGTTGTTCCAAGTCATGCTATGGACTAGAGCATTCTGTGCCTTTTGCTCAGCTCGAGCGAGGCAATTTACACTTCATTGTTCAAGATGAAAGTGGATGTCCAATTAAAAAGTTGTGCATCAACCAAAAAGAAAAGGGAGGGAGAGAGAAATAGCTACTGCTGAGTAAGGGAAGCTGAAAGACAACAGTTTATTAAATTTCCTCCCAAGAGCATGCTGTGGGGGGTGTGTGTGTGTGTTTGAATGGTTAAACAGAGTCAGTTCATATTAACCTTTGCTCAGAAGAACTCTTTCCTTGAACTTGCAACTTGGTTCCAGCCAGTGCAGAGTCCCATCTCTGACACACTCTGACGCACTCTGGCCCTTCACCTCAGGACTTGCCCAGGGTGAGGAGTGTGTTTGTTGAGAATGAGTGTATCTACACTGTGGAAGAGACCATCAAAGCCTGATGCGCAAAACTCAAAAAACAGTATATGGTTTTACTCCTTTCCAATTTCCTTGTCACAGAGGCATTGACAAAAACGCTGAACCAGATGTGTTGAGAGAGTGGTCTCTTTTCTGCCATGTCTGTTTCTTTTTTTCTGGCTGTCCTTTCTCTGCTGGTCCAATTCTGTATGACTTTAGCATTAATCATTGTATCAAAGTAATCTGTTTGCAGGACATAGATTAAGTTAACTTAAAAATGCCTTCCAATACACAGTTCAGTTCAGTTCAGTCACTCAGTCGTGTCTGACTCTTTGCGACCCCATGAATTGCAGCACGCCAGGCCTCCCTGTCCATCATCAACTCCCAGAGTTCACCCAAACCCATGATCGAGTTGGTGATGCAGAGACTTTTTAGTTCCTCTTCACTTTCTGCCATAAGGGTGGTGTCATCTGCATATCTGAGGTTATTGATATTTCTCCCGGCAATCTTGATTCCAGCTTGTGTTTCTTCCAGCCCAGCGTTTCTCATGATGTACTCTGCATAGAAGTTAAATAAGCAGGGTGACAATATACAGCGGGTGCAGACAAATATTGTTTGATTTCACTTATACTACCTACTTAGAATAGTCAAGTTCATAGAGTCAGAAAGTACACTGGTAGATGCTAGGGGCTGGGGAGGGGAGGAGGCATGGACTTAGTGTTTCATGGGGAAGGAGTTTTAGTTTAGGAAAGTGAAAAATCTGGGAGATGAATGATGGTGAGAGTTGCACAGCGATGTGAATGGACTTAACGCCACTGAACTGTACAGTTAAATATGGTAAAAATTGTATGTTTTACATTATGTGACTTTTACTACAGAAAACATTAAAAAAGTGATTCATGTATATATATAAACATAATGAAATAGGACTAAAATTTTATAAAGAAAAAGCACTCCTCTTTTCGCTTCCTCACATCCTCTGTCCCAGGCTCCCTGAAAGTGATGATATTAAACTCTTTTAGCTGTTGCTTTTAGTATTTATTATACTATTTCTAACTAATTTGCTTATACTGATATTTTATATTTTTTCTTAATTTTCATACTATTCTTTTACTGTGGATGAGGCTTTAGCTATCTTTCTCCTCCATCCCCATTGCTTGCCCTGCCTGTGTCCCCTTCCTCATAGTCTCTTTATGTCCAAATTTGGGGTTAAATCAATGTTCATTATTACATAATTCTGACCATATCAGTTGTTCAGTGCAGAAGCAAATAGTGTTTGATGATCAAATTTCCTTTCATGTCTAACTTTTTAATCCTGATGTTAATAATTGCCTTATTTTAAAAACCTCGAATAACCAAAGCAATCTTGAGAAAGAAGAATGGAACTGGAGGAATCAACCTGCCTGACTTCAGACTATACTACAAAGCTACAGTCATCAAGACAGTATGGTACTGGCACAAAGACAGAAATATAAATCAAGGGAACAGAATAGAAAGCCCAGAGATAATCCCAAGTACCTATGGATACCTTGTCTTTGACAAAGGAGGCAAGAATATACAATGGAGAAAAGACAATCTCTTTAACAAGTGGTGCTGGGAAAACTGGTCAACTACCTGTAAAAGAATGAAACTAGAACACTTTCTAACACCATACACAAAAATAAACTCAAAAATGGATAAAGATCTAAATGTAAGACCAGAAACTATAAAATTCCTAGAGGAAAACATAGGCAAAACACTCTGACATAAATCACAGCGAGATCCTCTATGACCCACCTCCCAGAGTAATGGAAATAAAAGCAAAAATAAACAAATGGGACCTAGTTAAACTTAGAAGTTTTTGCACAACAAAGAAAACTATAAGCAAGGTGAAAAGACAGCCTTCAGAATGGGAGAAAATAATAGCAAATGAAGCAACTGACAAAGAATTAATCTCAAAAATATACAAACAGCTCATGCAGCTCAACACCAGAAAAATAAATGACCCAGTCAAAAAATGGGCCAAAGAGCTGAACAGACATTTCTCCAAAGAAGACATACAGATGGCTAACAAACTCATGAAAAGATGCTCAACATCACTCATTATCAGAGAAATGCAAATCGAAACCACAGTGAGGTACCATCTCACTCCAGTCATGGCTGCTATCAAAAAGTCTACAAGCAATAAATGCTGGAGAGAGTGTGGAGAAAAGGGAACCCTCTTACACTGTTGGTGAGAATCCAAACTAGTACAGCCACTATGGAGAAGAGTGTGGAGATTCCTTAAAAAACTGGAAATAGAACTGCCATATGACACAGCAATCCCACTGCTGGGCATACACACTGAAGAAACCAGAAATGAAAGAGACACATGTACCCCAATGTTCACTGCAGCACTGTTTAGAATAGCCAGGACATGGAAGCAACCTAGATGTCCATCAGCAGATGAATGGATAAGAAAGCTGTGGTACATATACACAATGGAACATTACTCAGCTATTAAAATGAATGCATTTGAATCAGTTCTAATGAGGTGGATGAAACTGGAGCCTATTATACAGTGTGAAGTAAGTCAGAAAGAAAAACACCAATACAGTATATTAATGCATGTATATGGAATTTAGAAAGATGGTAATGATGACCCTATATGCGAGACAGCAAAAGAGACACAGATATAAAGAACAGACTTTTGGACTTTGAGGGAGAGGGAGAGGGAGAGGGTGGGATGATTTGAGAGAATAGTATTGAAGCATGTATATTACCATATGTTATATACATGACCAGTTCAAGTTTGATGCATGAGACAGGGCATTCAAAGCCTGGGTACACTGGGACAACCCAGAGAGATGGGATGGGGAGGGAAGTGGGGGGGGGTGGTTCAGGGTGGGCGACAAATGTACACCCGTGGCTGATTCGTGTCAATGTATGGCAAAAACCCACCACAATATTGTAAAGTAATTAGCCTCCAATTAAAATAAATTAATTTGAAAAAATAATTGCCTTATTTTTCATTGCCTTACTTTTCTACATATACATTAATAATTTGTTTTCCAAATACATCAACAGACTTGTCAAACATCTGTCAACAATTATTTTTTAAACACTCAAAGCAGTTAAAAATAATCTATGGGTCCCATTTCCTCTCCTCACCCACCACCTTACCTTCCCCAGATTTCTGATTCATCTGACTCTGGAGAGTTTGCCCTGTGGGCCAGCAACACAGGAGTCACTGAGGCGTCTCTGGTCTTAGGACACTGTTTCCCAGTCCATGCCTTTCCTATCCCTTGATTTTCTGAAGTTCAGCCTTGCTTGAGAAGCATATTTTTTGAGTTACTGGGCACTCTGAAAATGTCTTTATTCTATTCCACACATTGATTAATTAGTGTTTAGTCAGTAAGCTGTGTCCAACTCTTTTGCAATCCCATGGGCTGTAGCCTGCTAGGCTCCTCTGTCCGTGGGATTTCCCAGGTGAGAATACTGGAGTGGGTTGCTATGCCCTCCTTGAAGGGATCTTCCCAACCCAGGGATTGAACCATGTCTCCTGATAGTTTGACTTAATTTAGAATTATGTCCCCACCTGCCAGGATTTTGAAGGCCTGTTTACTGTTTTTGATAATCTATTTTTTCCTCTCCAGCTTTATCAGGGTGCTGTGCTCAGTTGCTTTAGTCATGTCAGACTCTTTGCAACCCTATGGACTCGTCTGCCAGGCTCCAATGTCCATGAGATTCTCCAGGCAAGAATACTGGAGTGGGTTGCCATTTCCTCCTCCAGGGGATCTTTCTGACCCAGGAATTGAACACACATCTCCTGCAGGTGGATTCTTTGCCACTAATCCACAGGGGAAGCCCAGTGTAATTGAGGCATCAGTTCAGTTCAGTTCAGTCGCTCAGTCGTGTCCAACTCTTTGCAACCCCATGAATCGCAGCACGCCAGGCCTCCCTGTTCACCACCATCTCTCGGAGTTCACTCAGACTCACATCCATCGAGTCACTGAGGCATAACTAACAAATAAAACTGTAAGATATTTAAAGTGCATAAAGTGATGATTTGATATACGTATATATTGTGACTGGTCTTCTCCCTATTGAGTTAATTAACACATCTATCATGTCATCTATTTACCTGTTTTTTCCTTTGGTGAGAAAATTCTATTTTCTTAGCAAGATAATCTAGTTTTAATAATCTGTTTAGAAATCAGATGCTATTCCAATTCCCATTTTCTTTGTAGATGAATTATTATTGTTGTGAAATCTGTGTAATCCCTTAGAATTTTATTTTTGGTATTCTGAAATTTCATGGCAATGTGTTTTTATGTGGGTTTTTAATAATTTATTTTATGTGTACTTGTGGGGTTTTTTTTTTTTTTTTTAGCATGAAGACCCCTGTCCTTCAGTTTTGGAAAATTCTTCAATTTTATTTCTTTAGTATTTCTTTCCCTTTCTTTCTCTGTTCTCTCAGTCCAGAACTTCCATTAATTGTTTAGTGAATCTCAGTTCTAATTTTGATTAGAATTAGTAGTCAATCTTAATTTTTTTTTAATCTTCTATACTATTATCCTTGGCTTTAAGGATTTTCCCTTCTTCCATGTGGTCCACATAGGCATATTCAAAGACTTAAGAAATATGTGTAAATCTCACCTCAACTGAGAGCCCTTTTTCCTTTAATGTCTAACAAGGTTACTTGAATACTTCAAAACCATTGCTTGCAGAAATCTATCCGGCAAATTCACAAGGAACTCACATTCTGATGATCTTCTCTGACAAGTGCACTCGTGTTTTTCTTTAACCTTCGCTGCTATTGTCTAGATGTGAAGTGCAGATCTCTTCAAATTCCCCAAACTGCTCTCATACCAAGCACCTGTAAGCAGAATTTATTTTAGCAAACGCAGCTGAAGAGAGTTACTTGAATAGAGTTTGAAGGAGACTGAGTTTGAGCTGATTCAGGCATTGAATTGAGAAGGGTTTTAACTGAGTGGAGACGGAGTTGGGAAAACTTGGATCTGAGTAGAGTTTGATTTGGGTAGAGAGCGAATTGAGAAAAGGTTGAGTTGTGTAGAGATTGAGTTTTCTAAAGCTCGAGTTCTGCAGAGAATTAATTGAATAGTTTGGTAGAAGATTTGGGTGACATGGACTTGGGATCATATTTCATATAGTAAACACACTAAAAGTCTATAATAAATCCTCCAAAATCCTTCTGGGTTCCTCCTTTTGTTATAACCTTTTCTGTTCGGCTGTCTGGGTCTTCGTTGCTGTGGGGCTTCTCTCTAGTGTGGCAAGTGGGGGCTACTCTCTGGTTGTGGTGCCTGGGCTTCTCACTGCGGCGGCTTCTCTTGTTGCTGAGCACAGGCTCTAGGGCACGTGGGCTTCAGCAGCTGCAGTTCCAGGCGCTAGAGCGCAGGCTCAGTGGTCGTGGTGCATGGGCTTAGCCGCTCCATGGCATGTGGGATCTTCCCAGACCAGGGATCAAACCCATGTCTCCTGCATTGGCAGGAGGATTCTTTACCAGGGAAGCCTGGGTTCCTCAGTTTGGGGTCATCTTTTGGTTTACTCCTTATGGGAAAGGGGAAAAAGAGCTTCATCGTAAGTTATTCTCTTGGTTCGGCTCTCTCCCTTTCTTTCTCTCCTCCCCTCCTCCTGCTCATTCTAAAAGAACAAATTCCTTTTCGAGTTCCCCCAGAGCAATTTCATGATCTTCTGTGACAGCCTGATCCTTACTGTCTCAACCTGGCAAGTGCTCGTGAGATTGTTGATTCCTACAATGGAGAAAGAAATGGCAACCCACTCCAGTGTTCTTGCCTGGAGAATTCTTTGGACGGAAGGGCCTGGTGGGCTGCGGTCCATGAGGTTGCAGAGTCGGACATGACTGAGCAACTGACACATTGATTCCTACAAAGGTATGTTAAAATCGGTAAAATGATACATTTTTTCCCTACTGTGTTACCTTTTTAGTTAAACTAGCGATAAATTTTAAAATGCTCTTTTCTGTTTTTTTTTTTTTTTTTGGAGTACATTGAATTGAAGGCTGGGAGTTTATTCGTCAATATTGACATGGAGAACAAAAAGGAAAACAAGGTTTGCTCATTGGAAAACGCAAAGATGTGCCTGTAGATGAGCCCACACATTGGTATAGTTCTCTGTGGTTCCAATAAATGAACTGGTCAAAGTGGCAATGGTAGTTTATTTTAAAGCAAATGTGGCAAATTGACCCTGATGAAAAGATGCTACTATACTGTTCTGTCACAACCTCACCCGCATAAATCTCTCCATATAAAGTTATGAAATTCCATTTGGTGAGCATATAAAGAGTCAAGATGACATTTCCCACGTTATATCTAACGTTTCAAAGCAAATTAAGACAACAGACACTGAATGTTTACTAAGTGCTAGAGAGAAACATTGAATGAGTCACAAGCCTGTCCTTCGGGGAAGTTGGGGATTTTATTAGTGAAATGCCACATAAATAGAAACAATTTTTAGATAATAAGACAGAGCATAAATTTATGCAGGGATGAAATTGTAGGGTAAAGCTCTGTTATGGGATTTTGGAAAAGAGAAGGTTGTTAAGGTGTTTAGTGAGACTGAAGGCCTGTGTGAGCAGGCTGGCCCTTCACCTGTGCTCCTGTAGGAGTGTTTTAGGCTTAGCAGGTGAGAAGGGAGGCGGGGGATGGGTTGAGTGAAGGTGAAGAAAACAAGGAGATGAGACCCTGGTAGAGGAGAATTTCTTGGGGAAGACTCGCAGTTGAGGTCAGATGGAAAGGAGGCATTGGTGAGTTCTAGGCAGAAGAGACTGGATTTTGGCTCACTGAGAAGTAGTTGCTCAGGTATGACTGTACAGGAAGAACAAAGAAGGATGAAACTGTTTAACTCTGAATCCATTTCCCTGGTTACAGTGTTCTTCATTTGCTTCTACGTGCTTACAGTTCTTTCTCAGCAGAAACAGGGAGAAAATTTTTTCTTCACTTTTTCAGTGATGTGAAGGGGAAAAAATTTTAAGAACTTTAATTTGTTTCATATATATGGATTAAAATAAAAATGCTGTTCACTGTGTAGGATTTTTGCCTGGCTGTGTCTGCTAAATTGCCAGCCCACCTGGAAAGCAAACCACTGTAAAAACTTATTTTTTTTCTTTAGGAAGAGCAGGCTTGTGAAGCTGATTCCCCGTGGTTGATAAAGTCTCAGTAAAGCTGCTGGTGCCATCAAAGATCATCTTCGGTTACTTATCCAAGTGAGGAAGCCTCTTCTGCTAGCTGCATTCTTCTGTATATATCCAGGTATTTCTGTAACCAAATTTTTTTTTTCCTATGGAAAAGGATTGAAGTATACCTACAATTGAGTTTCAATTATTTTAGACAAGGCTGGCTGACTGAGGAGGAAGGAGATGGTCAGAGGAACCAGATGGTAGGAAAGAATGCCCATTTTGACCTTCAGATAGATAGATTTGACCTTCAGAGGCTCTCGGAGCTCTTACTTTAAAAAAAATGATTGGAGTATGGTTGACTGACAGTGTTGTGTTAGTTTCAGGTGTACAGCAAAGTGAATCAGTTATACATACACACGCATCCACTCTCTTTAAAGATTCCTTTCCCGTATAGGTCACTGCAGAGTACTAAATACTGTTCCCTATACTATGGGTGTGTGTGTGCACGCTTAGTCGCTCAGTTTTTTCCGATTCTTTTGCAACCCCATGAACTGTAGCCTGCCAGGCTCCTCTGTCCATGGGCTTCTCCAGGCAAGAATACTGGAGTGGGTTGCCATTTCCTTCTCCAGGGATCTTCCTGACCCAGGGATCAAACTCTGGTTTCCCACATTGCAGGTGGATTCTTTACCATCTGAGCCACTAGGGAAGCCCCCTGTACTATACAATAATTCTTATTAGATATCTGTTATATATAGTGTGTCAGAGCTCTTATTTTTGGAGAACCCACCACATATCATTTTAATAAGTGAAAATTCACCTATATTCTGTGATAAATGTCTTTATATGGAAATAGTATTTGAATTGGTGTAATGTTATATGTAGTAAACATTTTAGTGGAATAGTCATTTTAATTTTTGCAGGGTTGAAAAAGTATCTGGGGACAAATAAAGACTTTTTTGGTCTGTGTTCAGTCTTAACATTTTCACAGGCTAGTCGTTGGATAGCTGGTAGGCTGTGGGCACTATGTCTCCAGGGCACTGGGACCCTGGAGGGAGGGTCACTCAGAGAGGACCAAGAGGACTGGCGTCCCAATTTAGACTGGGCAAGCAGCTTAGGGATTCAGGGCTGCTTGTTGTTGAGACAAAAGCTATGCTCCTGTGTTCTTGTTCCAACCACGAACCTGTTGAACTCCTATCCTTCCTTTTAAACCCACCCCAGCTCTGCTACTCTGACTTCCCACGGGCACCCCAGGGGGAAAGCAGAGAAAAGGCTGCTGTGTGTGTGATCTGAGAAGCCCCGCTCACCTGGTCCTTCAGCCTGTGCCCTCCTCAGCCCCAATCCCTGACCACGTGGTGGAAAGGGAGCCTGCCTTGCCGTCTCAGGGCTCCAGAGATCCGCTGTTTCCATGCAGACAGATTGAGAGCTGGGGCAGCCCTGCGGGGACAGGCGCGGAGCCGGAGGGGCTGTTTCCAGTCCCTCAATATAACCGCTGTCACGCAGGGAGGCGTGGGCTCCGAATGACCTAGGTGGAAGAGAAGTGCTAGCCGGAGCTGACTCGCGAGTACCCGGGAGATGCGGTCTGGGGAATTGCAGAAAGAGTTGCAAGGAACTTTGCAAAGGACTGGATTCTGTTTGAGCAATGTGGCTAGGCATTTTGCCCTCCACACTGCGGTCCCGCAGGCCCTCTTGCCCTCCATATATGCAGGTTCAGCATCCTGGAATTCAGGCAACTGGGGATGGAAAATATTAAGGGGGAAAAAAAGCTCTAGAAAGGTTCAAAAAGCAAAACTTGAGCTTACCAGATGCCAGCAACTATTTATTCCCCTTGTAGGAGATATTCTAAGTAATCTAGAGATGATTTTGGGTATGCGGAGGAAGTGTGTAGTTTATATGCAAAGACTATGCCATTTTCTATAAAGGACTTGAGCACCCTGCAGAGTTTGGTGTGTGAGGGGGTCCTGGATCCATTTCTCCCATTGATACCGAAAAATGACTATGTTGGTGCTGATGAGACCTCAGGTGTGCCCATGGGCTGATGAGGTTGGGGCTCATTTAGGTGCTTCCACAAGCCTTCTTTCCTCCTAGCACTTTCAGCTCACTCATTCATCAGGCAAGCCTCACATTAGATGTTAGATGTGCAGTTGAAGATTCCAAGTGCCTTATCTTTAAATTACTCCTGAATCCATGGGAGGAGCTGTGTGTGTTTGAGACCGTGCAGTGGGGTCACCAACAAGGTGGCTCCTGACACTGCCTGATGGGGGGAATGGTGGTCAAGGAGGGCTTCCAAGAGGAGTTTTGAATTGGGTTTTAAAGGAAGGACAGGAGTTCAGCAGGTTTGTGGTTGGAACAAGCGCACAGGAGCACAGTTTCCTCTAAACAACAAATACATTAACAATCTGAAACTAGTACAATGTTATAAGTCAACTATTTGTTGTTGGTGAGTTGCTAAGTTGGTTTTGACTCTTTTGCCCCATGTCCCTGCCAGGCTCCTCTGTTTGTAGGATTTCCCAGGTAAGAATACTGCAGTGAGTTGCTATTTCACTCTCCAAGGGATCTTCTTTTAAATTTATTTATTTTTTAATTGAAGGATAATGGCTTTACAGAATTTTGTTGTTTTCTCTCAAACCTCAACATGATCAGCCATAGGTGTACATATATCTCCTCCCTCTTGAACCTCCCTCCCATTTCCCTCCCCATCTCACCCCTCTAGGTTGATACAGAGCCCCTGTTTGAGTTTACTGAGCCATACAGCAAATTCCTGTTGGCCATCTTTTTTACATATGGCAATGTAAGTTTCCATGTTACTCTCTCTAAATATCTCACCCTCTCCTCCCCTCTCACCATGTCCATAAGTCTGTTCTCTACGTCTGTTTCTCCATTGCTGACCTGCAAATAAATCTTGACCCAGGGATAGAACTGGTGTCTCCCACGTTGGCAGGCAGATTCTTTACCTTTGAGTCACCTTAGAAGCTCCAGCTATACATCAGCTTAAAACAAGTGTGTTGAAAGTTTCAGCAGGTGCCTGGCATTTTTCTAAACACTTTACAGACATTATGTCACTTTATCAGAACCCGTAGACTAAAAGCTGCCTGGAAGTAAATGTTGAGTGGAACTGTATTTTGGTGTTTACCCTAGCTTTTTTCTTGGACCCTTTTATTTTTTACTTTATTTATTTATTTATTTGGACCCTTTTATTTTTTACTTTATTTATTTATGTTTGTTTTTAAAATTGAAGTATAGCTGATTTACAATGTTGTGTTCATTTCTGGTGTATAACCAAGTGATTCAGTTAAAGACACACATACACACTTATATATATTCTTTTTATATTCTTTTCCATTAGAGTTTATTATAAGATATTGAATACAGTTCTCTGTGCTATACAGTAGGGCCTTATTGTTTATTTTATGTGTGTGTGTGTATGTGTGTGTGTATCTGTTAATCCGTGTGTGTGTGTGTATGTGTGTATCTGTTAATCCCAAACTACTAATTTCTCCTCCCCCACTGCCCTTTCCCTTTGGTAACCGTGAAAGTGAAAGTTGCTCAGTTGTGTCTGACTCTTTGTGACCCCATGGACTATACAGTCCATAGAACTGTCCAGGCCAGAACACTGGAGTGGGTAGCCTTTCCCTTGTCCAGGGGATCTTCCCAACTCAGGAATCAAACCGGGGTCTCCTGTATTGCAGGTGGATTCTTTACCAACTGAGCTATGAGGGAAGCCATAAGTCTGTTTTTTATGTAGATGAGTCTGCTTCTGTTTTTAAATAAGTTCATTTGTATCATATTTTGGATTCCACATGTAAGTAACTTATAATATTTGCTTTCTCTGTCTGACTTATAGTGTGATAATCTCCAGGTCCACCCATGTTGCTGCAAATGGCATTATTTCATTCCTTTTTATGGCTAAGTAATACTTCATTGTATATATGTACCACATGTTTTTTCATCTGTTTTGGACACTTAGGTTGCTACCATGTCTTGGCTATTGTAACTCATGTTGCTATGAACATTGAGGGGTATGTATCTTTTCAAATTAGAGTTTTTCCTGATATTCCCATGAGTAAGATTGTTGGACCATATAGTAATTCTATTTTAAGTTTAAGAGACTTCCATACTGCTCTTCATAGTAGCTGTACCAATTAACATTCCCACCAACAGTATAGGAGGATTCCCTTTTCTCCACACTCTCTCTGGCATTTATTATTTACAGACTTTTTGGTGGCAGCCATTCATTGTACTTTTGATTTGTATCTTTCTGATAACTAGTGATGTGGAACATCTTCTCATGTGCCTATTGGCCATCTGTATCTCTTCTTTGGAGAGATTCTATTTAGGTCTTCTGCCCATTTTTTTGATAAGGTTGTTTGATTTTTTTGTTATTGAGTTGTATGAACTGTTTACACATTTTTGAAATTAAACCATTGTTTGTTGCAAATGCATTCTCCCAATTGGACACTTATATTAATGGTTTAATGAAGGCATTACTTTTCCTATTAATTGTTCACTGTGTGACATTTTATACCTCTTGGCACTTACATACACATCTGTTTTATCAGTTACCATCTAGCCCACGCTTTGGACAATTAACCACACTCCCAGCACATCTCTTGAATGATGGAATTTTTTAAGTTTGTATCTTTTCCCTCCAGTAAGAATATAGCCCCCTCTTTTTTCCCCTGTGATCCCAACTCAGAGTCACACCCAGGGTACGTTGCTTTCTTAGTACTTCTTAGCGTTTTGTCAAATGTCTAAAAACTGTGGAGCAAAGGAGTGTGATTTTTTTCGAGGCTCAGAACAAAAACTTCATGTGTCTTACACAGCAGCCATGTGGTGTACGTCAAGTGCCCAGTTTACAAACTCTAATATAGAACATATTTGAAAAGACTCCCAGCTAATCCACACTGAGAATATCTATGCGCTTTTGGGGGGATTTTGGCATGAGTGTTTCTTTTCCGGAACAGGTGGTGAAGCTAAATTTGTTTGGTGTGCTTGACATACTTGGAGCCTGATATTAAAAGACTTCAGTGGCTGCAATAAACAGTTCTTCCTTTCTTTGTTTACAGGGAATTGGGACTTTCTCGGGGTGTTGGATTTCTGCTGCTGCCCGCAGGCAGGCGGGAAAGCATCCTCAGCAAGTTCTTTCACAGGGACGAGCAGCTGGGCTGACTTGGTTTGGAAGCCTTGTTGCTTGGCTCTGAGACGTGGCCCCAAGTCCTGACATTTGGGGAATAACTCGTTTGAGTGATTCCTTCAGGTTCACAGAAACTAAAGAAATGTATACCATTTCTTCATAACGCCCATATTGCATATACGTGCTTCCTCACAGAGTTTCTAGGTTACGAGATGGTGGGGAGGGGATGTGGGTGCAGGAAGAGACATTGGTATAAAAACATGGGAAGATTTGCTACTTGCTGGATTTGAGAATCTTTCAGGTCTAAAAGCAGATGATTCAGTTTTTGTTTGTTTTGGCTAAATCAGATGACTGTTCTGAAATCAGCTATGTGATGAAAAGCAAGGCTTCCTGCTGAGGAGGAAGGTGGCTTGCTCAGTTATGTCCTTGAGGCAGGGCAGCCCTGATCCTTTCAAAGCACATGGTTTGGATGGACAGCTCTTCAGTTTAAAGTTCCAGGCTGCTACTGGGATTGGCTGTTAGAAACACTTTTGTTGAGTGGGGTAAGCAGAGGCCACAACCAAAGTACCTTTGTTCTACCACATGCGACTTCAGCTGAGAAGTGTCACTGACACTGTGTTATCTCTATGGATTGTTTATGATGATTGCTTTCTATAGCAAACCTCAGTCCAACTGTCAAAACTATCTTATCTGCAGTGGTCAAAACTAGTGCTTGCATAGTCAAGGTTGGTGGAAAGCCTTCCATCCTCCCAGCTGTTTATTGGTGTTTTCTTTCAAGATCCAGAGGCCTGACCTTTCAGTGTGTGGTGGTACAGGCTTGTTGCAGGCCTCAAAGAGCTAAACTTAGTTTGCATTTGGAACCTTCTCCAGGTACAAGTTTGAACTCCTTCTGGTACACTTTCCCCTTTTGTTTTTTGCAGGCGCTACCATATGGTCTGTAAGAAAATGAGCTTTAAATTCTCAGTCTTGGGTTCAGATAACAAACTGTTATTTACTGAGACTGTGACCTGCCTGGATAATGAATTACTTACGACATAGGTACTGCTGTGGTAGTGGAGGACAAAGTACAGTGGCTTCACTAGGAGAGAAGCTTCTAGCTCTCTCACATAACAGAGTCCATGCTTTAGAGTCGATGTGACAACTTCATAGTATCTGGTTTCTTGTCCTACCATCGTCAGCACACAGCTTCTGTTTTGCGGTGAAAGATGATTGGTTCAGCTCCCAAGGTCAAATCTGTATCCCAGCCAGTGGGAAGAAAAGAAGAGAAGTGTGTGTGTGAGGTGTCCCTTTTAAGGGAACGACCTAGAAATTACACCTGTCACTTTCACTCAGAGCTGTTGTCCAAGATTTAATGGTATGGCTGTTGTGCTATGTTTATATCCATCCAAAATTCGTATGTTAAGCCACAACTCCCAATGGCAGTTAGTTAGGTTAATTCTCATTAATTAATTAATCATGTTAATTTCTTTGGGAATTAATTAGGTTTAGATGGGGTCATGAAGACGGGATTCTCATGATGCAATTAGCACCCTTAAAAAAGAAGAGACCAGAGAGCTTGCTTTCTCTCTTTTTCTGTGAGGATACAATTCAGCAGTCTGCAAGCCAGGATGAGGGCTCTCGGCAGGAACAGAGTCAGTGAGCACCTTGATCTTGGACTTCTTAGTTTCTAGAACCATGAGAAAGAAATTTCTGTGGTTTAAACCAATCAGTCCATGGTATTTCGCTAAAGCAATCCGAGTGAAGACAGTGGCCATGCAAAGGAGTTGGGAAATGTTGTCTTTACTCAGGTGACTATGTGCCCGGCTAAAGTTGGATGTTTATTTCTAAAGCAAGAAGAGGATAATGGTGTTTGGGACAGATCGCCTCTTCCAAGGACAAACTATTTACATTTGCTGTATCTAATCTTCTTCATCTGGAAAGTGAGATCAACCTCACAGAATTAGGAAACTTAAATGAGATGATGCTTATAAAGCTTTTAATATGGTATCTGGGACAGAATAACTGTTCAGCTGCTGCTGCTGCTGCGTCACTTCAATCGTGTCCGGCTCTGTGCGACCCCATAGACGTCAGCCCACCAGGCTATGAGTAAAAGAAAACATGTGGGTTTAGTTGGATTCTTCCCTTTTGTTAGGGTTCACTTCAGTTCAGTTCAGTCACTCAGTCTTTGCGACCCATGAATTGCAGCATGTCAGGCCTCCATGTCCATCACCAACTCCCAGAGCTCACACAAACTCATGTCCATCGAGTCGGTGATGCCATTCAGCCATCTCATCCTCTGTCATCCCCTTTTCCTATCGCCCCCAATCCCTTCCAGCATCAGGGTCTTTTCCAATGAGTCAACTCTTTGTATGAGGTGGCCAAAGAATTGGAGTTTCAGCTTTAGCATCAGTCCTTCCAATGAACATCCAGGACTGCTTTCCTTTAGAATGGATTGGTTGGATCTCCTTGCAGTCCAAGGGACTCTCAGGAGTCTTCTCCAACACCACAGTTCAAAAGCATCAATTCTTCAGCACTCAGCTTTCTTCACAGTCCAATTCTCACATCCATACACTACCACTGGAAAAACAATAACCTTGACTAGATGGACCTTAGTTGGCAGAGTAATGTCTCTGCTTTTCAATATGCTATCTAGGTTGGTCATAATTTTCCTTCCGAGGAGTAAGCATCTTTTAATTTCATGGCTCCAATCATCATCTGCAGTGATTTTGGAGCCCAAAAAAATAAAGTCTGACAGTTTCCACTGTTTCCCCATCTATTTGCTATGAAGTGATGGGACCAGATGCCATGATCTTCGTTTTCTGAATATTGAGCTTTAAGCCAACTTTTTCACTGTCCTCTTTCACTTTCATCAAGAGGCTTTTTAGTTCCTCTTCACTTTCTGCCATAAGGGTGGTGTCATCTGCATATTTTTTTTTTTTTGGCTTTTATATTTATCTTAAAGCTTTATCCCCAGAAGAAGATTCACTGTATCACAGTGGCATCACTTTAGAGCTTTATCTGGACTTATCTTGTGGCTCAGTCAGTAAAGAATCTTCCTGCTTTAGGAGACCAGGGTTTGACCCTTGGTTGGGAAGATCCCCTGGAGAAGAAAATGGTAGCCCGTTCCAGTTTTTTTTCCTGGAGAACTGCATGGACAGAGGAGCCTTGTGGGCTATAGTCCATGGGGTTGCACAGAGTCAGACACAACTTAGTGACTAAATCACCGCCACAGAGCTCTATCTAGTGGCAAAAGAGCAAGACTTGAGGTGTTTGTGAAGGAGACCTTGTATCATTATGAGTGTTTACCACTTCCCCTTCTATTTCATCAAGAATTGCCTCATTTAGAGCCTTCATCAGAAATGCCATAATTTGCAGCTCTAGTTTCTGAAATGAGAAGAGAGGTTGATTGCTTATGAATCTCAGAGAATAGTTGCTAGAGCTTCTAAGAAAGAGGCAATTCCTGGAACCCAGCGAAGGGTACCAAGGCCTTTGTCCACTTGTGATGGACACTGACGCTTGGTATCCTATAAAGCTTGGATCTCAAATTTCTGAGTTGCTCTGATCTCTAGAGTGAACTCATTAGCTGAATTTGAGGTTTTGATGTAAAATTTATGCCTCTTCCCCTAAGGTTTTCATCATTTCAGTTGATTTTAAGTTGTCATCCATGCTTATTACACAAATTTTGCATTTAACAATTAAAGGCTTACTCTCATTGGACTGCTTTGAGGCACAAACCAGATTACAACGTTAGTACAGATTACCAGCTGGTGCCTGAGTCTGTGGTCTGAGGAAACAAGGGCACAGTGTTGGGACCACACAGGGTGGAGGCAACCTCCACAGACTTGCTCATGTGGGAAGGAGCCCTGGAAGGTCAAGGAAGTTCTCCCTGACCCCTGAAAGGTCCGGAAGCTGACAGTCTCCAAGGCTGCAATGCAACTGGTAGCCACTTAAAAAAAAAAAAAAAAATATATATATATATATATATATATGTAATTGAATTATTTGCTACTGTGCTGGGTCTTCGTTGCTGCTCAGGCTTTTCTCTAGCTGGGGTGAGCAGGGGCTGCTGTCTAGTTGTGATGTGCAGGCTTCTCTTTCTGGGGGCTTCTCGTGCTGCAGGCACAGGTTCTAAGTCACGTGGGCTTCAGCATTTGCAGCAGGTGGGCTCAGCCTGGGCTCTAGAGCAAGGCTCGGTGGTTATGGCGCTGGGCTCGGTTGCTCCTTGGCATGTGGGAACTTGCCGGAACAGGGACTGAACCTGTCTCTCCTGCACTGGCAGGTGGATTCTTCACCACTGAGCCAACAGGGAAGTCCTGGTAGACCCTTCTGATCTTCCTCTGCTGAATTGTGTGACAAACAGCAATTGTAAAATAATTTGCTGAGCTATGATAATTACTCTTTAAAAATTGAAATAGAATAGAAAATGCCAGAGTGTATCACAGGTTAACAGAAGGAGTATGCAATCTTTATTTTCATTATCTGTATCTACAGATGCATGTTTTTGTTATTGTTAGCATGGGCAAAGACGTTTGACGGCTATTGTTCTAGCGTAAAATGCACGAGTACTATCACTGTAGAGCTGATTTTCTGTGGTTGTTTTCATTTTCCTCTGATAGAATCAGACAATGGTGATGCAGAGATAGGCTTTTCTAGGTTTTGCAATCTGTATCTCCCCCTTTCACAAGATGGGCTGAAATCATCATAAAGGCTAGATAGCTCAGTCAGTTCCATTCCACAAATCATTGCTGATCATAAACTGTGTACAGACACTGTGCTAGGTGGTGTGAGAGGTACATAAAACCCTTTACTGCCCTCCAGGGGCTCATAAACTGGTAATGGTGGCAAAAGATAAAGGAATATACAGATAATTCAACCACAAGACTGATCGTAATAGCAAATATAATTAACTTTGATCCAAACATTATGAATTAACTCTCACAATTTAGATAATTAAAATAGTCTTATTACCTAAGAATCAATTATTTTGTATTAATACTCTTTCAGTTTTAGAAGTTTTGAAATTCATTATAGGCAAGGGTTTGGTAAGGTGGATACTCATGCATTGCCAGCCAGAATGGAAGTTGGTATTTTGGTGGAAAGCAACTGATGAACAATAATTGGCTTAAAAATACAGTGTTTTCAGTAATTCCACTTCTAGGTATCCTTTAAAAAATCAGAGACTTGGAAAGAGATTTTGTCAAAAGATGTTTATTGTAACTTCATTTTTTTAAAATAAAAATTAAGAACTTAAAATTTATAGGAGGAATCTATACAGCCTGGGTCTTCTGCATTGCAGGTAGATTCTTTACTGTCTGAACCAATAGGGAAGCCCAAGGAAGTGTTTGTCATGTTTGACTCTGAGATTCCATGGACTGTGGCCTGCCAGGCTCCTCTCTTCATGGAATTCTCCAGGCAAAAATACTAAAGTAGGTAGCCATTCCCTTCTTCAGGGGATCTTCCCAATATAGGGATTGAACCCAGGTCTCCTGCATTGCGGACAGGTTATTTACCATCTGAGCCATGAGGGAAGGCCAAGAATATATTACATACTGTTAAAAGTCACATTTTCAAGAAATAGAGAAAAATACTGGAAAGTGTTTACTTGAATTAGTAAATGAAAAAAGCAAGAGTCAAATACTGAATAGACAGTGTGACCATAATTCTAAAAAACTGTGCATTGGTGAAAAAAAAAAAACTGAAAGGAAATCCATCAATATGTTAAGTATTTAGTCTCTAAATTGTAGCATTTGGGTGACTTTTATTATCTTCCACAAAAGTTTAATGTATTTTCTACAGTATGTAATTTTCTGTTTTATAATCATAAATAAAAATACCATTTTATAAAGACTGTAAAAATTACATCAATTCTAACATGCTAAATTGAATATATTATTTTTAGAAGAGCCTTTCTTGGACTATAATGACATCTTTTTGAATTTAGTGTGTAGTCCTAATCTTTGCCTCCTTCCCTCACTTTGCTGGTTGGAGAGATGTTTGCTATGGCAACAGAAATGATTAGAGCAGTCTTAACGTTTAAGAAGATTAGAATGTAAAATGTATTCTAAGCAGTTGGCCCCATCTATATACCCATTTCTATTTCCTGGGGTCCATTTAAATTTAGCCTCCTAGCTTAGGGCTAACCCTGAAGACCTTTACACTCAGTCATGGGACAAAAATGAGTGGCTGACATATCTATGGATGTATTTAATTCATCCATGCTATATCTAATTTTCCTCTACCATGGGCAATTTTGACCCAAGAGAGATTAAACTGCCTTTAAAAGAATATTTTGTATTAGAATCTTTTGGTAAACTCTCTAAAGACAGGAAATAATAACCACTAACAATTACTGAGTGCTTCTTTTAAGTGTCATGCCTTAATAGTCCAATGTAACTTATCTTCCATTATCTCATTTAATTTTAACAATAACCCATCATGTAGTTCATTTTATTATCCATGTTTTATACATAAGGCATCTGATCTCTAAAAACATTAAATAACGTGTCTAGAGTCATATTAGCACTTGTACAGAGCTGGGTCCAAGCCTATGGAGTGGGGGCAGAATCGATGTTCTTAGACTCTATGCCATTCAGTGGTCCATGCATTCCCTTTTCTGCCCTCTGAGATCCATATTTCTACATAGGCTAGGTAATTTTAAAGAATCCCAATGTCAGAAGAGACGTTCTATCAGGACTATTACTGTAATGGCAAAATTATTCTGAATTGATTTTGTCATGCCAGCTGCCTTTAGGTTCATTCTATTAAAATTAGCTTTGCATATTTCTGCCCTACACTTGGTGAGACTCATGTTTTAATCTCCTTGCAAATCCAGAAAGAAAAAAAAAAAGTAAAGTCATTTTACTGCCAGTAAAAATCTTCTAGGTTTAGTCAAAGCAAGTTATAATTTCTGGCACTCCTTGGCTCATTAGCTCTTCCAGATGGTGCGTGTAAACATGGCAGGAGCTGCAAATTGTGTGAAGGCCGAGATGTAAATCAAGAAATAAGTATTCGTTATAATTTGTATGACAAATGGAAATCCTATAAAGCGAAACAGTGCATTGCTCAATCAATTTCATCCCATTGCTTTTGGGATTCCCCAGGGACTATTTTCGGAAAAGGACTTCCCTGATTCTGTCAAGGTCAGTTGTCACTACAGTGTTTAGAGGAGGAGGCCTTAGTTCATATATGTTTGGGGGCATCATAGCTGCATTCTTCTCTTGATGATCTATGGGCTGATTTTAGTTTCTTTAAGAAAAACTAGAGAGAGAGAGGAAAATGGAACCTTAAAAATTTGCGGGTCATTTGGGAAGGAAAAGGAGGCTGGTTGCAAGTGTTCTCATGACCACCGTAGTGGATGTGATGCTGCCTTGCCCAGGTGCTCCCCGCCCCAGGACAAAGGTACTCATTCCACTATATCCTGCTGGGAGGGTTCGTGGCAGATGACTCTCAATTGAGATTCTGAAGAGATCTTCCTGGCCCAAGGTCACATGTCTTCTGAGCAGTCCACATCTATGGGCTGGTTAGTGTCACAATGTGACCCCTCCATCCCCCTGACTTCACCCTTCATCCCCCCTCCTCAACTCAGAACAACTACAAATAGCACCCCCAGCCCCCAAGATCCTCATAGGATTGGCTGAGGACTTTCTTGCTACTGAATTGCAATCCCACTTTCTGTGACATTTTAAAATATATATATTTTTTTTTCTGTGAAAATTTTAGTAATAGTTTTGCACCCAAACATAAGAAGCAACAGCATGAGGTGGTAGAGAGGGCACCAGGCTAGGAATCAGGAAACTTGGGGTCTCATGAAAATGGTGCCCCTAGTAAGCTCTGAGAGATCAGGCAAGTGATTTATCTTCTATGTTCCTTATTTTTCTTATGTTTCCAGTGTAAAGCCTGTCTGGGATTCAGCAATTCTTCCCCAAGACTCTCCCCAAGGGAGTGTTCTTTCACTCCAAAATTCTAAAATTGTATGTGATGTCTATGCATTTTTTGTAGCAAGAGGGGCCATAACTTTCACCAGGTTCTCAAAGGGCTCCACAGAAGTTCAAAAATCAAAGCACCAGGTGATTAGCAAGTCATCTGCCTAACTCAGGCTAAAAACTGATGCTTCTGTGAATACTGCATGAATTAAAATGAAAACAATAGAATCTATAGTGAAGAGGCATCTTTACTGACTCTAGCTCCTAGAATTTGGGACTAATTAGGGAGATAAGAAACTCAATCTAGTTACAAAAATAGGCAAACTTTGTAGCAGTTCACAGTGGGAATTTCTTGAGAAAGCCAGAAAGAACCCTGGTTCATTTGATCCTTGGGAAGTGGAGACTCTGAGGGATCAGCTTCAGCAATCTGAGGGCATCTGGCTGCATGTTTAAAGTTATGGGCTTCCCAGGTGCTTCAGACAGTAAAGAATCGGTCTGCAATGCAGGAGACCCAGGTTTGATCCCTGGGTCGGAAAGATCCCCTGGAGAAGGAAATGGCTACCCACTTCAGTGTTCTTGCCTGGAGAATCCCCTGGACAGAGGAGCTTGGTAGGCTATACAGTCCCTGGGGTGTTCGACTACATATTGAAAGTTATACCCGTGACAAAGGCAAGCTGACCTCTGTCTGTGCTGGAGGAGATTTGAAGAGCACCTTTTTATGCAGCAACTTATGGGAAAGGATGACAGAAATACCCAAGATACTTGCTTCCTAGGAAGACGAGATGAAGCTTATTCTACAGAAGGTAAAATGTAAAGTAAGCATCAGAATATAGTCCAGCTGGGAGGGTTTCCTTCCATTGCCAGTGTTTAAACAAGGCAGAGAAATCTCTCTTGACATCAATGGGGAAGGATTCCTATCCTAGAAGGAAGACTGGACTAAGCTGTCTTACAGTTGTCTGGGTCAGGGTTTTTATGAACTTGGTAAAGGATTCTGATTCATGATTGCTGCATGTGGAAGACACAATTAGGAGAAGAGCTGTGCCAATTAGAATATCATGTAATGATGAAAAAGAGATAATGAAACCAATCAAGAGATAATCCAAAATTTCCCCAAGTGGAAATATTGTCTGTATAATTCAAACCTGATGGATCCAACTAAGGCTCAGAGTTGTTTTGTTTGTTTGTAAAACATCTGTACATTTAAACACACTTTCAGTTTATGAGAAATTACTATTTATACCTAGAGGGTGGCTGACAGTATCTTAACAGAGGATGTATCAGACAAAATAGATGAGAAGAACAGCTTCTTTTGGGTTTTCCTGCATACATCACATCAAACGCTCCACGTTGTTGATCACGGACCATCATGGAGGTATCTCGGCTGATGCTGAGGAAAACATTTGCTGTACCATGCTGCGGTGCTTCACCATTCCTATCGGCCTCAGTGTGTCTTAACTTTTCTTGAACAACAGTTCAAGAGAGTTGAGCTTGTGGAAACTTTTTATTTAAAACTGAAGGTGTGGTTTTCCAGGCTCCAGTTTGGTGCCTTGGTGAACCATCTTAAATCTCATGGGGGCAATCTGAGTTGGCTTTTTTTCTTATTTTAAATGGTTTGCATTTGTATGGAAATTGGCATTAATGAAAATTATTGGAGGTACAGAGATAATGCCTTTCCATGCACTTGGGTCCACTATAGTTAGCAGTTTAAACGATGCAGTATGTTTGTGTATATTATGTGTTTTGGAAAAAAAAGAAAATTCCTTATATAGGATTCCTCTAACAGTGGAAATTTGATTCTCACACTACCCATTATTATTGCCAAGAACCGACATGCCTCTGAACACAATCCTGGAAGGGGTAGTTTTATCTCACTGCTGTATTTGTGTAACTGTTGAAAAAAAGTAACAAAATATGCTATTAATATATTTTCCACAGCCCGTGGTTAGAGCTAAGGGCCCTTCGCTATAGTCTTTGTCATTAATTGCACGTTTCTGGATCACCAAATTTACTCAAATATTTTTGTTTTTCTAGTTGTGTCAGTCATGGCTTGTGTTTCACTGAAATAGACTTCATTGAAAACCTCAAAAATTTAAATTGCCTATTCCCACAGCAGGCTAGTCTTTTTTCTTTATAATTTTCAATGCTGCTTAATTTTCTGTTTGTAACTTCATCTTACAACATACAGGAATGGTCTTTTTGTTTTTAAAATTAAATCTACAAGATTTCTAGAAATACATCACTTATTTTTATCAAACTTGATTCTTTTATCCTTGGATATTACTTTACAAGTTAAGTTTAAATTATTAAAAAAACTGTTCATCAATATAAAATTTTTGCTTTAAGTTATGAAATAACTTTTAATATTTTTTCACAATATATAATGAGATGATCTTACTGGTAGATATGAAAAAAAGAAGTATTTCTCCCTGAAAAGTTCATTAGCTGAATTCCTATTTCACTAGCTTTTTTTTTTTTTTTCAGTATGCCTCAAAAATGCATCATGTGATACTTGAATAAAAAATGACTGGAAAACTGCCTGCAGAACCAAAGACACCAACAATATATCTATCATAACTCAAGTTATTATTTACATTTATCATGATTACTAGTGACTGTGGAAGCATATTCTTCATATGTATGGGCGTATTAAGTCCTTCCTCATGAGGTATTATCCCATTTTATATACAGTAAGCATGAAAGGAACATTTGCATAAATCTACCACATCCTGTTTCCTTTGCCATTAATCAACCCCCAGACATCATGGTGAGGCAGTTCTCTTCCTGCTACCCCTTCTCTCTCTCATCACATCCTCACCATTCCCGCACCTAGCTGAGCTCTTCATTATTTCTCACCCCTAGATTACTCTAGGGTCCTCTGAGCTGGTATGTCATTCACTGTGCAGCTATCTTCTTTTAAAATACAAGAGTGCTCTTGTATTAGTCAGGTTTTTTGCTTGCAAGTGAGTGAAGCTCAATTCAAACTGCATTAAACAGGGCTTCACTGGTGGTCAAGTGGTTAAGAATCTGCCTTGCAATTAAGAAGATACCGATTCGATCCCTGATCGGGGAAGATTCCCCAAGCTGAGGAGCAACTAAGCCTGTGTATCACAACTCCTGAGCCCATGTGCCACAACTCATGATGCGAACCCCAGAGCCTGTGCTCTGCAACAGGAGAAGCCACTGTGATGAGAAGCCCGTACACTGCAGCTGGTAGCCTTCTGCTCGCTGTACCTAAAGGAAGTCTACATGCAGCAAGAAAGACCCAGCACAGCCAACAATAAAAGTAAGTAAATATTCTGTTAAAAAACTATATTAAGCAAAAGATGTGGGATTTATTGGCCTATAACATTGGGAAGTCCAGGAGATGGGTCTGATTAAAGGCCCAGCATGATGTAGGGTTTCAAATATACACAGTGGGTATGTTGGTCACTGGCAGCTCAGGACTCAGACTCTACCAGCTGCATAGTCCTGCAAAAGCAGGTCATCTTACCACATGGTTTTGGCAGGATGGTCCCAAGGAGGATCACAGGTCTATGAAGCTCGAGCCATGCACATCTTTCTTTGGGCGGGAACTGGATTTGGAGGACAGAGTCAGCCCCACCATAAACCCATGAATAGCTTCTATTATTGCTGGAGGGGAGAAGAGAGACTTAATAGGTGAACACAACAGATGTACAGTGACATTCCATGTTGAAAGTCTTGCTACCACTCCCTTTGAATAAATGCCAGACTCCTTAACATGTTATATGTGCCTTGTCTACCTGTATGGTTTTGTTTCTGCTTCTCTTTGTTTTTGTAAGGTTAAATTTAGATAGCACATCATAACTTCCTTCTAGCCTGTCAAATTGGGTTGGGGATTCCTTACGTGATTCGAGAGCACCCTAAACCTCTGCTGTCCTAACCCTGAACACATTTTTTTTTTTTATGAAAACTGACCTTTTCCAGTCCTGTGGCCACTGCTGAGTTTTCCAAATTTGCTGGCATATTGAGTGCAGCACTTTCACAGCATCCTCTTTCAGGATTTGAAACAGCTCAACTGGAATTCCATCCCCTCCACTAGCTTTGTTCGTAGTGATGCTTTCTAAGGCCCACTTGACTTCACATTCCAGGATGTCTGGCTCTAGGTGAGTGATCACACCATCATGAATATCTTTGTTGTGAAGATCTTTTTTGTACAGTTCTTCTGTGTGTTCTTGCCACCTCTTCTTAATATCTTCTGCTTCTGTTAGGTCCATACCATTTCTGTCGTTTACTGAGCCCATCTTTGCATGAAATGTTCCCTTGGTATCTCTAATTTTCTTGAAGTGATCTCTAGTCTTTCCCATTCTATTGTTTTCCTCTATTTCTTTGCATTGATTGCTGAGGAAGGCTTTCTTATCTCTTCTTGCTATTCTTTGGAACTCTGCATTCAGATGCTTATATCTTTCCTTTTCTCCTTTGGTTTTCACTTCTCTTCTTTTCACAGCTATTTGTAAGGCCTCCCCAGACAGCCATTTTCCTTTTTTACATTTCTTTTCCATGTGGATGGTCTTAATCCCTGTCTCCTGTACAATGTCACAAACCTCATTCCATAGTTCATCAGGCACTCTATCTATCAGATCTAGGCCCTTAAATCTACTTCTCACTTCCACTGTATAATTATACCCGAATGGTCTAGTGGTTTTCCCTACTTTCTTCAATTTAAGTCTGAATTTGGCCTTAAAGAGTTCATGATCTGAGCCACAGTCAGCTCCTGGTCTTGTTTTTGTTGCCTGTATATAGAGCTTCTCCATCTTTGGCTGCAAAGAATATAATCAATCTGATTTCAGTGTTGACCATCTGGTGATGTCCACATGTAGAGTCTTCTCTTGTGTTGTTGGAAGAGGGTGTTTGCTATGACCAGTCTATTTTCTTGGCAAAATGCTATTAGTCTTTGCCCTGCTTCATTCCATATTCCAAGGCCAAATTTGCCTGTTACTCCCCTAAAATGAAAAGGATATCTTTTTTGGGTGCTTATTGATAAGGTGTTAATAAGCAATTAGTGCTTATTAACCTTGAAATTACTAGAGAAGCCTCTACTCAGGAGCTTAAAAATATACCTTTGCCTCACCCCTGTGTGTGTGTGCTCAGTTGCTCAGTTGTGTCTGACTTTCCTGGTGGCTCAGAGGTTAAAGCGTCTGCCTCCAATGTGGGAGACCTGTGTTCGATCCCTGGGTCAGGAAGATCCCCTGGAGAAGGAAATGGCAACCCACTCCAGTATTCTTGCCTGGAGAATCCCATGGACGGAGAAGCCTAGTAGGTTACAGTCCACGGGGTCGCAAAGAGTCAGACATGACTGAGCGACTTCACCTCACCTCACCTCATGGATTGTAGCCTACCATGCTCCTCTGTCCATGGAATTTTCCTGGCAAGAATACTGGAATGTGTTGCTATTTCCTTCTGCAGGGGATCTTCCAGACCCAGGGATTGAACCTGCATCTCTTGTGCTTCTTGCATTTGTAGGCATGTTCTTTACCACTGAGCCACCTGGGAAGCCCCATGCCTTAGCCCTACCCCAGCTCAAATCCATCAGAATTTTGTGGTGGGAAATGCGGGCACAGCCTGTCTCTCTCTCTATCTTCACCATCACTTATGTATCCATCTATCATCAGTCTACTTATATACCTATTACATATCTATCTATCTCATTTTTTCTTAAGCTCTGTAGGTGATTCTGCGGTACAGTAGACTTAAGGATAATAAGGATGACTGGGCTCCATCATTAATGCTCCATCCAGATCTAAAATTCTGTGATTCTAAATCAGATTGATTATATTCTTTGCAGCCAAAGATGGAGAAGCTCTATACAGTCAGCAAAAACAAGACTGGGAGCTGACTGTGGCTCAGATGATGAACTCCTTATTGCCAAACTCAGACTTAAATTGAAGAAAGTGGGGAAAACCACTAGACCATTCAGGTATGACCTAAATCAAATCCCTTATGATTATACAGTGGAAGTGAGAAGTAGATTTAAGGGACTAGATCTGATAGACACAGTGCCTGATGAATTATGGATGGAGGTTCGTGACATTGTACAGGAGACAGGGATCAAGACCATCCCCATGGAAAAGAAATGCAAAAAAGCAAAATAGCTGTCTGAGGAGGCCTTACAAATAGCTGTGAAAAGAAGAGAAATGAAAATCAAAGAAGAAAAGGAAAGATATAGCCATTTGAATGCAGAGTTCCAGAGAATAGCAAGGAGAGATAAGAAAGCCTTCCTCAGTGATCAGTGCAAAGAAATAGAGGAAAACAATAGAATGGGAAAGACTAGAGATCTCTTCAAGAAAATTAGAGATGCCAAGGGAACATTTCATGCAAAGATGGGCTCGATAAAGGACAGAAATGATATGGACCTAACAGAAGCAGAAGATATTAAGAAGAGGTGGCAAGAATACACAGAAGAACTGTTCAAAAAAGATCTTCATGACCCAGATAATCACGATGGTGTGATCACTCACCTAGAGCCAGACATCCTGGAATGTGAAGTCAAGTGGGCCTAGGAAACATCACTATGAACAAAGCTAGTGGAGTTGATGGGATTCCAGTTGAGCTATTTCAAATCCTGAAAGAGGATGCTTTGAAAGTGCTGCACTCAATATGCCAGCAAATTTGGAAAACTCAGCAGTGGCCACAGGACTGGAAAAGGTCAGTTTTCATTCCAATCCCTAAGAAAGGCAATGCCAAAGAATGCCAAACTACCTCACAATTGCACTCATCTTAGACGCTAGTAAAGTAATGCTCAAAATTCTCCCAGCCAGGCTTCAGCAATATGTGAACCATGAATTTCCAGATGTTCAAGCTGGTTTTAGGAAAGGCAGAGGAACCAGAAATCAAATTGCCAACATCCGCTGGATCATCAAAAAAGCAAGAGAGTTCCAGAAAAACATCTATTTCTGCTTTATTGACTATGCCAAAGCCTTTGACTGTGTGGATCAAACTGGAAAATTCTGAAAAAGATGGGAATACCAGACCACCTGACCTGTCTCTTGAGAAACCTATATGCAGGTCAGGAAGCAACAGTTAGAACTGGACATGGAACAACAGACTGGTTCCAAATAGGAAAAGGAGTACGTCAAGGCTGTATATTGTCACACTGCTTATTTAACTTCTATGCAGAGTACATCATGAGAAATGCTGGGCTGGAAGAAGCAGAAGCTGGACTCTAGATTGCTGGGAGAAATATCAATAACCTCAGATATGCAGACACCACCCTTATGGCAGAAAGTGAGGAAGAACTAAAGAGCCTCTTGATGAAAGTGAAAGAGGAGAGTGAAAAAGTTGGCTTAAAGCTCAACATTCAGAAAACGAAGATCATGGCATCCGGTCCCATCACTTCATGGGAAATAGATGGGGAAACAGTGGAAACAGTTGCTGACTTTATTTTCTCGGGCTCTTAAATCACTGCAGATGGTGACTGCAGCCATGAAATTAAAAGATGCTTACTCCTTGGAAGGAAATTTATGACCAGCCTAGGCAGCATATTAAAAAGCAGAGATATTACTTTGTCAACAAAGGTCCATCTAGTCAAGACTATGGTTTTTCCAGTGGTTATGTATGGATGTTGAGAGTTGGACTATAAAGAAAAATGAGTGCTGAAGAATTGATGTTTTTGATCTGTGGTGTTGGAGAAGACTCCTGAGAGTCCCTTGGACTGCAAGGAGGTCCAATCAATCTATCCTAAGGGAAATAAGTCCTGGGTGTTCATTGGAAGGACTGATGCTGAAGCTGAAACTCCAATATTTTGGCCACCTGATGTGAAGAGCTGACTCAATTGAAAAGACCCTGATGCTGGGACGGATTGGGGTCAGGAGGAGAAGGGGACGACAGAGGTTAAGATGGTTGGATGGCATCACCGACTCCAGGGACATGGGTTTGGGTGGAATCTGGAAGTTGGTGATGGACACGGAGGCCTGGTGTAGTGCGGTTCATGGAGTCGCAAGGAGTCGGACTTGACTGAGTGCCTGAACTGAACTGAACTGATCCTAAGATTTCATAGAATGATGACCTACTCTTCTTTACCTCTCTCTTTTTCTCTTTCCCCTATTCCCCTTCTCTCCTTCTGTATCTGCCTTTTGCCTAGAAGATATCAAAGCTAGAGTTTTATTAAAAAAAAAATACAAAATATTTTCTCTTTATTTTAATTTTAATTGCCCTTAGATGCTTGGAGGCCATCTCAGTGATGCTGAGATTATCTGAATTATTAAAAAATGAGTTACTTTGTCTGTTGCCTCTTTATCCTAGCTCAGCCCAGTGTCTCCTAATGGGGCCAGCTCTGGAGCTGTGCCTGTGGGCCCCTTATAATTATGTCTCAACAGCACGGCCAGTCAGGCCTACAGTGAACAGGGTCATTTGAGGGTCTTTCTGTAACATTTCAAACTGTTGTGTTGTTGACATTCCGCGCATGTGTTTGTCATTGACACACAGGCTCCCATTCCAGCTGGACAGCTTTGCCTTTCATGTTGAAACTCTTTTAAGGAAATGTCCCTACTTATCTCCAAGCCAGAGAGAGTGGATGGGAGGGAGGCGTGTGTTTAAACGCCCTGCATTTCGGGGATGCCAACAGGACTGTTTCCATTTGCTCCCCACAATGGGAGATCTCTGCTGCTCTTCCTGAGATCCTGACAGAAGCGTGTTTGTCTTTAATGTCACGAGGCGAGATAGAGCAGCTGTGTTTATGGTGGGAGTTACCTGTAATTTATGTTCTAACTTAAACATCTGGGAAGATTAGCTGTTTCCTTTAATTTAAAGACCTGAACTCTTTCTTTCTTTCTTTTTTAAGGTCAACTCCTCAAAATTTTTTTAAGCACCAGGAAGGCAGTTGAAAAATCAGAATTTTGGCATCTAGTACAGAATTGGTAGCTTTTTAAAATGTGAACATATATTTAATTTCAATCCAGAAAAGCATCTGCAAATGGGGAAAAACTCACTCAACTGGTTGTCTGTGTAAGGGCAGGACATTTCTTAGGGGCTGAGTGAGACCCAAGCTGATCATAACATGTGCCTCCTTTCTCACTAGTCAGCTCCCTTAGTTTTTTTTATGTCATTCAAATCATGCTAAATTTTATTATCCTGGGAAATTGGCTTCCAGGGACATTGGGGATTGTGAGGTGGGTCAACACAACTCATGTTTGGGGACTGGGAAGACGAGTGTGGGGGATAGTCACTGTGAACTGATAATCTAATGGAATCCCAAGTGTTTGTTTTATAAACACCAACAGATGGATTCCTCCCCTTGCCTGACCCAGTGAAATATGGTTTGCTCTCATCTGGGACCTTGAGAGGAAAAATCTATTTGTTTCTCCTCTGCTAAGGGAAATCAGATGATTTGTTCACACTTATCTTTAGGACTATTTCTCTAAAAGCCAACCTGAAAAGTTTACCAGAATCTCCAAAGAAAATGAAAATATAGCATTATTTATTTATCATTTATTTATTAGCAAAGACCAAGTGCCCACTCTGTGTAGGCATTATGGAAGGAATAAAAAGACATCTGCATCTATATAAATACATTGAATAAATTACAATAAGTGCTTTAATAAGTCATTAGACAGAACAGCTACTGGTTACAGATGTCAAAAAAGACATAAAGTACTTGAATGAGAGTACTTAGGCTTAGTCTATAATGTTTTCATGTTCTGTGAATCTTGGGACCCCTTGACAAGAGTCAAAGGGAGTAATCTGACTGGATTCATTTTTGTGAGCCTTCATTCTTTCATGATGTAGCTGTTTACTAAAATTTTCTAAATTCTGATTAGCAATCAGTTATAGAATTTTCCTGAGACTTGACTATCACTGGTTTGTACTTTTCGAAATTTCTTTCGATCTGAATGTTATTTAGATCTTTTATGTTTCTCTAACTTTCCTCTACAGGTAGTACCATCCATAGGGAATGGAGAATTAGTATTGCAATCTGTAATCAAGCTAACAGCAATATGGGAGCTCACAGTTCTACATTAGCCTGGTCAAAGTCAACATGACTTTTGACTTTCTCAGACTGCACAGAAGTGTACCGAGTCCACATTCTCCCCACAAAAGTCTTTCAGAATTGGTCGACAAATCCCCCTAGCTACTTAGAAAGCACCCACCAAAATGCCTTTCTAGGTTTTATAAATTCAGTTTGAATTTGTTCCAAGTTATTATAAAGACCTCTTTGCACTGCCAAACACCTTTTCAGTTCCATTCAGTTCAGTTCAGTCGCTCAGAGTTGTGTCTGAGCGAGTTGTGTCCGAAAGAGTTGTGTCCGACTCTTTGCGACCCCATGAATCACAGCACACCTTTTAGTAAGTCTAAAATTATTTTAAAATGAAAAATTAAAAATAATATAGTTTATTTAACTAATTATTGATTGTGAGCCCTTTAGATTGTTTTCTTTTTTTGAATAATTTTATAGTGAATATCTCTGTCATAAATTTTGGTGTATATTCTGTCTATTTCCTTATAATACACTCCTAGAAGTGTAAATGTTGGGTGAAAGTATTTGCCTGTATATTTTCTCTCTTTTTTCCCCTTTCAGTTTTATTGAGATATGGTTGACATACAGCATTGTATGTTTAAGGTGCACAGCATAATGATTTGACTTGCATACTTCATGAAATGATTATCATAGTGAAATTTAGTGATCATTTGTCATCTCATATAGATACAAAATTAAAGAAATTGGAAAAAATGTTTTCTTATTATGAGAACTCTTAGAATTTGCTCTTAATTTTCATATATAACATATGCAATGTTAATTATGTTTATCATGTATACATTATATTCCTAGTACTTATTTATCTTATAACTGGAAATTTGTGCCTTTTGATTGCCTTCATCCAATTTTCCCTCTCTCAAGCCCTCACTTTCTGGTAACCACAAATCTGATCTAAAAATAATTTTATTATTTGTTTAGACTGTGCTGGGTCTTCATTACGGCACAAGCTTTTCTCTAGTTGTGGTGAGTGGGGGCGTCTCCTCCCTACTTGTGGTGCGCGGGATGGCTTCT
Organism: Cephalophus harveyi; assembly: GCA_006410635.1. Taxonomy (NCBI): domain Eukaryota; kingdom Metazoa; phylum Chordata; class Mammalia; order Artiodactyla; family Bovidae; genus Cephalophus; species Cephalophus harveyi. The sequence continues at coordinate 139,972 of SJYT01034465.1, forward strand.
CTTGTTGTGGAGCAGGGGGTCTAGGGCGTGGGGGCTTCAGTAGTTGCTGTTCCTGGGGTCTAGAGCATGGGCTCAGTAGTTGTGGTACATGAGCTTAGTTGCTCTGAAGCATGTGGCATTTTCCTGGATCAGAGAGCAAACCCATGTCTCCTGCATTGGCAGGCAGATTCTTTACCACTGAACCACCAGGGAAGCCCTCTATAATTTGTTTTTGAAATACAGTTGACCTGAAACATTGTGTTAGTTCCTGTTATATAATATAGTGATATGATATTTCTAATGATCAAATTTCAAAATGGTCACTGTGATAATTCTAGTTATGATGCGTCACCATAGAAAGATACTATATTCATGTGGTACATGAGCTTAGTTGCTCTGAAGCATGTGGCATTTTCCTGGATCAGAGAGCAAACCCATGTCTCCTGCATTGGCAGGCAGATTCTTTACCACTGAACCACCAGGGAAGCCCTCTATAATTTGTTTTTGAAATACAGTTGACCTGAAACATTGTGTTAGTTCCTGTTATATAATATAGTGATATGATATTTCTAATGATCAAATTTCAAAATGGTCACTGTGATAATTCTAGTTATGATGCGTCACCATAGAAAGATACTATATTCCCCACATTGAACATACCCATGCTGCTGCTGCTGCTAAGTCGCTTCAGTCGTGTCCGACTCTGTGTGACCCCATAGACGGCAGCCCATCAGACTCCCCCATCCCTGGGATTCTCCAGGCAAGAATACTGGACTGGGTTGCCATTTCCTTCTCCAATGCATGAAAGTGAAAAGTGAAAGGGAAGTCGCTCAGTCGTGTCCGACTCTTCGCGACCCCATGGACTGCAGCCCACCAGCCTCCTCTGTCCATGGCATTTTCCAGGTGAGAGTACTGGAGTGGGGTGCCATCGCCTTCTCTGGTACATACCCATAACTCATTTATATTTTATGACTGGAAGTTTGTACTTCCTAATCTCCCTCATCTTTCTTTTCTCCCCTCACCTCCCTTCCCTCTGGCAACCACCTGTTTGTTTAAAGTGTATTTATATTTTTGATACATATTATCAAACTGTTCTGTAATGTTTCTCACACTATGATTGGCTGTTTTAATTTTTAAAGTATTTTTTAGTTTGACAGAAAGCAGTGATACTTCATTGTTGCTTTAATTTGCATTGCTTCTATTCCTGAGAGTAGCAGGTAATTGAATTACCTGCTTATGACTTCTATGAATTGTATTTTTGGCGGTGCTCCCATTTATCTTAGTGATTTGTTATCAGGTCTTTAATGTGGTTCCAAGTCTTGTCCCTTTGTGTTGAGATTCTTTTCTCAGTTGACAACTTTGGAGTTTTATGTTTAATTTGTTAAAGTATGAAAGTTTTATTTAAAAAATATTCTCTCTTCAAGAATTGGAAGCATAATGGTATATAAGCAGCAGCATCTAAGTAACATCCAAAATTGATAACTCCACAGGTAATCAATCTTTATCCTTAGACTTAGCTCAGGCACTCCAACTCTTTCTGATCACATGAGTTTCTGTTTAATCCTCTCTCCTAAGGCATGGTAAGGGCATGAAAATGAAATACATAATCTGTGTTCTATCAGCTCATTGGTGCAAAATTCAACACAGGACTCTCCTCTTTCCAAACCCTACCTTCTCTCACTAGTGGTTTTCTGAGAATTTAAATAAGACCTATTATTTCCTTTCCCACCAGCCCTGCTCATGCATGGACGCCTCCTGTGACTCAGACTTCTTTTCCCCTGAATCTTTTTTTTTTCAATAGCTTCATGTCATTGCTCCCATCTTCCGTCAGTTTGTCCAGAAAAGTCCCCTCCACTCCCAGTCCCACTTACCCTCTTGGAAAGTCTCTGTACATTCTTAGGCCCTCAGCTAAAGGCTCATATGTAACCCTGATGTGAAGTGAGTTGATTATCAGGGAGGAGGGGCACATGGAGTTCTTAAATATGATAAGTCTGACATCCCAGATGAACAGAAACTTGACATGGCTTAACGATTTATGCAGGTGATTTCCTTGCTTCTGACATTTCTATCATACTACACATATAATTTATTTATTTTTTTCCTCTGAGAAGTTGGAGGACACGTTTCCTGAGCCCTGGGGACTCAGACTGCTGCTCCCTTCAATGGAGCCTTCTCTTGCTTCCTGGGCAGGTTCCCAGCTTCCGCTGGGCTTGTAGTGTTGTGGATGTGCCTTTCTTAAAATAATTGCCTGTTGTCCGGACAGTTCTCCTTCTATACTTTGTTTTTGGCCTACTCTGCTGCAAGCTGAGTCAGAGAGCCCTCGGGGTCTTATTCATTTTTATTTATTTATTTTTACCCCCAGTGATGCCTTATATGTAAAATGTAATTGATAAAAGTTTATCATTGTTGGTCCTCTCTTTATAGAAATTATACTTGTAGCATGCTACAATTGAGAAATACAAATTTTATTTTATAGCCAATAGTTTGTTAATCACACAGTACATATATATTAGAAAAAAGTAGAAAATATTGTTAAGGTGAAGGTGAAGGTGAAGTCGCTCAGTCGTGTCCGACTCTTTGCGACCCCATGGACTGTAACCTACTAGGCTTCTCCGTCCATGGGATTCTCCAGGCAAGAATACTGGAGTGGATTGCCATTTCCTTCTCCAGGGGATCTTCCCGACCCAGGGATCAAACCCGGGTCTCCTGCACTGGAGGCAGACGCTTTAACCTCTGAGCCACCAGGGAAGCCCAGAAAATATTGTTAAATAAAAGGAAAATGTTATGTAGTTACCCTTCTCAGAAGTTACCACTGTTAATATTTGGGCATATATTCTTCCATAATTTGAAGAAGATGGTGAAGAAAAACATTTATTGATTTTTTATTGAGTCCTCACTTTGTGCCAGGCACTGTGCTAAGCACTCCATGTAGAAGTTCTCACACCATCCACATCTTCACACTGTGAGAGGGCAACTCTTACTTTCTCCATTTCAGAATGGGAGACACTGAGGTTTAGGAAGGTTAAATAACTTACTCAAGGTCACGTGACTGACAAGTAGCTTAGCCTGGATTTGAACCCACACAATTGAGCCCAAGCACATGTGAGTCAACAGAGCATGGTGACGAAAGTGCATATACCCAGAGCCAGACTAACTGGGTTAAAACCCCAGTTCCTCACTAACAAGCTGTGTGACCACAGGCAAGCTAATTAGTCTTTTTGTGCCTTAATCCCCATTCCTTTATCTTTAAAATGGGGTTAGTACTGATATTAACCCCAAACTCTGCACAGAATTGTAAACAAGATAAAATGAAATAATTTATGTGAAGTACTTAGAACAGTGCCCACCTATATATGGTAAAAATCCTAATTGTTAGCTTTATAATACTATGTTCATTGAATAAAAGTCACCATACTATAATCTTCTTTGTAAACTTTTTATTTATTATACTGTGAGTATCATTTTAGTTCTAAATATACTTGTACCACTGGAGAAGGCAATGGCACCCCACTCCAGTACTCTTGCCTGGAAACTCCCATGGACGGAGGAGCCTGGTGGGCTGCAGTCCATGGGGTCGCTGAGAGTTGGACATGACTCAGTGACTTCACTTTCACTTTTCACTTTCATACATTGGAGAAGGACATGGCAACCCACTCCAGTGTTCTTGCCTGGAGAATCCCAGGGACGGCGGAGCCTGGTGGGCTGCCGTCTATGGGGTCGCACAGAGTCGGACACGACTGAAGCGACTTAGCAGCAGCAGCAGCAGCATACTTGTACCACATGATTTATAGGACCATACAATAATCTAGTTCTTTGAATGCACCATAATTTATATAACAAATTTCCTGTTTCTCCAGGATATGGGCATCACAAGATGAGGATGGTTGCAAGAAGTGTGGCAAGGTTAACATAAGGTAGATCCTCAATGGAGATTTGTTGACTGATTGAATGAATGCATATTGTTGAATTTATTTGCAGTTTTTCACTATTAATCATGTTTTTACGAATTCTTTTATTTGCAGGAGGTTTTGATGTTTAAAAATTTCCCTGTGCAGTAATACATCACCTTCTAATCATTGTTTAAGAACCAAAATGTAACTCTTATACTGATGTAAAGACCCATTGAGTCTAAGGGTACCCATTTGGTCCAAGAGAAAAAAAATACTTAAGCTAAAGTAAAGGTACATGGTTACATTTAAAATAATAACTTTAAAGAGTCTCTTTCATTAAATTGTTTTCAAAGAGTGTTTTACTATGTGGGTAAATTTTAGCAAAAATTGCTCCAATTAACTCCAAGTACAGTGACACATATAATGCTTTGATTACACATGTGAAACTCATTTAGTCAAGAGACTTCGAGTAGGACAAAAATGCAACTTTGTGGAAAAAGAAAATCTCCATTCCAATAATGATAGAGTAGTTTCCCAAGATCTAATCACATGCACATTTAGAAGAAAGCATTTTAGATTCTTTGTCACAGCAACATCTGGTGATTTTCTAACTTTTCCCAAACAGCTTCACTCTGCCTTCAGAATTCCATCTTCTGTTACACAGATCTGTGAAGTTGCCTGTGGAGACTTAGGAAACTTGGAACATTTTCAGTTTCACTTGAAAAATGTGCTACTATTCTTCAGTCCATTGACCTACGGAGGAACGTAGTGATGAATGGAGAGGCAGAATGAATGAGGTGAGGAGGACCACTTCATGTGTTGATCTGATGTAGTAAACAACTCAGAGAATGCCTTTAAGGAGATGATGAGCCTGGCCAGCAGAAGGTATTGACCAGAAGGAAGATAAACAGTTGATGACTAGCTTGAGGAACAGCTGTAGCAAAAGATTACTCCAGAAAGGAAGGAAATCTAGAATGCAGCCAAGGATATACTTTTTTTCAGTTGAGACTATGTCACTTCTAGATAGATTTTGTTTTTTGGCCTCGAACTGAAGTGTAAACCATATAGTCCAGCTTGTTTTGAGGGATAAACATTGAAGTTGCTTCAGACTTGAGTGTCAGTTTCACTTTCATTTTGGTTTTGTTCAGTCTGAAAATGATAGTAGCTGGCTACCTGCTACTGTAGTTACATCACTTGGAGCCTAGACTGAAAATGTAGTGGGAGAGTGCAGATCTGTGAATGATGGTGGAACAGTTCACTAGGGATCGTAAAAGGATGCTAAGTCGCTTCAGTCGTGTCCGACTCTGTGCGACTCCATAGACGGCAGCCCGCCAGGCTCCCCCGTCCCCGGGATTCTCCAGGCAAGAACACTGGAGTGGGTTGCCATTGCCTTCTCCAATGCATGAAAGTGAAAAGTGAAAGTGAAGTCGCTCAGTCGTGTTCGTCTCTTCGCGACCCCATGGACTGCAGCCCACCAGGCTCCTCCGCTCATGGGATTTTCCAGGCAAGAATACTGGAGTGGGGTGCCATTTCCTTCTCCAGTGCATGAAACTGAAAAGTGAAAGTGAAGTCACTCAGTCGTGTCCGACTCTCAGAGACCCCATGGACTGCAGCAGCCTACCAGGCTCCTCCGTCCATGGGATTCTCCAGGCAAGAGTGCTGGAGCGGGGTGCCATTAGTTTGGCTTAAACTCCACTCACAGCCTAACTGAATAGGAGTATGATGTAAAAATAATCTTCCCAGGGTTATGTTCCCCTTATTTTCTCTTTTTATCTGCTTCTCAGTTTTTGCTTCTCCTGTTCTCTACTTTTGATTCTTCATACTGGAGTGGGGTGCCATTTCCTTCTCCAGTGCATGAAACTGAAAAGTGAAAGTGAAGTCACTCAGTCGTGTCCGACTCTCAGAGACCCCATGGACTGCAGCAGCCTACCAGGCTCCTCCGTCCATGGGATTCTCCAGGCAAGAGTGCTGGAGCGGGGTGCCATTAGTTTGGCTTAAACTCCACTCACAGCCTAACTGAATAGGAGTATGATGTAAAAATAATCTTCCCAGGGTTATGTTCCCCTTATTTTCTCTTTTTATCTGCTTCTCAGTTTTTGCTTCTCCTGTTCTCTACTTTTGATTCTTCCTCTTCTATTCTCCTTTCCCCTCGCCTTTAAATGTATTTCTCCTTTTTTCCTACATCTTTTTCCCCGTCCCACGGCTATCCCCCTTTTCCTCTCTCTCTTGTTCCCCTTTCTTCTCCATGCCTCTCAGGTTTTAAACTGCCAACTTCTAAACTTCATGGAGCTGCAGTATTATTTTGATGGCAATTGTGAAAAAATTTTACTGCTTGTAATTTAAAAATAGTTTGAGGTCAATATTTATTTTTCCAAGGAAAAACTTGGGCTCCACTTTTTCTGATTTTAGTTTTATTACCTAATATAAAGCACTTCAGTAAGGTCTGGCACAGGAAAAGTACTACATTAAATCTTAGTGATTAGTATTCCCTTGATTCAGTTTTTCCCTCTGGAACAATCAACCTTGAAAGAAAAAAGATTTCCTCTGTTTTCCCTAAACAATTCAAGATGGCCGGTTGCTGTTATCCTTACTGATGCTCTTAAGGATGGAGTGTTCACTCTTTTTCTAGCCTCCTGTTTTAGTAGATCATTATTAAATTGTCTACCCAAACTTTATTTCTGTGTAATTTAAGCTCACTTAGCAGAAAAAACAAATACACAATGCTTCCTTGAGGTAACAGTTCAAATTCTAGGAAATGCCTCTTTGAACATTTTATAGCATAGTCCATGGACAGAGGATGGGCTTTGGGGCCCAGGTCCATGAGCAAAGCATTTACACTGTTTCAACATCTGATTCTTCATCTATCAGGAAAGATTACGAGGACTGTTGTGAAAATTAAAGAAATCCAACAGGACATCTAGAGCCCGTGTTTGGTGAGAGCCTGATAAATGGCAGCATAAACCTCTGGAGCTCCCATTGTGCAATATTCTTCTCATGGAAATGCTACTAATTCTCCCTCCTACGTCTTCATGATCTGTAAATAATGAGTGTGGTTTGGGAGTATTAAAATCAGAGAGATCAGAGATCACTAGGTATGGACAGAGAGGGAGAAACAGGGACAGCCTATCAGTCTAGGTACCTTGTGCCCAAGGCCACAGAGACTGCCTCTTTGGCAGCTGAGTGCCTAAACCTGGGAACTTCCCAATATAGAGCTAGGCGAAGGAGTGGGAGTATCGCATGCTGAGTTAACTGCTTGCTAAAAACTTGTGTAGGAGGACCTGCCTCTGGGATTACCCCTCCTCTGCCTCCCCACAGGCATTGCACAGGTATTTGGTTGGTGTAGAAGCCAAGCAAATGTGATAAAGGTCTCTCTTTCAAGTGTAAGAGTTATACAAGACAGTGTCGTGTGTGTGTGTGTGTGTATGTGTGTGAGAGACACAGTAATGGAGAAACAAAGTAATGGAAATAAGCCCTTCTCGTAGCAATACTTGAAGTGCCCCTAGAACTTGAACAATTTCATGTACAGTTTCTTGATACTTTCCCCAAATTAACCTAAAAATGCTGAAACCAAAACTGATCCAGTCCAGAAATGTTTTTATGAAAATTCACAATATCGCATGCTGAGTTAACTGCTTGCTAAAAACTTGTGTAGGAGGACCTGCCTCTGGGATTACCCCTCCTCTGCCTCCCCACAGGCATTGCACAGGTATTTGGTTGGTGTAGAAGCCAAGCAAATGTGATAAAGGTCTCTCTTTCAAGTGTAAGAGTTATACAAGACAGTGTCGTGTGTGTGTGTGTGTGTATGTGTGTGAGAGACACAGTAATGGAGAAACAAAGTAATGGAAATAAGCCCTTCTCGTAGCAATACTTGAAGTGCCCCTAGAACTTGAACAATTTCATGTACAGTTTCTTGATACTTTCCCCAAATTAACCTAAAAATGCTGAAACCAAAACTGATCCAGTCCAGAAATGTTTTTATGAAAATTCACATAGGATGCATTCTTAAGGTTTCAAAGGTTCTGACTTGCAGGTCATTGTTTACTGATGTGCTGTCTGTGGTCATCTGTGAGCTGGACACCAGCCATTTAATTGTAACATCATTAGTAGATAAAGTGATCCAGCTTGCAAGTGATTTACTTTCTGACCAAATAGGTAAAAACGAATTCAAAATTTTCTCTACAATGACATCTCTCTGACTTGCTTTCGTTATGCCTTTCTGGATGGAGAAAGAGGGTGGCAAGATGACTGGCAGGTGGAATCTTCTTTGACCCAAGATGTAACCATCATTGGTCATGGCTGTTGTGACTAGTTATATAGAGGTAAACCTTGCAGAAAATGGGATGTGTTGAATCACTATTGATTCTGAAGTGCAGCCATAATGCTTTAATAATTCAATATTTTGCTTGCTCAAATTCATCTTTCTCAGGTATGCCTATAGGCAGTACCTTGCTGATGAGTGACAGTCTGAGAAAATCCATCTCTTGGAGAATCTGTATATGAAGGTGTAAGATGTTTCTAGTGCTATTAGGAAAGAGATGAAAATTGGACAACAAGAGGGGAACAGGGTAAATCTGTGGGCATCTAGTGTTTAAGAAGGAGGAAGGACAGCCACCTTTCCTCATGGGTGACCATAGAAGAGATCCTGTGAATGAGGACACTTATTTCTCAGAATCTGAAATTGTATGACAATCTCTGAGGTTGTGGGACTCTTCTCAGGCCACAGACCTCAAAGATGTGGCTAGATAGGCTGGGAGGGGTCTGAGTCTATCCAATAGAGTTTCCTTTTTCTTACAGTTTCAGGAGACAAAGGACGATTGGGTAAGAGAATGGAATAGTGGGAGGAAATAATGGGAGAGACAGACTTCTGCAGGCATCCTATACTCCTATGCATCTTGATAAGCATGCCGAGAACACAAGGCAACATCACTTTACACCCAGACCGTTGCTCAGGATGGTGCTCACTCAAGCAGTGAGCAAGCTTGAGGCATGAAGTAAAGTCTCCCTTTGGGGCAACACAGACTTGATTATGCTTCCTATGACATGGTGAGTTCCCAGCGCTTTGTGTTTCTGTCTTTAGAGGAGTGCCTCCCAGCCACTGTGTGTGTGGGCATCTATCTGGACCTACACGTAGCCTCTACTTGAAGGCTAAGTGGAAATGATGGAAGCATACTAATCCTCACGGTGCTTACTGTGCCTTAAGTCCTACATCTCTAACCAGATGCCTCATGTCTTCTTGCTAGCATCCTTGAAAATGGTAGCAGGGTAACAAGTTAAAATCACGTCTCAGACCTAACAGGAAAGGAATACAAAAGTTTACTGAAATGTCTCAAAAAGTACTTGAACCTTTACTGAAGCACTTTTTTCCGCCTCTGTCTTTCATAAAGTTGCTCACCCATCCTTAAAAACCAACAATAAGCTCCGAGGTTCTTGGCAAAGCTGTACAATTCTTGGACTCCTTAAATTTGGCCTCGAGAGTCACTGAACTTCCTGAATTCTTCCTTCAGCACAAGAAAGAGGCCGTGAGAGCACTGATGCTGTGTGTTTGATAGCGGGCAACTGCAGTCTTGGAGAGGTCAGCCAGCCATTCTTGCCCTAAGGCTATGTACTTAAGGCAGTCCAATTTTCAAACATCTCCAGAGATTGAGTGAATTTAGCCATATTCCCTCAGGAGCCCATTGTAACATTTCACCTTTTCCCTTTTAGGATGTTTTTCTGCTTCATAATTTAAATAGAATAAAAAGGCTTATCATGAAAGTCTTTCCTTTTTCCTTTTATGGACTTCCATAGATATTTAGAAATCTGATCAGAGAGAAAAACAAAGCATCATGAAGTTTATTGTCATTTTCTTTTCTCAAGGTTGGCTGAATGGTGTTTCAATTTTATTTAAAAATCTTTCTCTGTGAATGTCATTCCCGTAACTGTTCTCTGATGATTTCTCCAAGGGAAATAGGAAATAAACTCACTTATACTGTCTCAAGATTGTCTTTCCACCCCGATAATGCTTGCATATACTTTTCTTTGTCTGCCAGAGACTTCCATGAGCACCATCTCCTAGGGATTGTATTAAGTGGATCCTTTAATTGGGACACTGGAATGATTAAGTTCTAAGACCACATCCAATATAAGGTTTATATTATTGAGTGAATCCTATATCCCTAGTTTATGCACATCTGTGTAAAGTAGCAACCACTTAATCCATTATTGCTGAGATAGCATGAAAAATTGTCATTATTTGTCCAACAGAGCATGTGTTTCCAAGGATGCATTCAACAAGTGACATCATCATTTCTATATGCTTCCTTATAAATACGTTTTGTCCTTGTATTTCAATTTTTAGTAGGCTCAATACTATTGATATTAATCAGTATCTTACAATTAAAAATCAATCTGTTTTAAAAGTCAAATGGAGATATAAATAATATCCCATGTGCTAACTTTCCTTCATAGTCTGATAGAGAAATATTGAAACTGTATCATTTTTTCTCCTTTTCCCTTGAATTTTTCAAGTTCACCCAAAAGCGGGTTATTGTTTTCCTTCTTGACTTCTTCAGCCATTCACTTATCATTCACCACATGTTTATTTGGGCCTTACCTTGTGCAGGCAGCTGAGATTTAATTATCTAATTGAGTGTAGTAATTTAGTATGTAGCTGTTTGCATAAATTCTTTATTTTTTTCCTGGTTAATTCCTTAGTGACGTTTCTCTGGCATGGGATTTCCTTGATTAGGCGTGGAGTTCACATGAGTGGGGAAGATTGTGCAAAGGCAGTCTTGGAGAAGATTCTGAGAAGTCATTAAAATTCTGCTTGATTAGGTACTTAGAAGAATTTTATTTCTGTTCTTAGAAGTATTACTTTGCCTGTTACTATAATCAACCATTTTGAGTGGTGTTGCTATTAGTACAGTGACCATTAAAACAATATATTCTGCCTGTGAATTTAGTCAAATTTTAATAGTTTAAATAAAGTCAGAAAAAATATGTTGTAGAATAAATTTTGTTGATATAAAAATGTTTATAAAATGATAAAAATCATCACTTGATGATGTAAATTTTTTTCATTTTGCTCATAGTCATTTTCCAATTTTTCTATTATTAATACCTGTATTACTGATGTGGGACCTGTTATCCAGAGTTGTATTTTTCAATTGTTCAGTGGGTCAGTAAAACCCACTAGGGCTTATGGTGATTTTGCCATATTGTGGAAAACAGTACCATACTGTTTTGATTACTGTAGCTTTGTAGTATAATCTGAAGTCAGAGAGCCTGATTCCTCCACCTCTGTTTTTCCTTTTCAGGATTGCTCTGACTATTCAGGGTCTTTTGTGTTTCAATACAGATTAAAAAATTTTTTTTTCTAGTTCTGGGAAAATGCCACTGGTAATCTGATAAGAGATTGCATTGAATCTATAATTGCCTTCAGTCTACATCCTCATTTTAAATCTGTTTGGCCAATGCTACATATAGAAGGATTTTAGAGACTAACAATGGATTTTCTTAATCTTAATTAAGAGATGACTTCAGCTACATCCTGAATATAGTTTCCTTACCTGGAACAAATTGATCCTGTCTTGGATGCTGGAGTTAACAATTGAATTGGCATTTCTCTCCAGTATTCAATTAGTAGAAAATATCAGGAAACTTTCACTTCCAACTGGAACAAGCATAAACTTTGGCTAAATTGCCTCTGATAATACTAACATCATGACTTTATGCCACCCCATGGTTGCCTTGGGACCTTGGCCATTCCCACTCTTCAGCAAGAGATTATATAGGTCTGGAACACTGACGGCATCATATTGGTAAAATCAGAGGAGTGGAAAGTAGTGAACATCATAATGCTTTGGTAATATAGTTAACACGTTGGCCATGAGACATTTGTGTATCAAAGAGTGGGAAACAAAGTCTTAAAATATGCAAGACTTTCTTATTTAGACTTTAAGTCCTTTTGGCCTCATTGGCCACTGTAGAATAAGATCACCAGATGCGTGTGGGCAATGACCAGCATCATGCAGATACAACCTGACAGGGCCTCACCCTGGGCCTATGGCACCTGTCTCTTCCTCCCCACCTTAGAGATTCTGACACTGTTGCCTGGGACACCTGCGGGTACCACCTTGACATCCATGCATATATAAGCTATTAAGGTGGGGGAGTGATGGTTCCATAGAAATGTGACCCTGGATTAATCCGGTTGGGTACTCTTGCCTAGAACTTTGACTCTTAAAGGCCTGGCATAGAGATGCAGGGACAGCCAGAGATTATTTATACGGTAGTGGAAGTAAGAGTCCTGGAGTGTAATGATGAGTGTCCAGTGTTGCTATGTCCAGTGGTAGTGTCCAGAGCAGTTCTTGTGGGATGATTTTGGCTGTGTCCTACTTGGCTGCCTTCCTTGGTTCCTGACCATTTCTTCAACATTGTTTTTGAGTCTTCGTGTTGATTCTCTGAGCTACTCAATAACTTTCCAACAAGTAACTTTTCTGCTTAAATAGTTTCTACTGATTGCCATGTTGAACCCTGACTCTAAAATAAGAGTTATACTAAATGACTTCTACAGAAATTACCTCATCTTTTTTCACTCTATTATTATATTGCTTCCATTGCATCAATGTGTATGCTTTTGTGAAGTTTTTGTAAATCAACAATATTTTGATAATAATTAAGAAAACTCCGGGAGTTGGTCATGGACAGGGAGGCCTGGCGTGCTGCAATTCATGGGGTCGCAGAGAATCGGACATGACTGAGTGACTGAATTGAACTGAACTGAAGAATGAAATAAAAATTATGCTCTATTGGGCTTCCCTGGTCACTCAGTTGGTAGAGAATCCTCCTGCAATGTGGGAGACCTGGGTTTGATCCCTGGATTGGGAAGATCCCCTGCAGGAGGGCATGGCAACCCACTCCAGTATTCTTGCCTGGAGAGTCCCCATGGACAGAGGAGCCTGGTGGGCTGCAGTCCATGGGGTCACAGAGTCAGACATGACTGAGTGACTAAGCACACACATTAGACTTAAGTTTTTAGCTTTTCTTGGGGTCCTCTTGAGAAGATGAGTGTAAAGAGTAGAGCACTGAGTAAATATCAGTATGATTCTTAACCCTTATGAGGTTTTCTTACTGAATGCTTTGAAATAATTTTATTAAGACCCAACTAGGTGATTTATTGTAAAGTTAATGGCGTGACTTTTTATTGGATAGGCTAGTTCTGTATGTTAATGAGCACAAAGGCAGAATGTAAAAATTTCCACAAAAAAGTTCTGTGAATAATAAAAATGGAAGGTTTTGTTACTGTTACTTTTGTTATATACTGTGAACTCAGTTTAACACAGGGTGACTGAAGGATCTGATGTTTGCTGGTCATTCTTATATGAAGGTGGGATGGATCTAAACTGCCTTAGCTGAAACAGGAGAGAGATTCAAGGAGACCCAGAGGAAAGATCCACAGCCAGGTACTGTAGCTGGAGAAGACACAAAGTCTATGTGGGGAAAGGTAGAGAGAGAGAGGTGGCCCTATGGATATAGAAGGATATGTTTTGGAGAAATGGAGATGTGTCATGGAGATTTGGAAGGAAAATACTTTGTGGGTGATATGAACAATCTGTCTCCCATGAGAAATCATGAAGTCCATATTGCATACTGATGCTTGTGGATGGAAGTCTTTATTTTAAAGGAGATGAAGTTTAGGGTAAAAGTAGAAACAATGTGTCAAGGCAGTTGACAGTTGGATTACAGAAATCACTTTTGTAAAACCCTCTATATATCATTTTTCACTGTCTTTAACTGAGTCTCAGTGGAGCTACAGTAAGATTTTGCTCAAGAGGTTCTTTTTTTTTTTCCTCCGAATTTTAAATGGGTATAGCCCATTAACAGTGTGTGGTAGTTTCAGGCGAATAGCAAAGGGGCTCAGCCATACATATACACGCATCCATTTCCCCCTAAACCTCCATCCTATCCAGGTTGGCATTTAACATTAAGAAGAGTTCCATGTGCTGTACAATAGGTCCTTGTTGGTTATCCATTTGAATATAACAGTGTGTACATAACCTTCCCAAATTCCCTAACTATCCCTTCCCCTCAGAAACCATAAGTTCTTTATCTAGGTCTGTGAGTAAGAGACACTTTTCTTAACTTATACGTGTTTTCACACATATTTGGCCTATTTCCACCAACCAGAGAATAGCATTTCCTGTGGTTCTACTACACACCAGCCACTAAGCCGGTTGTGTATCAAGGTTGGGGAGCAGCTCAGTGGGAGTTGCCTGCCTGGGTGAGAAGAAGCCAATTACTGGTTTGTCTAGGATTGTCTGTGAGTTGTAATAATAAAAAACAAGTCTACTTTTATTACTGCTTTAAAATTCTCTACAAATAGCTGTGAAAAGAAGAGAAGCAAAAAGCAAAGGAGAAAATGAAAGATATACCAGTTTGAACGCAGAGTTCCAAAGAATAGCAAGGAGACATAAGAAAGCCTTCCTCGGTGATCAGTGCAAAAAAAATAGAGGAAAACAATAGAATGGGAAAGACTAGAGATCTCTTCAGGAAAATTAGAGATACCAAGGGAACATTTCATGCAAAGATGGGCTCAATAAAGGACAGAAGTGGTATGGACAGAAAATATTAAGAAGAGGTGGCAAGAATACACAGAAGAACTATACAAAAAAGATCTTCACAGCCCAAATAACCATGATGGTGTGATCACTCACCTAGAGCCAGACATCCTGGAATGTGAAGTCAAGTGGGCCTTAGGAAGCATCACTACGAACAAAGCTAGTGGAGGCAATGGAATTCCAGTTCAGCTATTTCAAATCCTAAAAGATGATGCTGTGAAAGTGCTGCACTCAATATGCCAGCAAATTTGGAAAACTCAGCAGTGGTCATGGGACTGGGAAAGGTCAGTTTTCATTCCAGTCCCTAAGAAAGGCAATGCCAAAGAATGCTCAAACTACCACACAATTGCATTCATCTCACACACTAGTAAAGTAATGCTCAAAATTCTCCCAGCCAGGCTTCAGCAATATGTGAACCGTGAACTTCCAGATGTTCAAGCTGGTTTTAGAAAAGGCAGAGGAACCAGAGATCAAATTGCTAACATCTGCTGGATCATCGAAAAAGCAAGAGAGTTCCAGAAAAACATCTATTTCTGCTTTATTGACTATGCAAAGCCTTTGACTGTGTGGATCAAAACAAACTGGAAAATTCTGAAGGAGATGGGAATACCAGACCATCTGACCTGCCTCTTGAGAAATCTGTAAGCAGGTCAGGAAGCAACAGTTAGAACTGGACATGGAACAACAGACTGGTTCCAAATAGAGAAAGGAGTATATCAAGGCTGTATACTGTCACACTGTTTATTTAACTTATATGTAGAGTCCCTTGGACTGCAAGGAGATCCAACTAGTCCATCCTAAAGGAAATCAGTCCTGAATATTCATTGGAAGGATGGGTGTTGAAGCTAAAACTCCACATTTAGTAAGCTAAAACTTACTTTGGCTACCTGATGCAAAGAGCTGACGTTTGAAAAGATCCTCATGCTGGAAAAGATTGAAGGTGGGAGGAGAAGGAGTCAATAGAGGATGAGATGGTTGAATGGAATCACTAACTTAATGGACATGCGTTTGAGAAAACTCTGGGAGTTGGTGATGGACAGGGAGGCCTGGCATGCTGGAGTCCATGGGGTCGCAAAGAGTCGGACATGACTGAGCGACTGAACTGAACTGACAGATATTATATCTCCTTTTTACTTGCACCTGGGTATATGTCTCCTCTCAATATCCTTTTTGTAACGCCACAACTTTCAGAAAACTAAGATCATGGCATCCGACCCATCACTTCATGGCAAATAGATGGGTAAACAGTGGAAACAGTGGCTGACTTTGTTTTTCTGGGCTCCAAAATCACTGAGGATGGTGCTGCATCCATGAAATTAAAAGATGCTACTCCTTGGAAGGAAAGTTATGACCAACCTAGACAGCATATTAAAAAGCAGAAACATCACTTTGCCAACAAAGGTCCATCTAGTCAAGGCTATGGTTTTTCCAGTGGTCATGTATGGGGTGTGAGGGTTGGACTATAAAGAAAGCTGAGCACTGAAGAATTGATGCTTTTGAACTGTGGTGTTGGAGAAGACTCTTGAGAGTCCCTTGGACTGCAAGGAGATCCAAACAGTCCATCCTAAAGGAGATCAGTCCTGGGTGTTCATTGGAAGGACTGATGTTGAAGCTGAAACTCCAATACTTTGGCCACCTGTTGCGAAGAGCTGACTCATTTGAAAAGACCGTGATGCTGTGAAAGATTGAGGGCAGGAGGAGAAGGGGATGACAGAGGATGCAATGGTTGGATGGATCACCAACTCCATGGACATGGGTTTGAGTGAACTCCAGGAGTTGGTGATGGACACGGAGGCCTGGCGTGCTGCAGTTCATGGGGTTGCAGAGAGTCGGACTGTCTTACCACTTAGAATAACTCTGCAAGGCGTTGCTACCCCTTATTATAGATGAGACTTGAGGAGATTAAGACCTTCACTGGAGACAGGAGCAGAGTCAAGATTTCAACCCAGCACTTCAGTCCTGCAAACCTTTTCTATCCTGACTACATCGCCCTGCCTCCTCAAGTCAGCCTGGACAGTATAGCAGGGGCCAGGTTTTCTCTAGTTGAGGATCTGGTAGATTCTCACTGCTGTCTCTTCTGCTTCTACCCTCATGGAGGGTATAGGGCCACTCTGGGCAATGGGTAGATACCCATTCTGTCCCTGGTGACAAAAATAGTTTGTTTGTCTTTGTTTTATCAAGTTCTTAGCAAGTGGGCTTTGGTTGTAAAAAGGGCTATATAAAAGCAGTGACTAAATTTGGGCCTACAGGACAGGAAAGCTGTCCTACTTTCTAACACACTTGGCTCATTCTCAAGAAATAAACATAAATAGCACTGTAGCTTGTTTGTGATTAAATGCCAATTTCTTGAATGAAAAAGTTGACCTTTTAAAAAATAGCTGAACTATCAAAATTACTTCACCCTTGGTTAAAATGTGCCTTTTCTGTATGCCCCCAGTGAAAGGATATCCACGAAAGCAGTAAATTAAGAGTTCAAAGCACTTGGGAATGCTGGCTTTGAACTGAACTAAACATTAAGCAGCAGCAGAAAAATGTTTCTTAACTGATTTTGAATTGCAGCCTTCTTTTTCCTATTTCCCCCATTTTAGGCCTCCTGTCTTCAATTCTGAATATTTATTGTTAAAATATACTTACCAAAGGTAGGTTAGTTCATCTTTGTGGCTTTCATGATAAACAGTTTCTCTTGCTTATAAATTGACACCCCAAATATTTTTGACTCAAGTCTAAAGAAGACAAGCATATGGATTATATTTGTTTTGAAATAAGCATGGCTTTAAGGCTTGTCTGTGGTAGAAATAGCACAGAGGGAGAGAAAAATACAGTTTGGCCTTTTCTAACATCAAAACACTTGGAAATGTTTGGGGTCAGTTACAACCCCAGCGGAACAGATGTCTTCATTCTTTGAGTTATCCTGTCATTCAGCCAGAATCCTATACCTCTAATCAGTTGCAGGGGGGCTGGCTGGAAACTTTCCTGCTCACTTCCATCTGCCTCCTACCCCCTGGCC
Source organism: Cephalophus harveyi (assembly GCA_006410635.1). Taxonomy (NCBI): domain Eukaryota; kingdom Metazoa; phylum Chordata; class Mammalia; order Artiodactyla; family Bovidae; genus Cephalophus; species Cephalophus harveyi. The sequence goes on from SJYT01034465.1 coordinate 157,446, forward strand.
CTTATTTTATGGTGGAAGTTGTATAGAGCTTTTAACCTGTTAATCTAACTTTTCAGATTAAATTATGCTTTTGCCCTTGGTATCATTTTTGTCCATGTGTGATCCATAGACCCAAGGAGTGTGTAAGAAATGCAGATATCCAGCCTCCATGCTAGTCCTAATGAATCCACACCTTTGGGTAGAGCTTAGGGATATGCATTTTAACCAGATTCCCTAACACATCAAAGTTCCAATCACTTTGTATTCCAATCACTTCATATTAACTAAACGTTTAGTCTTTCAAATTGTTAGCCTATGCATCCTTGGGCTATATATAGGAAATAATAATTTTAGTACTGCTTAAGGTTTTAATTCCACTAGTGTTTATTGATCTCCTACATTTGTGCCAGGCTTTTTCACCATCACGATTTCAGATAATGATAATTATCCAGTGAAGTATTTTATCTCCTAATAAAGATGAGAAAACTGAGGCACCCAGATGTTAGGTGACTTGTTCATACAGGTTTACACAAATAGTTAATGGTGGAAGTAAGACTGAAACAGGTTTCTGACTTCATAGCCCAACTTATATTTCTGCTCTCATTGTTCTTTTGCCTAAATACCAAAATCAGATTGATTATATTCTTTGCAGCCAAAGATGGAGAAGCTCTATACAGTCAGCAAAAACAAGACCAGGAGCTGACTGTGGCTCAGATCATGAGCTCCTTGTTGCCAAATTCAGACTTAAATTGAAGAAAGTAGAGAAAACCACTAGACCATTCAGGTATGACCTAAATCAAATCCCTTATGATTATACAGTGGACGTGAGAAATAGATTTAAGGGACTAGATTTGATAGATAGAGTGCCTGATGAACTATGAACTGAGGTTAGTGACATTGTACAGGAGACAGGGATCAAGGCCATCCCCATGGAAAAGAAATGCAAAAAAGCAAAAATGGCTGTCTGGGGAGGCCTTAAAAATAGCTGTGAAAAGAAGAGAAGTGAAAAGCAAAGGAGAAAAGGAAAGATATAAGCATCTGAATGCGGAGTTCCAAAGAATAGCAAGAAGAGATAAGAAAGCCTTCCTCAGCGATTGATGCAAAGAAATAGAGGAAAACAACAGAATAGGAAAGACTAGAGATCTCTTCAAGAAAATTAGAGACACAAAGGAAACTTCTCATGCAAAGATGGGCTCAATAAAGGACAGAAATGGTATGGCCCTAACAGAAGCAGAAGATATTAAGAAGAGGTGGCAAGAATACACAGAAAAACTGTATAAAAAAGATCTTCATGGCCAAGATAATTATGATGGTGTGATCACTCACCTAGAGCCAGACATCCTGGAATGTGAAGTCAAGTGGCCTTTCCTCCAGTTCCATTCTTCTTTCTCAAGACTGCTTTGGCTATTCAGGGTCTTTTGTGTTTCCATATGAATTGTGAGCTTTTTTGCTCTAGTTCTGTGAAAAATGCCATTGGTAATTTGATAGGGATCACGTTGAATCTGTAGATTGCATTTGGTAGTATAGTCATTTTCACAATATTGATTCTTCCTACCCAGGAACATGGAATATATCTCCATCTGTTTATGTCATCTTTTCTTTCATCAGTGTCTTGTAATTTTCTATGTACAGTTCTTTTGTCTCTTTAGGTTAGTTTATTCCTAGATATTTATTTTTTTGTTGTTGCAATGGTTAATGGGATTGATTCCTTAATTTCTCTTTCTGATTTTTCATTGTTAATATATAGAAATGCAAGTGATTTCTGTGTATCAATTTTGTATCCTGCAACTTTGCTAAATTCACTGATAAGCTCTAGTAATTTTCTGATACTATCTTTAGGGTTTTCTAAGTACAGTATCATGTCATCTGCAAAGAGTGAGAGCTTTACTTCTTCTTTTCTGATCTGGATTCCTTTTATTTCTTTTTCTTTTCTACTTACTGTAGCTAGGACTTCTGGAACTATGTTGAATAATAGTGGTGAAAGTGGACACCCTTGTCTAGTTCCTGATCTTAGGGGGAATACTTTCAGTTTCTCACCATTGAGAATAATGTTTGCTGTAGGCTTATCATATATGGTCTTTACTATGTTGAGGTAGGTTCCTTCTATGCCCATTTTTTGAAGAGTTTTAATCATAAATGGGTGCTAAATTTTGTCAAAGGTTTTTTCTACAGCTATTGAGATTATCATATGGTTTTTATCTTTCAATTTGTTAATATGGTATATCACACTGATTGATTTGCATATGTTGAAGAATCCTTGCATCCCTGGAGTAAACCCCACTTGATCATGGTGTATGAGCTTTTTGATGTGTTGCTGGATTCATTTACTAAAATTTTGTTGAGGATTTTTGCATCTGTGTTCATCAGTAACATTGGCCTGTAGTTTTCATTTTTTGTCTTGTCTTTGTCTGGTTTTGGTATCAGGGTGATGGTGGCCTCGTAGAATGAATTTGAAAGTGTTCCTTCCCCTGCAATTTTTTGAAAGAGTTTTAGAAGAATAGGCATTAGCTCTTCTCTAAATGCTTGATAGAATTCTCCTGTGAAGCCATCTGGTCCTGGACTTTTGTTTTTTGGGAGATTTTTGATCACAGCTTCAATTTCAATGCTTGTAATTTAAGTTATACCATTAATTTTTTACCTTACTGGGGACAAATTAACAAAGATCCTTTCTTTGAGAATTGGTTTTGATAGAAATGGGGAGGAAAGAAATCTTATAGTCAAAAGCATTCATGACCAAAAAAAAAAGTGCAAATGAAATATTAGGGAGATAAACTTCAACCACTTCCTCTTGAAAGATATCAAATGGACCTGACCCTACTGGCAAAATTGTTTTCCTCCCTAGATTCAGATGTGGGACCAGCCTCATTCATTTATTGATTTACGACAGTGCTTTAGGCTGAGTTGTTTCAGAATCCAGTTGTGTTTTATTTTCTGGTATTTTGACCTAAGTCAGGAGTTTTCATCCCCAAACATTTCAGTGATAAGAACTCTTTATTTTCCAGACACTGGATTTTACAGGCATTTCCATTCTGTGAATTGCCTGGTCTGGCTTTTGTCTAGAAACGATGTCTATGCTAGCCTTTGCCAAATGAGAGATAGGATGCATGAATTTCATTATTCCCCTGGGGGTAGCAGTTTGATAAGACCTCCTGTGCCTGTGTATATGCAGGGTCTTTGGTTTCTTCATTCTTTAAATCTCATTTAATATCAATACTTTAGTTGGGGAGTAAACATGAGAATTTCCTGGTTTACCCGCAGAAAGGATGAGAAGCTTAGGAAAGTAGAGTTTAGGGATAAGTGAAATCCCAATAGCAGTTCATAACACTAGTGGTGGGTTATTTTCCCTGATAAAGAACAAACGATTTCACTGCTGGTGCAAATAACAGTGTAGAGAGAAGTCTGGCTTCCAGTGGAACTCCTGCTTCACTCCATCTTATCTGGGAGTGAAAGGGAATACTCGATTGCTTTGCGGAATGTGTGGTCATGGCCATTATGTGGTAGATAAGAAAGGCATGGTCTTTGGGTTCAGATGGTAAAGAATCTCATACAATGTAGGAGACCTGGGTTGATCCCTGGACTTGGAAAATTCCCTAGAGAAGGAAATGACAACCCACTCCTGTATCCTTGCCTGGAGAATCCCAAGGATGAGAAGCTTGGCAGGTTATATATAGTCCATGTAGTCGCAAAGAGTCAGACACGACTGACCGACTAACACACTTTGGGTTTGACCTGGGTTCCAATCCAAGCTCCATTATACACTAGCTGAGTGACATTGGGCAAGTTACTCAGAGCTTCAGTTTTTTCATGACTGCAAAGGCAAAAATATTACACATCTGAGAGAGCTGTAAAAGGGGGAGAGTTTCAGAGCCTGGTTCCTGAAAGGGTTTCAGGGATCATCCTTTCTGCTGTGGATGTTGCTTTTCTTTGCAAGGACGGAAAGCTAACATCCAGAAAATTAGTGGAGACAAACTAAGAAGAGATGATTTTCTCTTAATAATTGTCCACAGTAAGTGGCAGCTGGCCATTTTCTCAACGCAGGGAGCTTCATTCTGTGACCTCCCCTCCTAAATAGGCTTAAAGTAGTCTCTCTGAAAATTTGGTGAGTCATGTCTCATAGAAACTAGTTTTAACAAAAGGCTAAAGTTTCCAATTGTGCTTAAGGGAAAGACAATGAGGAACACTGGGCATGTACATAATAAATGGTTTCTTAGTTCAGGTTGTTAGGACAAAGTACCGTGGACTGAATGGCTTTTTAATGACAGAAATTTATTTCTCACAGTTTTGAAGGCTGGAAGTTTATCAGGGGGTCAGTGCGGTTGGCTTTTGATGAGAGCCCTCTTTCAGGATGCAGTCTGTCGTTTTCCAGTCATATCTCACATTGATGCAAGAGAGCCAGTGAGCTTTCTGGGGTTCCTTTTCTGTTCATGAGGGTGTTGCTCTCATGATCTCATTACTTCCCAAAGGCCCCCACCTCCTAACAACATCACACTGGCATTTAGGATTTTAACAATGAATTTTGAGGGGAAGCAGGGTGGACGCATTCAGCCCACAGCAAAGGGTAATTCTGTAACGGATCTGGCCGCATATGGTAGTTTCTCCCTGGAAAGGAAATCACCTGTAATAACAGGCCGTCTACTGCCTGCTAGATATTTTCATTATACACACCCTTTTCTGATCCGTGAAACACATACAAGAGTTAATTCTAAACATTTGCCTGTGACCTTTAGCAAGAAATACATTTTAATTAGGTGTGTGTACATATACAACATAATTATATATACTTATATGTAAAATTAAAATGAAACTGTCAGGAAATAATGCTTACCCTTATGCTATGAAATGCACCCTTGGTATTTTCTATCCTGTACCATTTCATTTGATTAAAATGTTGATAGTAACTCAGATTGGTGTTATAACCTTCTCTGTGTACATGCATGCTCAGTTGCTAAGTCATATCCAACTCTTTGTGACCCTATGGTAGCCCACCAGGCTCCTCTGTCCATGGGATTTCTCAGGCAAGAATACTGGAGTGGGTTGCCATTTCCTTCTCCAGGGTATCCTCCCAACCCAGGGATCAAACCTGTGTCTCCTGCATTGGCAGGCAGGCAGATTCTTTACCACTGAGCCACCAGGGAATCTATGACTTGCTAATGTGTAGCAAATTGCATTAAAAAAAAAATCTGCCCTACATTCTAGGCACTGGTATCTAAGTTTGTTTTTTATAGCAGAAAAGACATTCCAAGAGTATGTGAGACTTACCCAAGGCCACATGGCCAGGAAGTGTCAGAGTATGGGTTTAAATCCAGAATTTTGAATTGCATGTTGCTTATACCATACTACACTGCCTTTTGTGGAACTTTCCTCTCTTTCCTCTCTGTGTATGTGTGTATATTTGTCTCCCAAACACACTTAGCTCTTCAGAGAGCTTGAAACCATTTGTTAAATCAGTACTGGAAGCAATTAAAATAACTCCACTAGACATGAAAAGCACAGCCTCTAGAAATTTTCTCCTTTGCAGGGTTCTCACTGAGCATGCTCTACACATAGAAAAACTGGTCTCTATTCATGTGTTTAAAAATATTTTTCTATTCCAAAGTGAGGAACAAATTGCTGGTTGAAACTGAAAAGGAATCTACTTCGTGTTTGCCTTTTATTTTGCACCCACTTGGCCTAGAAAATGAATAAAACCAAGACACTAACGTCGAGAGGGCAATGTTGCACTCCTGGATTCATTTTGATGACATTTTACTGATACCTTAAAGCAAATCAGAGAATAAGACACAGACACATTTTATTGCCTATGATGTTATTCCAGTGATGTTATTTTTTGGAATTCTTAAAAATAAGTTTGCAAATCCCATATGAAAATGCCAAGCATGTTTATTAAAAAATATTTGAGGAATCTGAAAAGACTCTTAAGTGGCCTTTCCCCACTTGCAGTTAGGTGGAAGGATTTACCTTATCTGAGATTTTTCACTGAAGAGTTCCAAGAGTCTGACAAGTTAAAGCCCACCAATGCTTCACAGACAACTACCTTGATAACTTTGCTATGTCCAGCCTGGAGCTAAGCCTTCTAAGTCAGGCATATATTTTAACATTCTAAGTCGAATTCAAGTTGCCAGAATGTATAAGTGATTACTGCAAAGAACTGCAGTTTGTTTTGGAAAAAAAAGGACAAAAAGAAACAGAGATTTCAGGCATTGATATAACTCAATAGCTGAAGACTCTACACATGGACATCACCAGATGGTCAACACCGAAATCAGATTGATTATATTCTATGCAGCCAAAGATGGAGAAGCTCTATACAGTCAACAAAAACAAGGCCAGGAGCTGACTGTGGCTCAGATCATGAACTCCTTATTACCAAATTCAGACTCAAATTGAAGAAAGTAGGGAAAACTGCTAGATTATTCAGGTATGACCTAAATCAAATTCCTTATGATTATACAGTGGAAGTGAGGAATAGATTTAAGGGCCTAGATCTGATAGATAGAGTGCCTGATGAACTATGGAATGAGGTTCGTGACATTGTACGGGAGACAGGGATCAAGACCATTCCCATGGAAAAGAAATGCAAAAAAGCAAAATGGCTGTCTGGGGAGGCCTTACAAATAGCTGTGAAAAGAAGAGAGGCGAAAAGCAAAGGAGAAAAGGAAAGATATAAGCACCTGAATGCAGAGTTCCAAAGAATAGCAAGAAGAGATAAGAAAGCCTTCTTCAGCAATCAATGCAAAGAAATAGAGGAAAACAACAGAATGGGAAAGACTAGAGATCTCTTCAAGAAAATTAGAGATACCAAGGGAACATTTCATGCAAGGATGGGCTC
>SJYT01034465.1:167329-185295 GCA_006410635.1 Cephalophus harveyi
GAGGATGAGATGGCTGGATGGCATCACTGACTCTATGGATGTGAGTCTGAGTGAACCCCGGGAGATGGTGATGAACAGGGAGGCCTGGCGTGCTGCGATTCATGGGGTCGCAAAGAGTCGGACACGACTGAGCGACTGAACTGAACTGAACTGAACAGCCTAGATAAAATATCTCCATTATGACTGGTTATCCAATCAATCAGTGAATAAGTATAAGGTGTTTACAATCGGCTCTTCATTGTCCCAGGTCCTGCATCCATGGATTCAATAAAATATGGATAGAAAGTATTTGGAAAAAAATTGCAGAAAATTCCAAAAAGCAGACGAATTTGCTGCATACTGACAACTATTTACATACTATTTACATAACATTTACATTGTGCTTGGTATAATGAATAATCTAGAGATGATTCGAAGTATACAGGAGGATGTGCCTAGGTTATTATGCAAATACTATGCGATTTTATATGAGGAACTTGAGATTCCAAAATCTGTGGGTTTCAGTATCCACGGGAGTCCTAGGATCAGTCTCTCATGGATACTGAGGGATGACTGTGCTGTTGTTGACGTTTAGTTGCTAAGTCATATCCAACTCCTTTGTGGCACCATGGACTGTAGCCCACCAGGCTCCTCTGTCCATGGGATTTTCCCAGGCAAGAATACTGTGGGTTGCCATTTTCTTCTCAGGAGATCTTCCCAACCCAGGGGTCAAACCTGCATCTCCTGCATTGCAGGCAGCTTCTGTACCACTGAGCCTCCAGGGAAGCCCAAGGGATGATTGTACTCTGTGCTGAATTCTGTGGCAGGCTGTTTCTTATTAAAGGAGTACATTCATTGCAAAATTAATTTCTTTATGCCTCCTCTATTCAGGAAGCATTTGGGGTGATTGGGAGCTTGCTCTGAGTCAAGTTTCTGCTTCTGACACTTGATGCAGTGCCTCTCAGATCGCTGGAGGCAGAATTGAGGATACAGTAGAAGTTGATTTTCTTACATCTCATCTTGTTCAGTGAGTGGTTCCCTCTATGTGTGAGGATGAGAATAATGACTATAAAAATTCACTTTGCTCTGTAAAGTAAGATCCTTTTTCTTAAATCACTAAAATTCAAAGGAGTTTGGGATTGAAGTTATAAACCAAAGTGATCCTAATTACATATAGTCTTTGGGGTCTGTTTATGTGTGTATTTTTGTTCATTTATTTGTAAAATAGAGACAAATAAAATTAAAAGCTGAAAAACAATCCCTGCCCTCAGGAGCATCTGTTTACTTTTGACATAGTAGTGCTTAATTCAGGGACCGGGTTTCTGGGGAAAACTAATTGTTTCATAGGCTTCTTCACAGATTTCTGGAAAAAGGAATTCCCGGAAACAATGGGCTACATGGCAGAGAGCCCAACAGGGATTTTTATAGGTCCGTTGAACCAACCATTATGTTGCAGTTGAGTTTTAGGAACAGGATTGAGAGATCGTTTTTAAAATAAAATTTTGTTGAACATCTGCTTTGTCTGAAATAGACCCTATGAGGGCATAATACCTGGAACACAATAGAAGCCTCATAAATAAGCATTAAAAAAAATTTTTTTTTTCATTTATGTTCGGTTGCACTGGGTCTTCATTGCTTTGTATGGTTTTCGCTAGTTGCAGTGAGCTGGGTAGCTTCTTTGCTGTGGTGGGCAGACTTCTCATCGTGGTGTCTTCTCTTATGGTGGAGCCGGGGCTCTAGGCACGTGGGCTTCAGTAGTTGCAGCGTGTAGGCTCAGTAGTTGTGGTCCATGGGCTTTGTTGCTCCATGACATGTGAATCTTCCCAGAGCAGGAATCAAAATTGCATCTCCTGCATAGGCGGGTGGATTCTTACCCACTGTGCCAAAAAATATGTTTTGAAAAAATGGATGATTAATTCTTGATCCTAATCTCAATGAAGCTTAAAATCTAGTGTTATAAACAGACACCAATTTTGAGTGAATCATTTGTTCAATAAGTATTTATTGAATGTTTACTACTGATTGATACTTTTCTGAGTTCTAGACAATAAGATTGTGTAAACAATGACAAAAGTATTACCTTTGGGACCATTAATCAGCCTTGAAATTGTGAGTTGAAACCTCAGAGTCATAGTAATGTCAGTAATCAATAGCTCTTGTTCAGTGATTATTATGTACCAGCTACCATACTAAATGTTTTACAAAATGATCTTATGTAATCCTCATGACCCTCCTGGGTGGTACTGTTCAGTTCAGTTCAGTTACTCAGTCATGTCCGACTCTTTGCAACCCCATGAACCGCAGCATGACAAGCCTCCCTGTCCATCCCCAACTTCCAGAGTCTGCCCAAACCCATGTCCATCGAGCCGGTGATGCCATCCAACCATCTCATCCTCTGTCGTCCCCTTCTCCTCCCACCTTCAATCTTTTCCAGGATCAGGGTCTTTTCAAATGAGTCAGCTCTTCACATCAGGTGGCCAAAGTATTAGAGTTTCAGCTTCAACATCAGTCCTTCCAATGAACCCCCAGGACTGATCTTCTTTAGGATGGACTGGTTGGATCTCCTTGCAGTCCAAGGGACTGTCAAGAGTCCTCTCAAACACCACAGTTCAAAAGTATCAATTCTTTGGTGCTCAGCTTTCTTTATAGTCCAACTCTCACATCCATACATGACCACTGGAAAAACCATAGCCTTGACTAGACGGACCTTTGTTGGCAAAGTAATGTCTCTGCTTTTAAATATGCTTTCTAGGTTGGTCATAACTTTCCTTCCAAGGAGTAAGTGTCTTTTAATTTCATGGCTGCAATCACCATCTGCAGTGATTTTGGAGCCCAGAAAAATAAAGTCAGCCATTGTTTCCACTGTTTCCCCATCTATTTGCCATGAAATGATGGGACCAGATGCCATGATCTTAGTTTTCTGAATGTTGAGCTTTAAGCCAACTTGTTCACTCTCACTTTCATCAAGAGGCTTTTTAGTTCTTCTTCACTTTCTGCTGTTATACTGTTTTAATTGTTATGTCATTTTATTGTTGAGAAAACAGGCTTAGAGAGGTAAGGTAGGTAATATACCCAAAGTCATAAAGCAAAGAAGCAGTGGAACTAGGGTTTAATCTCTGTGATTTTTCCCCCATTCCTAATTATTTTTTAACCTACAATCTAACAGTAACTCTTTGCAATTAAAAAAGTAGTCTCAGAAAAAAAAATCCTAAGAAAAAAGGAGTCTCATATTTCTTCACTGAAATCATACTGTAGGTGAGAAAGCAACGCTTTAGTTGATGGTTAATTCTGCTCGCCCTTATGGACACTGGATTCTAGGCCAACGCCTGTGTTTAGAGACCTTGGATAATACTGCATGAGGTTTTTTTTATTACTTGAGTTTAATTAATGACTGCTCTTTGGTTAAACCTTGAGTCTGTGTAAATCTCATCACAAGTGAGACTGAATCTTGTTTTGAAATATTTCTTTTTTTTTTTCAAGTACTTAAAGGCTTCTCCTGCCAACTAGAGCTTTTAATTAAAAGTGCAGTGCCCTGGAAAAGATGAATTCTCTCCTGGGCTCTGCTCAGGACCTACTTTTTATAGTCTTGTTGGAGGGGAGAGAGGTTTGTGCAGAGGTCTACTCCGATCCTCAAACACCCACACCATGTGCTAGGGTGGCTGCAGAGTGTTGTTAGGGGTTGAAGCTCAATCAGATCATAGGCTGAAAAAGCTATGGTGCAACTACTGGGAGAGACTGTTTGTGACTTTCAATAGTCTTGCTTCATGAGAAACAGAAAGAGTAGATTAATAATATTTATAATCCTCAGCGCTGGACTGATAATTATTTTCTTGGGTTTACACAATCTGAAACCATTTACTCTACCTCAATCCGTCTTTCCCTATCAAAGATCAAAAAAAAAGGTCCAGCTGAGTTTTATTTTCTTAATATGTTTAAAATTGAAGTATGGTTGATGTATAGTATTATTTAAGTTACAAGTATACAATACAGTGATTCACAATTTTTAAAGGTTATATACTCCATTTATAGTTGTTATAAAATATTGGCTACCTTCCTTGTGCTGTACAATATATCCTTGTAGTTTATACCATACATAATAGTTTGGACCTCTGCCTTTGTATTGCCACCCCTCCTTGGGGATTGGTCAGAGTGGTACAGGTATCTCTGGTTCCGCCTCTCCATCCTTTTTCTCTCTTCCTCTTCCGGTCCTTCTGTTAGTCCCTTTCCACTATTCACTTAGAGCAAGAACTTTCTTTGTTTGATGCATAAATGTCTAGTTTGTGTAAGTATCTACCTCATGCAGTCTTGAGAGTATGGTGAAATAAAAGAAATAATTGAAAACTTAGGAAGAATTCTGAAGATGTCAATCACAGGATTGACTTTGTGGCTGGACAGCCTGTGAATCTAACTAGAAACCTGAACTTAATTTAATGCTGTGTTGTCGCTGTCTTGAAATTATTAATATTTTTGAACTAGGGAACCCACATTTTCATTTTTAACTGCATCCCACACATCCTGGAACTGGTCCTGGTTAGTGGTAAAGAGGCAAGACCATGCTTTTCCCAAGCGTTGTCTTTTAATGCAGTGACTGTTGCTGACAATAACATGACATAATATCCTAAAGATTTACCTTTGTGAATGTGTGTTAGCACACCAAACTTCCTTTCTCTCTGACCACTATGAGAGCTAAAAAGTGATTGCCTTGTGATATGTTTGACATAACTGGCTTTTACATACCACAGAGAAATTTGAGCTCCTTTAAAATCAAAGGATCAGTATTGTTTGAGGATTTACAGCATTTTCAAAAAAAACATGCCCCCAGGTTCACCTGCTTTTCTGATCCCTAGGACAGAGGAAATTCTGGAGAGAAGCACTATGAAAATATGAAACGAAGCACTGTGGAAAATCCTACAAAAGGATCAGTATTGTTTGAGGATTTACAGCATTTTCAAAAAAAACATGCCCCCAGGTTCACCTGCTTTTCTGATCCCTAGGACAGAGGAAATTCTGGAGAGAAGCACTATGAAAATATGAAACGAAGCACTATGGAAAATCCTACAAATATCTCGGATGCCTATGAGGTAGGTGCCAGACATTCTCTTGCCCACTGGGGTTCTAATCATGAACAAGACGCACCTGGCCCCTGCCTTTTCTGAAGCCCCTGTCTAGTGGAAGTGATCAGATGTTACAAGAGGTGTTGTGAAGAAGAGGTATTGAGGATTATTGTTGCCAAACCAAACTTGGGTTTGCTCACCCACATGCAGTTGAGTCAATCTACTGACCCCAGGGTGTAGTGAAGGAAAGTGCAGCTTTTATAGCAAGTGCCAAGCAAGGAGTCCAGGGCAGCTAGTACTCAAAACACCCAAATCCCTGATAGGTTTCAAAAGAGCATTTTTAAAGACAAGGTGAGGGAGGGTGTCTCCCAGGGTAGGCGATCAACTCGTGAACATTCCTCTGATTGATGGTGAGGGAATAGAGCAGTGTCACAGGGGCTAACATTATCAATCCTTAGGTCTAGGAACTATGTGCCTGTGGTCATCAAGTAGTTAATTTCTTGAATTTGGTGGTGGTTTTAGCATCTGGAAAAGAACTCAGGAAATGTGCATCAGATACTATTGACTAGTGCTTCAGAGGGGAGCTACAGTAGCAGATGTGGGGGAGGGCTCTGTCCTGGAAAAGCCCCACAGGGTTCTGCTCATTTACACGGTAGGGGTGCATTAGGTACCCAAAGCAAGTAGGGAATCAAGAAGACTCCTCGAGGAGAGGATTTCTAAGTTGATACCTGAAGGATGAAAGGAAAAGAGGAATATTATCTTCTTAGTGCTGACTTTAGGGACAGCTGGCCAGACGCGTGAGAAGACCTGGCATAGAGCTATACTAAAGATGGCTTTCAGGCCAATTTGTCCTGAGTTTGAGTGTTCTTTTTGCTGCTAACTAGCTGTGTGACCTCATAGAAGTGACTTAACTGCTCTGAGCCTGTATTTATCATCTGTGAAATGGGGATAATTATGATATATGCTTCACCTGGCTGTGATTAAAAATTGGGGAGTTAATTTTCTCTGAAATCTAGCATGGTGCTTGGCAAAAGTTAAGTGTTAGATAAATATTGGCTGTATTGTTTCAAGACATATTAGCTGTTTTCCCGGCATAGCAGCTGTTATTTTTATGATTAAGACATGAAGTTCTGGAGCAGTATTGGAGAGATTGATTTACTAATAAGCTTGGTTTCTTGTCATGTATGGTTTGGGCACACACTTGCTGCTTTTTAGCACCTCCCCATATCTGAGCAGCCTTTCTACTGTGATGAAGGAGTTTTCCCTTCTCAGGGGTGATATGCAGCAGCCCAGGTCCTCAGTAAGACAGTCAGTCAACACATGAGATCTGCTTTGTCCTGGGAGAGCCAGAGGTCTGAATCCCATTCATTGTGTTCAGTTGCATTGGAAACAGGAAATGATGTGGTCATTCTCATAGGATTAAAACCAGGGATCTTTATTAATATTATGGATATTCAAGATGTTGAGGTCATAGCCCCGAGCAAGAGCTGGGAACCCTTATAATCCCTTTGAACAGCTCTGGTTGTGGGCAATTTAGCTGTGGTTTTAGCCGAAGCATCTAAAGGATGCTGAAAACATAAACGTCAGTACTCAGGTCTGTCACTCGGTCTCCTAATTATTACCATCTGTCTTCACTTCAGTGATTCCCTGTGACATAGTCATACCTGCTCCACCATGGCCAAACCAGGTCATCTGGAACAACAGCAAAATCCATGACTGTTGTTTGTGGCACTTGGCCTAACAGTCTGCTCATCAGAGAGTTGATTCCTTCCCAGAAACAGGATGCAAGACTGTTTGGTTTTTTCGGTCTAAAGTTTAGAAAAGTTCTGAGCATAGGGCCAGGAACCTTTGGCTGATTTGGATCATCTACTTTGCAGAATTTGTTCTGAAATATCAGTTTCAGTTTCTTGAGGCATTTTGGACTTCCTGTCCATAGCTGTTTTTGTTTTTTTCTTTTGCTTCCTACTCACTCACTGATACATAATCAAAACTTACATCCAAAGCACTCTAGAAAAAGGAAGCTCTAGTTTCTGCAATCAAGGAGTTACACTCTGATTGCTGAGATGGAACAAGCTCATATAAATGTTAATTTGTGCATCCGTGGCTGATATGTCAGCTCTTAAATCTCTCATTTAATATAATGGAGGGTGGACGGTAGAATTCATGCTGCAGCTTTGATTCATATCTAATTCAAAGGTTTCATTGGTCAAGAATCCAATGGTCTGACTGAGAAGTCTGATTTACCATCTTGGTCAGTAAAACTGAACGATTTAACAATGATGTTGCTGCTGGTGGTAATAACATCTGGGTTGTCTGTTACTTATCTAGTACATATCTCAGTTATTATATGTTTAATCTTCCCAACAACACACTTACTATGTTTTCAAAGATGAGGTTGAGCAATTTACTCAAGTCCACACAGCAAAAAAGTGGCAAAGCCAGGGTTGGAACTCATGTCTACCAGTCAGTGATTTGTGAAACATGTTGCTTCATAGCTATGTGATGCAGGGCATGGTGTAGACACCTTGAAGTCTATATTTCGTTTTCCGTAGATGGGATACAAAGGCAATTGGGTTATTGTGAGGATTAAAATTAATATATATATATATAGATAGATATTTAATATATCTAAAAGGGCTTGGAAACCTGTAGAGTGCTATCAATATGCAACTTTATATTATAAAGAAAACTTACAGATAATCTCCCAAACACATAACTGGGCTGTTTTATGCCAAAGCAGGGCTGGGCTCCCTCTCTTAGAATTTGTTGGTGACAGCTCTGCACATGTTCAGCAACTTCTGTGACATTTGCACCCAGATGATTGGGTCACTCACTGGTCACATTTGAGAAAGTTTTATTGTGCTCATTTGTATGTTAGGCAAAATGCTGGGTGCCGATTTTGTACTGTCACTACTTCTGCCTTCCTGGAACTTGTGTTTCCCTGGGGGAGAGATGAGGATTGAATCTATAAACATCCAAGAGGGAAAAGTGCCATTTGGAGGGGAAACAGAGGATAGGTATAATTAAATGAAAGAGGAGGTAACTTTTGAATAAGTGATGTATAAGCTGAAACTTGAAACTCATCAGTGGGAGTCAATTGAATGCAGAGCAGGCAGCACAATCCAGGCATACAAAAGAGCAAATTTGAAGGCCTCGTGTAAAGAAATACTAATAATACTTAATTACAGTCATTATAAAAGCCAACACTTAGTGAGCTCTTATTTGTGTGCCAACCGACTATACCAAATGCTTTACCAGTATTATCTCATCTTATCCTCAAACACTCTCTGGGATAGACGCTATTTTTATTCCTGCTCTACAAATGAGAAAACTGAGGCTAAAGAGATGAAGTAACTTATCCAAGGTCATATAGTATGTAGGTCCTGGAACAAGGGTTCAGATTCAGCCAGGATGATTACAAACTCACACATTTTAAGCCATGATTTTGATTCAACCAAATAATAAAAAGTTGGTCAGTCCATCTGCTAGGGCTCAGTTGCAGACAACAGAAACCACTTTAGCTAGTTTGAGGAAGAAGAGATTCACCAGGTACTCAGGGGTTTACAAAATCACTGAATGAGCTGGAAGGGAAGCTCTTTGAGTGAAAGTCTAGACCAAGATTCTGGAGACAACCTCATTGAACCACTTCATTACTTCTGTTGCTGCTGCAGGAAATCAAATCTGGAAACCAGTGACTGCAGAACCGAGCTGATTCTGGCCCAGTTTTGTACCAGCAAAAGAGATGCCTCATTTTCTGCCTCTCCCCTGCTTAACCGGGCTCCCAGGTCATCTTTTACAAGTGCTTGTGATTGGCAGAAGGAAATCACATGCTGGTTTCTAGCTGCCAGGTGATCCAGGAACTGAAGTTCTTAGCTTTCCCAACATGGGATGCAGGGAGGCATGCTAGATGGGAGCGGGCAGTCAGTCCACAGGCTCCAGCTCACCCCTTGAAGCTGGAGTGCAGGAGTCAAGCAGATGATAGATGGGACCATATTACAAAGGCCTTTTGGTCATGTTAAGGAATTTGTATTCTATAGAATGCAATGGGAAGCAGGAGAGTGGCAAAGTCAGATAAATTTTTTAAAAGATTAGCCTGACTGATTTGTGAAAGGTGGATTGGATGAGACAGGACTGGATGCAGGAAGGTTATTTACAGGCTGTAAGATGGAAAGAATTGAACAGATTTGAAATAGGTTTTGGTTATTAAATCAATGTGATATGGTGTTAAGTAAGATCTGGGAAGCTGAAAGAAAGGATGACTCAGTTTTTAGGCTTGAGAAACTGGGAAGATTGGGAAGAATTTGCTGAAATGAAAAAGCATGGGGAGTGCCTTGCTTGGGCAAGTGTTGGGGGAAGAATTGGACAATCAGGAGTTCTATTTTGTATATTTCACGTTTGAGATCTCTCCTTGACAGACCAGTGGAAATGTTAAATGATCAGTTGTACATGTCTCTGGAGTCCAGAGGGTCAGCACTAGAAATAGAAATTTAGGAGTCACTAGCATATTTATTTGGGCTTCTCTTGTGGCTCAGCTGGTAAAGAATCCGCCTGCAATGTGGAAGCCCTGGGTTCAATCCCTGGGTTAGGAAGATCCCCTAGAGAAGGGAAAGGCTATGCATTCCAGTATTCTGGCCTGGAGAATTCCATGGTCCTTGGGGTCACAAAGAGTCAGACATGACTGAGCAACTTTCACTTTCACTTTTTTTCAGCATATTTACTTAAAGTCAAGAAACGGGATGGAATCACCTGCTCATAAAGGATGGTTTAAGAGGAGAAGGGGACAGAAGGTAGACCCACTCCAGCAATTATAGGGTTAGGATGGAGGACGTGGCACCAGCACAGGAGAGAGGATGAACCGCAGAGATAGGAAGAGAACAGAAGAAAGTGGGCGGAAGCAAAGGACAGTGATTCATGAAGGAGGAAATGATTTTTTATGCAGACAATTGTTCATTCAACTAGACAGAACGGAAAGCTTTGGTGGCTTTTGGTATTTTGGGGAGGGCTAAAGAATAAGTTGAAAAGGTTTGTAGGCAACATTTCTGAGAACCTTGACTGAGAAGGAGAACAGCTGATGTACAACCCAAACGAACTTTCTGGCTGGCCCAATACTTAGGGGACTATGTGGTTAAGGGCAGTTTGTTTCATATGTGTTTTGAACTCACTGGAGCATGTAGATGCCAATGGGAATGATCCTGTAGAAAGAAGAGTATACTGCTGGATGGGGAGCTGCAAAGTGAAAAAATGAAGTTCCCCGAGAAGGAGAGAGAGTGTGGGATCCTGGCCCACCATCCAAAGTGGCTTTCAATAGTCTCTCTTAACAGGAAGGAATGACAAAGGGGGAAACACAGTCTCGAACAGGCTGGGGATTTGGGGGTAAAGTCATGTTGGAAGGCTTGTGTGTTGGTTTCTGTTTTTCAACTAAAGCAGGAGGCAAGTCTAGGGTTTCAGTCATTAAGGAGAGTATAGATCCTCGGTCTGAAGAGGCAGAGCTTGAGGTCTAGTTCAGTCCAAAAGGCTGCCTCCATGTTCCCAGACAGAACTCTAATGTGACTCTTTGTTTTTTTTGGGTAACCAATGGATCTTTCTGGTATCTGGCCCCAATAAAAGGATTTCTACTCCAACGTGAGTTATCCTTTCCATCTCTAGAAACCAAAACCACTCAGCAAAGCTCATACAATCATTTTCTTGCTGTAATAAAGGAATGTTAAGTTCTCTTCATTAGGCACATCAGTGCTCATGTTACATGTATTCACTGTGGACATCGGGTA
Organism: Cephalophus harveyi; assembly: GCA_006410635.1. Taxonomy (NCBI): domain Eukaryota; kingdom Metazoa; phylum Chordata; class Mammalia; order Artiodactyla; family Bovidae; genus Cephalophus; species Cephalophus harveyi. Next base: position 178,131 of record SJYT01034465.1, read on the forward strand.
CTCACACTTGGATGGAAGAAATATGAATAAATAGAACAATACAATATGGAGTGAGATGAGAAATCCTGGAATGGAAGTGGGGTGAATGCCAGATATCTAGGGAACAAAAAGTAAACCCAAATCACTTATTTGCAGGCATATTTTGGCCCCCAGTTTCCATGTTCTTTCCAAAATCTTCAGCCACATTATTCACAGCTTCCTTCTTTCCTGATGGGAAAACTCCTTCTCTGAGAGTGGTAGAGAAACTCACTAATAAGAAATATTAGAGGATTCAGAGCAGAAGACAAACATTTCAGAGACTCTCTTCGCAGTGGGTCCTAACAGATGAAATGCTTTATCTCCGAGTGGAGAATGAAGATGTCACATGCCCTGAAATACTGGAAAGGAGCAAGTAGCTGGAGGAGGCAGGGTGTGGGCACCCTGCTCCTGCCCCAGGCAAGGTGAAGAAATGGCTGTTTGCAATGGAAGTTCCTAAGATACTATGATTTAGTGCCCATTAAGAGACCCCTGTGAGCGTGCTGCGATTCATGGGGTCGCAAAGAGTCGGACATGACTGAGCAACTGAACTGAACTGAAGAGGCCCCTGTGAGTTGTGATTGAGTGAAATAGGACACATGTTTTGCTTTATAATCCATCTGAAGTCCTTATAAAGGCCAAATGTTTTGGAGGATGTTTTAAGCTCTGGTGAAGTTTGTAAGGCTTTAACAGGCAGGAACTTGATTAAAATAGCAATTTCTATTTTGCTTCTTGAACCAGAAGAAACGTGCAACAAAGAAGGGGAGGAGCCTAGATAGTTATATTTCTTTTGCTTTTTCCAGTCTTATTTATGAGTCAGTTTTTTCTTTAGAAACTGTTTCTGCTAGTATGTTTGCAGTTGGCTTGTTACCTTAGCAATTCCTGGTCAGAAGACATCATCTAAAGAGATCTCACTCTGGATAGTTTTACTGTGTTTCCTTCTTCCTCTACTTCACAACATCGAACATCAATTTCTCTGCCCCTTTTCTGAAGATTTGTCATTATTTTATAGGTGGATTTGAAACAAGTCCTATATATTTTAGTGTTTTCTTCCTTCTGTCTCTCTCTGATAATTATCTCTCTGGGTTTTCTATTTTTTAATTTTCCCCTTTTACAATTCACTTTGAGTATGTTTCTCTTGAGCTGAAATCCACAGAACCTGGAGACAGGTGAGCTGACGTCAGATGAACCCTTTTATTAAGGCTAAACTAGGAACTGGGAACAGAGAAGGCAATGGCACCCCACTCCAGTACTCTTGCCTGGAAAATCCCATGGATGGAGGAGCCTGGTGGGCTGCAGTCCATGGGGTCGCTAAGAGTCGGGACGACTGAGTGACTTCACTTTCGCTTTTTACTTTCATGCATTGGAGAAGGAAATGGCAACCCGCTCCAATATTCTTGCCTGGAGAATCCCAGAGACAGAGGAGCCTAGTGGGCTGCCGTCTATGGGGTCGCACAGAGTCGGACACAACTGAAGCGACTTAGCAGCAGCAGCAGCAGCAGGAACTGGGAAGCAGAGCTCATTTCCCCAGCCTCCATCAAGAATGGAACAGACTCCTGGGGGCAGGTGGAAGCTATTTTCCACCAGAAGACTCGAGGTCACTGGGATTTCTCCTTACCCTCTGAACCCAGGGCCTCACGACCCCCAAACATCGGGTTCAATTTTAAGAGGATATGAGGTTTCTGGGAGGCTGAATAGGTAATCCTTGGTCCTTTGATATCTGTGTAACCTTTGATGTTTGTGTAATTAAAGGCTTGGCCTTTAGTGAATTTTCTCATTGCTTAAACCTCTGCATGCTTATAAAGTGGGTGTTTGTGCATATGTATATGTTTTTATGATAGCAGTATTATGCTTACAAATTTTGAAAATTGGATATCTTCATGGGTACAAAGGAGGGAACCCAGCATGGTGGTAGGCGAGCAGTGCCACGGTGGAACTCCCTTCACCTTTGAGAAGCCAGAGTTGGCTCTCATTAAGAGTTGAAGCCTTTGTTTTACTCTAAGCCCATTCCTGAAATTCCCTAAACTTTTTCCCAAATACTCTTCCTTTGGGAAAAAACAAGTTGGGCTGGGAATAAATACTGCTGTTTAGGAGAAACAGAGACCATCCTCTTCCTCATGAGGATGTGGTCATGTGAGAACTAATTCATTTTCTCTACCTGCATTTCTTTGAAGAATCTTTTGCTAGAGGTAGGGGTTGGAGGAGAATTTGCTAGTTCACCCAAGAGACAGAGTCTGGGGCTCTGGTGAACATGGCATTTGGCCTGGGCAGCCTGGTCTAGGCTGTCGAGGCTTAGTTAGGGACACAGACTCCAGGGGAGCGTGGAACAGGCTTGCTTCAAACATAGATGGTCATTCTGTGTGGTCTCTGTGACCAGCATTATCACGCTTGGAGCATTCAGACCCTTGGGCTGCAGGATGTGGTCCTCAGCCCTGCCTTTGCTCCAAGAAGGAAGGAGTCCTGTCATTGCAGGAATTGGCATATTTGGCTCTGCTGGATCCTCCAGTTCACTTAAGGAGGAACTCTCTTTCCTTGAGTTAGTTTTACACCCAAGTGCCACTTTCTTCCTTAGAATGTGACCATAGATGGATGTTACCTTGGCCCATAGAAGCAGCTCTAATATCTGGTAGGCCTGGGCTGGGCACAGAGGTGGCCGTTGTTTAATTTTTGAGCTGTAGCTCTTCCTGTCCCTCTCTTTCTTCCAAGGATGAAACCGCAAGCAAATGCCTCCTGCTATTTTAAAATTTACTCTTTGATGGAAACTCTGGAGGCTCTGACTGTCAGGTCGTGCTTTCCTTCCTACATTCTCTCTTTGAAGGGCTCTATTTTTTAAGAACAGACTCTAGAAATTGACGTTGTCAGCCATGGTGGCCCTGGGACCTCATGGAAAGGAGAGATGAAAGATAACCCTGTAACAGCTGGAGATTGAAGAGTAGAAACTTACCTTTTGAAGCTCCACTTTGTTCTTCCTGCCTCTGCATTGATGCTGAAAGACAAAATGAAAAGCTGGGGCCCAGTATTCACTCTTCTCTTTCTAAGCAAGTAGAAGACATTCATTACAGGATGATTGATGTGATGTTCATTAATGAATTATGTGACTTTCTGCATTGATTTAATTGTGCTCTGGTTCTTTTCATGCTATTCATTGCTAAAGGGATAAAAATATTTTCTACTGATCTTTCCTGGAAAATTCAAATGAAGAGCAGTTTTCTGCATGTGATCCTGACTGATGCTTCAAACAGTGGTCCTCTACTGGAGAAAGACATATCTTCAGGAACATGTCTGTTCTTTTCTATGGGATCTCATCCCTTAATCCAGATGGAATAGAACCTACTCAGAGGCTCTCAGGGGCTCAGCATTGCTCACAGATCAGCTTTAACAAAATGGGGAGGCTTGGCCCACAGACACCTAAGATGGGACGATGGCCGACAAGCCATGTTGAGGACCTGTTCACCTCAGGTATTCTAAATTCTGCTAATATGCCATCCTGTGGCCCCTAAATTGTGGTGTTGGGGTTACTCTGGATTCCTCTGCCACATACAGGTGAATGGTATGTGAGCTTTGGAAAGGAACCCTGGTCCCCATTCTTCCCTTTGTCTTTTCCAAGCTCTTCTCCTAGACTGGATGTCCTCATTTCTCCCTGGTGTTCCCATTCCTGATGGCATTCTGTTTCAATGATTAGTTTAGAGAAATGGGAAGGAGGAGAATAAGGAAAAAAACTGAGAATCAGTCTATTCTGTGAGCTGTACCTAGAGTTCTTCTACCTGATTGGTATCATTTTTTTTTTTTTTCAAATGCAGAATTCCACTGAATGTGGTAAAAAAAGACAGAAAGAAAACCCTGACCCCATACAAAGCAAAAATCCCAGGACTCACTGAAAGGGAGAAGAAACCAGTCAACACTTTCTTTCATCTGACATGCGTTGCTGTCTCAGAGCAACGGGGCACAGAGAGTACATATTCTAGTCTGAGGTTCCAGGCCCCCATCAGAGGGCTATGGATCAGGCACAGAGGCCTCCTGAGCGCAAATGAGAGGGCAGCCCCTCTGCCACCATCTAGCCTAGCACATCCTACCATCAGCTCATGGCTGCTAGATATCTGCACCCTTCTCTGGTCCTTCCAGTTTTCCTCAGTATATTATGTATACATATATAATGTATAGAGACTTTGATAGAGTCAGAAAATTTTAATTGTGCTCTGGTTCTTTCCATGCTATTCATTGCTAAAGGGATAAAAATATTTTCTACTGATCCTTTCTGGAAAATTAAAATGAAGAGGGGTTTTTTGCATGTGGTCCCATCAACAAAAATTAATCACAGTCAATCTAAGAAAGAAATGGCAAATTTTATTTGTGCTAACCTGAGACTTATAATTTGGAGACAGTCTTTCAGAAAGCTCTGAGGACCATTTCACCTGTTAGAAGTCAAAGCACAGTTACGTGAGTTTTTGAGACAAAGGGCTATATGTCAAAGTAACATATTGACAGTCTGCACAGTCCTACAAGGTGAGTAGTGGGTTATTGTGACCCCTTACAAGATTGAGAAAGGAACATTATCTCCAAAGGAGTTACCCTGCTGGTGTCAGGAGGAAATTGCTTTTGTTTTTGTTGAGTAGACTTTCCTGTGTCTTCTAAGGGGATCTAGTTAATGTGTAACACAGATACACATTGCACAATAAGGGGATGCTCGAACAGGCACACAGAGGATTTCATGTGTAAAGGTTTTTCTTGTCCTGCCTTAAAATGATTTTATTTCATCCCATCTTTGGGCACTTTTCTCTTTACTCCGCCTGGAATCCATATGTTATCTGATTTCCCTTTACTCTTTAGAGATACAGACTTGAACATCACCATTTCCACAGTCTTTGGAAGTCTAAGTTCTCTCAGAAATTTTTTACTAATTCTAAAGAAACTTTTTTTTAAAAGACACTTTTTTTGGAAAATATAATGTAGTTATGGTATAGTCATATGTAGAATCTACCATATATTTTATTTGAAAGTAGATCCTACACATTAGATTTATAAGGATCTTGTATCCACCTTAATAATAGCTGTTACTGATTTCCTGATCAAAGTCTCTTCTCACTATAGCAGCCAGCATCTCCNTGAGTGAACTCCGAGAGATGGTGATGAACAGGGAGGCCTGGCGTGCTGCGATTCATGGGGTCGCAAAGAGTCGGACACGACTGAGCGACTGAACTGAACTGAACTGAACTAATAATAGCTGTTACTGATTTCCTGATCAAAGTCTCTTCTCACTATAGCAGCCAGCATCTCCAATTCTCCCCACCTCTCCAAACTTTTCTATTCTCTGCATTTTTTTTTAATTTAGAAAGACAAAATACTTTCTTCCAAAATATTGAACTTCTCAAAGATATAGATCTTGTTGCATTTCTCTCTCTGGGTTGGGAATAAAAGTAAATATTTGCAGGTTGTGCAAAGAACTAAGAATGGCTTGCTTGGTACAGATGGAGAAATGTCAAGGATTCATTCAGTTCTTTCTAGAAGAAGGTGGAATGCATATATACAGATAGAGATACATATTGAATAAAATGGGGACTTCTGGCGAGTCTACATTTCCTTTTCCATATGTTTTCTAACTCTGTTAGCTTGCAGACTCTGTTTTGTAATGAAGAGTATCCACCCAGATTCCATCAAATGCTAGTCGTTCTGAGTGCCTGCAAACTCCAGTTAATATGGGAAATTTTATGGGATGAGAGAGACTCTGGATATCTCTCATTCAGGAGTTCAATTGGCATATCTTTGTTTTGTTTTTCTTTCTTTTTTAAAGAATTTCTTCCTGAATGATAAAACAGTTAGGAGAGTACAAGCTCTGGAAGCAATGAAACCTAGTATATCATGAAAAGGACTGTGAGCTAAGATCACATCTTTCATCGTGAGTAAAAGGTCTTTGATACTCTGTGTAATTCCTTCTGTGTAATTACACACACAACTTGGGTTTATGGTATATAGAGACTGAATTACAATCCTTGGATACATGCTTAAGAGTTTTTGTTGTCTCTATCAGAAAGAAATTTTTAGAGCCTATGGCTCATGAACTACAGATTTAAAAAGTGCTACTAATAATTCTTTCCATTTGTTTGTGTGCAGAAATGGCTCTGACTAAACAGATTTTTTTTCCAATTTCTTTATGTTTGTTGAAATAGGCTATTGTTCCTAATTTAATTACAAGAAGAATAATTTCATTAGTATTGCATGAAAAATACTGGTTTCTAGTTTTATTATAGCGTGTTTCCCAGTAAAAATTATTAAAACATGTAGATAATGCTTGCCAGTGGTAATTCAATAAGCTAGAAAATAATTAGGATTATCCTTAAGCTAGGATCTCTTAAGTGTACTGAGCAATTTGGGAGGCTGCTCTGCTATACCCTTACCTTCTGTAATACCAGAAGCTATCTAGCACATTGTAGGTGTCATAATAGATTTGTGGTGTAGAAAAGAGTTTGTACACAATTGTGTGAGAGAATAACCTAAAGGGTAGTAAAAAGCTCAGAGAAGCAGCACAAAAAACTTTTCCAGGGATTCTTCTACTGATGGCATTAAAAGAAGAAAAAGAGGGGGAAACCTGTAAGCAAAACAAACCAAAAGAATTCCTCCAAAGAAAAAAAACAAAATTCACCCCATATATCCCCAGCTGCAAAGGGGGATAAGCCATCTGTTGGGTTCTGGCCACATGTTTTCAGTCTCTGCCTCTGTGGTCATGTTGCCTGCCCCTCCTGGGTGTCTCTTCTTTTGCCTCTCTCTTGTAAGAACATTCATGGTTGCATTTAGGATTTATCTAAAAAGCCTCTTGATGAAAGTGAAAGAGGAGAGCGAAAAAGTTGGCTTAAAGCTCAACATTCAGAAAACGAAGATCATGGCATCTGGTCCCATCACTCCATGGGAAATAGATGGGAAAACATTGGAAACAGTGTCAGACTTTATTTTTTTGGGCTACAAAATCACTGCAGATGGTGACTGCAGCCATGAAATTAAAAGACGCTTACTCCTTGGAAGAAAAGTTATGACCAACCTAGATAGTATATTCAAAAGCAGAGACATTACTTTGCCGACTAAGGTCCGTCTAGTCTAGGCTATGGTTTTTCCTGTGGTCGTGTATGGATGTGAGAGTTGGACTGTGAAGAAGGCTGAG
>SJYT01034465.1:191596-262432 GCA_006410635.1 Cephalophus harveyi
GTTCACGTATTGCTGAAGCCTGGCTTGGAGGATTTTGAGCATTACTTTACTAGCATGTGAGATGAGTGCAATTGTGCGGTAATTGGAGCATTCTTTTGCATTGCCTTTCTTTGGAATTGGAATGAAAACTGACCTTTTCCAGTCCTGTGGCCACTGCTGAGTTTTCCAAATTTGCTGGCAGATTGAGTGCAGCACTTTCACAGCATCATCTTTCAGGATTTGAAACAGCTCAACTGGAATTCCATCACCTCCACTAGCTTTGTTCGTAGTGATGCTTTCTAAGGCCCACTTGACTTCACATTCCAAGATGTCTGGCTCTAGATTAGTGATCACATCATCATGATTATCTGGGTCGTGAAGATCTTTTTTGTACAGTTCTTCTGTGTATTCTTGCCACCTCTTCTTAATATCTTCTGCTTCTGTTAGGTCCATACCATTTCTGTCCTTTATCGAGCCCATCCTTGCATGAAATGTTCCCTTGGTATCTCTAATTTTCTTGAAGAGATCTCTAGTCTTTCCCATTCTGTTGTATATATGAATTTAGCAATTATGAAATTACTCTCTGTATATGGTAGCACTGAACAGGTGAGTAAATATTAATATACTGATTTTTCTGGCAGCCAGAATTCTCACAGTTGGGGAAAAGGGATATAGACAATTATCTATAGATGTTACAATAGTAAGTGAAAGTTTGATGAATGACGCATTTATACATACTCTCAAAGAATCAAAAAAAGGTAACTATTGTGGACTAATCTGGTTAATACTACCTGATGGCTTCAGCCTTATTTAACATCTCCAGTTATGTGGTAAGCTGACATCATGTACCTCTTGGTATGATGTACTGAGGACACAGTATCACATATATGATACTCCTGCCAAACATGACAGAAAATCTGTGGGGAAATTTCCAAAGCATATGGCCCATGCACTTAAAACACATCCATGCCATGAAAAACAAAAGTTGAGGAAATGCTTCAGATTAGAGATGACTGAAGAGACACAACATCTGAAAGCAGTGAGTGATCCTGGATTGGATCCTGGATTTGAAAAAAATTGATATATAGGACATTATGGGGAGAAGATCTTGTATTATGTGAGTGTGTAATTTCCTGACATGATCACTCTCCTGTGGGTGTGAAACAAAATGCCTGTTTTAAGAAAATACACAATGAAGTGCTTGGGAGTAAGGGGACATGATTTATACAAGTTACTCAGCTTGTTCAGAAAATGTATGTACATGTGTGTGTGTGGAGAGAGATACACAAAAAGAGAGAGAGAAACATGGCAAAATATTAATTGGTAAATACAAGTGAAGGGTACAGAGGTGTTCTTTGTAGTATTCCTGTAAATTTTCTTTGTGTGAGAAGTTATTTCAAAAGAGTTATTAAAGTTAAAAAAAGACACAATAAGAGTACTTAGGGTATTGGTATAAAGACTAAAGTGAATAATCTAAAAAGTATTTTAACACAGTGCCTGGCATAGAGGGGAAAACTCAATTAATTGCTAGATATTATTGAACTAAAATGAATAAATCACTATAGTAATATTTTATTACTATAGAAATTAATAGGTAGGTGAAGTCGCTCAGTCGTGTCCGACTCTTTGCGACCCCGTGGACTGTAGGCTTCTCTGTCCGTGGGATTCTCCAGGCAAGAATACTGGAGTGGATTGCCATTTCCTTCTCCAGGGGATCTTCCCGACCCAGGGATCGAACCCCGGTCTCCCGCATTGGAGGCAGACGCTTTAACCTCTGAGCCACCAGGGAAGCCCATAGAAATTAATAGTCATTATCTCATTATCAATATATTAACATCAGCACATGCATCAAAATACTTATCAATATTATATTAATATTTGATTTATTTATCATTTATTGATAATAGCATTTATACTTTAATATTAATTACTACTACTATCAATATATACATATTGTTACAATAAATGATTTTATTAAAATAATATACAATAATTATACTTTTTCACTTAAATTACATCATGAGTGATTTTTAATGATATGTGATATTTTGTACATTTCACAGTGAAAAATCTTTTCTAACTTTGAGTGTTTGTTATTTCTACTTTTGTTTTTTAATTCTAAGTGACATCTTACTGATAAGTTTATAAAATAACTTATAAAAACTATAAATTCCTGTCCTTTTTCCTGATTGTATAGGACAAGGAGTAATATTGCAAAGTCAAAGGGACAAACATTTAAAAAACTCTTTGGTTAGCTGCTAGTAGTTTTCCAGAATGATCTTCCCCCTTTTCTCTTGTACTGGCAGGCTATAAATATATCTGTTTTATCTGTCCTCATCAACATTGCATGTTATCAGCTATTTTATTTTTTAGAAGGAGCTGGTTCTTAGGAATTAAACTGTTTCTGAGTGGTAGAATTTTGTTAGTTTTTAAAACTTTCCACTTTATACTTTGTTTATGGCTTGGGGTTTCCCTAAGAAGAATTACCAAAAACATCCCAATGAAATAATTCTTTAAAAAAAAGATGAGCTTAGTTGGTCAAAGTAATAGTGCAACCAGTATAGACTGTATGCTTTCTATATTCACTAGGAAAATCATGCTGTCACCCAGGAAAATTAGTTTCACAAGTGCTTGGACCTCAGATAGATTTCCCAGGAGGACAGATAGACATAAATTGAAATCTTGGTTCTTTCATCTACTAGCTCCTGGCTTCGGGAAATTTATTGGACTTTTCTAAGATTTTGTTTTCTACTGGCAAAGTAAAAACAAAACCACCTTCTTTATGGCGTTTCTGGGAGGTTTACGAAAGGTAATATAGGAACTGTGCCTGTAACTTACTAAATGTTTTATAAATATTAGTTTAAAAAATTATCATGCAATTGACAGTGTTTTCAGCTATAATCTTATAGGAAGTGAAGCAGTGGGTGCTGCAAGCTTATAGGTAGTTTCTCTTAATCTCAGTCAGGAGAATATTACCAAAGTGTACCTAAGAACGTGCATTTTCTGTGAGGTTAAAAGTTGTCCTAGGATTTGGATCCATGACTCCAGTGATCTTAGTTTAATAATACATTGAACCAAAGGTCTGCAGGTCAGATGACCACATCCTAAATACTTGATTATGTTCCTACACTTGCCCAGGAGAGAGACCACCAAAGAACAACTTTTGCTAATTTGATGCTGACCTAAGACTTTTAGAAAGGTGAACCTTTATTTGGTTTGATTCTGAAAGTAACAAAACTAACAGTTCTGTTTGTATTTAAAAATGCTGTCAAACGGTACTTAGATTACTTAGGAATCAGACATGTTGGAAAAGATATGGCCATTTCCAGTTTCTTTAAATCAATTTTTACTTGGGATTAGAATGAAAAAAATGTGCAATATATTCTACCACCAAAAGACCTCTTCACAGGGCAATTGTCTGTTTTTAAGTGACTGGAAAGAAAATATATTTCCTCCACTGCTAGGTTATCATTGTGAAACTGGATTATCAGTTGTAAAAATGCTCTTAATTTAAGGTTTAAAGGAAATGGATGTTGAAAAATTAAGTTTCTATTTATCTTTCCAGGAAGCAGTCATCATAAAATGCGTTCCCTTGCCTCTTGATAGTTAACAGATGCTACTACACCCCCACAAAATATGCCCCCAGAGCCTTAGCCTATGAAGTAGGATCTGCCACAAATGTCTGAGGATATTTACTTGGCCAAGATTTATGTTACACATTGAAATCAAGTCTCATCTTAAAGGAAATAATCTATTTGATTAATATTTATGCATACTCGTGAATAATTTGAAAACATATGCTACGAATTTCTAGGGTAGAGTGGTGAGACAATGTGCCAAAAATATGCATTGATGCATAGGCATAGAAATGGAGCTTGTTTTGAAAAAGAAATTCCATTCCTCTTTGGATAGTGGTTTTTTTTCTGAATTCCTTTTCAATCTGTGGAATAGGGTTTCATTAATCTACATTGATGATAACTCCTTTTAAATGTTGAGATAAATTCAGTTATACCTGACGATATCAAGGTGAAGGGTCTTTCTTTCTGGGAACTTATGGAAAGAGATGGGAAATTTCTTCAGCTACGCTGGTAAATGGCCTCCCTAATTTGTGGTCTAAGAGTGCTTCGTGTGGTGGTAGTTCAGGGAATATGCTAAGGTGGTGCAGGTCATTTTCAAGTCTTACTTTATCTTCAGATTCTCCAATGATCAAATGGCTCAACCTGTGACTGTGGTGATTGGCCTTTCAAGAAGGGAATTTATGATTATTTTTGTGAAAACTGAATTACTGCTGAAATGTTGTGACTTGCATGGAAGAGAGTACCACTTGCTGTTGACTGATCATTCCCACGCAATCTAAGGGCACTTCCTTAGGAGACTGAGGGATTTCTCCCTTTCTACTCTTTTGTTTTTTTCTTGGCAAGTAGAGTGTTGCAGCATTCTGTTATAAAAACAGCTCCAAAGCACCAAAATTTGGCAAATTTGTCACTTCCCATTGTAATCATGATGGGGATGGTTTGGGATTACTCTAATTGAATATAAGAAGATTGTTTCAAAACAAAAATTCTTATATCAATCTCCAATGCAGCCCTCAAACTTCCCTGCTGCTAAGTCACTTCAGTCATGTCCAACTCTGTGCGACTCCATAGACGACAGCCCACCAGGCTCCTCTGTCCCTGGGATTCTCCAGGCAAGAACACTGGAGTGGGTTGCCATTTCCTTCTTCAATGCATGCATGAATGCTAAGTTGCTTCAGTCGTGTCCGACTCTGTGCGACCCCATGGACAGCAGTCCACCAGGCTCCTCCATCCACAGGATTCTCTAGGCAAGGATATTGGAGTGGGTTGCCATTTCCTTCTCCAAACTTCACTACTTCTCCTTAATTCCAATTTTAATTATTCTACCAAAATGACTAGTACATCTGAATATTTTCAAATTAAAATTTGGAAATGTACACTTCACGTCTGACATTTATTGGGAGAAGTCTAAAATGCTCCATGTTAGTTCAAGGCATTGACATATCTTAAAAGTGATGGATAATTAATAAATATTAAAATTATTTTATATTTAGGAATATTTGAAGTCTTTCTAGCAACCTTATTGTTTACCTATGTTAAAGATTCTCCTTGATCCACCTAGTCCAGTCTTTTCAATTTATTGGTATTTCTGTGAGTATAGAAATAATGGAACTTGTCTTTATTTGTATCTCTTATTCCAACTACCCCCAAACTGAAGCTAAGATCCTTGTCTGCTTAAAGTCAGATCACCTTAGTCAGCAATGAGGATTCAATTTTGTATTTATATGCCATTTTAAATCATGGCATGCCATTAATCTCAAGCAGAAATAGAAGTGTCAGTCATTAATTAATCATCCATTTAAGAAATTAATCATATTATAGGGGAAAATTCATTAAACTGTGCAAAGCATTAGAAAAAAAGTAAAAATATCAGTATATCACAAAACAACCAATGGTTGATCTCAGAAAATGATTATAAAATCTGACTTTTAGAATTAAAAAACTCACTTGGGTCTCATAAGGTATTTAACTGCTAGCAGTTTGCTGTGTTAAAGAGATGGCTTCTATTCTTTTTACCCAGTATATAAACTTAACACATAGTTCTGCCTCAGAGGATATATATTTGCTTCTAATCCAAATTAGACCATGCTTACTTTTAGTGAATGCAAAGACAAAATAGATGTCTGACTTTTCTTTTTACCCTTGAAGGATAAAGATACTTCTGGATAATTAGCTTCTCTTAAGAGCCTTTCAGGTTTGGTGAAAGTATGTTTTAGAGAGAAGATGACCTTGGTTATTTAGAGAGTATTTAGGTACGATTCCTTCCTTCTGCTTCATGGAAAGCCATTAGATAGGGTATTATAAACATCTCTGTTCCAATCCTAGTCCAGCCAGTTGGACATGAATTTCTCTAGGTCAGTTTGCTCAATCAGTAAAATCAGAAGGATAATGTTTTCTCTATTCACCTCACAGTTTTGAGGATTAAATAAAATCATGAATGCAAATATGGAGTCATGGACCATAACACTATTTGTGGAGACAGGAGAAAGTATAAGCTCTGTAATCTTTAATTTATTCCTTGCTTTCCAGAAGCCCCATTTCCTTTGATTCAATCTCGGCTAATATAACCACAGCTAAAGCCAGACTGTTGATCCAGGAATTGTTACATAAGGATATTGGGAATGTTTGCAAGATCAGTAGTTCTCAAACTTTTGATCTCAGGGTTGCTTTGTACTCTCAAAATTTTATTGAACATCCTACAGAGCTTTCATTTATTTGAGTTACACCTATATTTAGTATATTAGAAATTAAAACTGAGAAATATTTAACTATTTAAAGGAACAAAAGTAATTTTATTATATTACCATAAATATTCTGGTGGAAAATAACTATAATTTTGAAAGCAAAAAACCGCTGAGAAAGTGGTGTTTTGTATTTTTTTGCAAATCACTTTCATGTCTAGCAATACAAAACAGCTGGATTTTCACAGCTGCTTCTGCTTTCAATCTCTTGTATTGAAGAAACTATATCACATAGCCTCTAGAAAACTAAATTTTAAACCCATGAGAGAATAAGGAAGAGAATATCTTAATATTTAAAAATAATTTTGATCTCATGGAAGTCCTGAAACAATTTTGGGAATCCCCAGGTATTCTTGGCTACTTTTGAGATGTTTTGGCTTAGAAGGTACTTAAAACATATATTCATCCTGCATTGTGATGAGGGTAAAGCCTATTAGAATGATACCTTAATCTGATTTAGTAACCAAAAGTGTTTTTTTCTAGGCTACCTTTAAAAAACCTGTTACTGATAATCTCCTATGAATTTAATAATTATTTTTTTTAATAATTATTCTTTTTAAAAATTGAGTTGAGATATAACACTGTGTAAGTTTGTATACAATGTGTTGACTTGATATATTGATATTTTGTGAAATGATTACCACCGTAGTGTTAGCTAAACCCTTAACAGTTATTCTTATGGCCAAATATACTAATTTGTTTTCAGGGAACTGAGTTTTCTATACTTCACTTGTATATAAAGGGACTAAAAATAACTTTTTTATTGTTAGAGACCTATTAGCGCTTTTCTGACAGTGGATTTTTGTATAATTGGTAAAAAAAGATTACAGGCTTATTTATTCAACCAATTTAAGAGGAACACTTTACTTTGACACAAACGTAAAATGGTATTATTATTGTGAGTGAGACCCAGGAAAGTAAGAGATTCGCCTCAAGTCATACAGCTGCCTGATGGGAAAACAGAAATAGAATCTGATCTTCTGACTCCTTATTTAGTGCTTATATCACAACTAGTTCTTTACTTTATTGGAACTCTTTACTTTTAGTAGAAGCCAGGAAATGCCTCCACTTTCAGACCTCTCAGGTCGCTTATTGTAAACTCCTATCGTGCCTGCACTTTCCCCTCTTAGTACTCATCACATTCTGATTTCTAGCTCACTGTTCATCAGCACCAGATGGTAAGCTTAATGCAGGCAGAACTCACACCTGCCTCGCTCACTGGTATGTTCCTGATACATAGCAGACTCTGGACAGGTATTTATGGAGTGAATAGTGTTGCAAAGAATCTGCAGTGAATAATGTTGTAGAATTAGAGTTAGGCTAGGTTTGACTAGACTTGGAAGTTAATGTAATTATTTAAAATCCTGCTTTTAAATGCTATAGCTAAAATATACTTTATAACATAGCAGTTTCAGACCTGAAATATACCCAAGAGAAAATAGTACATAGGTCCACCCAAAGGCAAACACAAGAATGTTCACAGCAACTTTATTCAGATGGTCCCAACCCAGAAAAACCCCCCAAAAAGAAATACATAAATTATTGAGTATTCATACAAATGATAAATTACGCTATAATAAAAAAGAGAGAAACTATTGGTGAAAAGCATGGATATATCTCACAAAACTTATGTTGAGTGAAAGACACAAGATAATATATACTGTATGACTCTATGTATATCAAGTTCAAGAACCGGCAAAACCCATCTATAGCTTTTGAGACCAGAATAGCGGTCACCTTTGAGTTTCACTGAGTGAGGAGGAGGGTGTTGACCGGGCAGGGAAATATATAACATAGCAGTTTCAGACCTGAAATATACCCAAGAGAAAATAGTACATAGGTCCACCCAAAGGCAAACACAAGAATGTTCATAGCAACTTTATTCAGATGGTCCCAACCCAGAAAAACCCCCCAAAAAGAAATACATAAATTATTGAGTATTCATACAAATGATAAATTACGCTATAATAAAAAAGAGAGAAACTATTGGTGAAAAGCATGGATATATCTCACAAAACTTATGTTGAGTGAAAGACACAAGATAATATATACTGTATGACTCTATGTATATCAAGTTCAAGAACCGGCAAAACCCATCTATAGCTTTTGAGACCAGAATAGCGGTCACCTTTGAGTTTCACTGAGTGAGGAGGAGGGTGTTGACCGGGCAGGGAAATGAGGGAATCATTGAAGGAGCTGAAAATATTCTCTGACTTGATCTGGGTTGTAGTTACCTGAGTGGATATGAGCATGCACGTTCATCATGCTCTATACTTAAGATGAATGTGCTTATATACACTTTACTATATGTGGATAGGCATTCTGGTTCTTTCCATTTCTTGGCAACTGTGAGTAATGCTGATATAAATGTGTCTGTGCAAATATCTCTCTGAAATCCTGCTTTCAGTTTTGGGAGGGGTATAGATCTAGAAAAAGGATTGTGGGATTATGTAAGTCTATATATATATATATATTTTAAAGAACTTCCATACTGTTTTTTATAGTGGTTCCCTGGTGGCTCAGAGGTTAAAGTGTCTGCCTCCAATGCGGGAGACCTGAGTTCAATCCCTGGGTCGGGAAGATCCCCTGGAGAAGGAAATGGCAACCCACTCCAGTATTCTTGCCTGGAGAATCCCATGGACGGAGGAGCCTGGTAGGCTACAGTCCATGGGGTTGCAAAGAGTCGGACACGACTGAGCAACTTCACCTTACCTTCACCTTACCACCATTTTATAATCACATCAACA
The DNA here is from genome assembly GCA_006410635.1 of Cephalophus harveyi. NCBI lineage: Eukaryota > Metazoa > Chordata > Mammalia > Artiodactyla > Bovidae > Cephalophus > Cephalophus harveyi. Next base: position 200,639 of record SJYT01034465.1, read on the forward strand.
GTGCACAAGGGGTCCAATTCCTCCATGTGGAATTCTTGAAGACCATCTTTCCTCTTTGAGAAATTCTCTGGGAATTGTGACCAGAAGTACCCTATTTTTACACTTTTGAATGTTAAAAATATACTTATTAGATGTAATTTTTCAGAGAAATTTTAAGTTCACAGAAATATTGAATGGAATGTATCACTCAAGGTGAAAGATACAGAAATTTTCCTTATACTCACTACCCCAATACATGCACAGCCTCCCCCATCCTCATATCTCCCACCAGAGGGGTATCAGTACCATATAGATTATATAGTCTATATTAAGGTTCACTCTTGGTGTTTTATGTGCTTTGGGTTTGGACAAATTTGTGAGACATCTATCTACCATACAGAGTAGTTTCATTACCTTAAAGCTTTTCTGTGCTCTATTTATCCTTCCTATCCCTTATTCCTTTATTCTTTTTAATTAATTTTCTCCGTAGTTTGGCCTTTCCCAGAAGTCATATAGTCAGAATAACACAGTATGTAACCTTTCAGAATGGCTTCCTTCATTTAGAAGTATGCACTTAAATTTCCTCCATCTCTTTTCATGGTGTGATTGCTCCCTTCTCTTTTAAGTGCTTGAGAATTAATGCACCATGTAGTCAAAAATAGAAAATAATTTTGCATTATAACTTGCTAAGAGGGTCAAACTTTATTATTCCAACCATGAACAGGAAAAGATGATTATGTGATGTGATGGCAGTGCTAATTATCACTACAATGGCAATTAAATTACAGTATATAAATCTATCAAATTAACATGTTGTAACCTTGAATTGACACTGCATTTTATGTCAAATATATTTCAGTAAGTAAGTGTTCCCATTGCCTTAAAGATTGAAACTGACATCTCTCATGGTGCCTGACTGTCCTGCCCAGCTGCTTTCCCATCCTTCTTCCCTGTTCCCATTCAGAAAATCTTTCCCCACTCTACGTTGTCCTGTTGTGTCAACATTCATGGCTCCCTCTTCTTCCTTAGTTGCCCTAGGGTTCTATCTTCTGCTAAAACGAGTATGGAAGATGACTCTCTTACTTTCTTCAGGATTGTAAGCCATAGGAACTAGACCTGGGCTGCTGGTGGTTTTTTTTTTTTTATCACAGAAAAGCCTCTATGTACCAGGAGATAATAAGGTTAATATGCAAATTAAAGCAGAGACAAAGTTTATCAATAGAGAGACAGAGAGCTAATGCTGGATTTGAGCCCCAAGATCCATTCAAGGTATTACAGTTGTCTAGGTCCAATGAGCTAATAAATGCATATAAGTAAAAATGTACATTAGATGGTACATATTCAATAATTGTTAGTGATCCTTAATCACATCTCAGTGTACAAGTTATTTCTGTTGTCTTGTCTTCTCCAAGTGCATTGTAAGGATTTTGAGAGCAGGCACTAGGTCTTACTCATCTCTGTCCTTCTCAGGATTAGCACAGTGCATGGCATATACTAAGGTTCAATAACCCCGTTGAAGATAATTTAATAGATCAGCACGTTCTGATTTCTGTCAGACATACTCATTGTGTGATTTCAGCCTCGGCTTTCTAAACACGTCCAGGGGGAATTTTTTAATAGATTTGTGCCATTTACTCCTGAGAAAAACATCTTTTGCCTGTGGGTGTGTTCTGTTACTTTCAGTGTTCACCTCTTGGACTAACCTACCATGATTTTTTTTAAATGTAGCAACTATTTTTATTTATTTTTTATTTTTTGATGCAAAATAAATTATCTTTTGAGAGCATTGGATTTTATTTATTATTATTATTTTTTAATCAATAAGCCAAGACTCCCAACTCCTTGTATTAGGCTTGGAAAGATAAAACTGTCCTAGTTCTAAGCTTTGAAAGACCAAATCTCTCACAAAGATAGTTGAAATGCAAAAAACTCAAAACTAAATTGTTTATGTTGCCTTTGGTATATTTTCCCTTTTTCCTTTAAAAGAAGGAGATAGATAAAAAGTATTCTTGATTTTTTTCGTGTTTTTAATATGTACATGAAAATCCTAATGTCTATTTACTTTAAAGCTAGTGTTTGAAGCTGTGTTAATTATTAATGAGAAAAGCACCATGCAGTAGAACGAAATGAGTCAGTTTATTCTGATTTCCTGCCTCAGTGTGGTGGACAAATATGAAAATGATAATGCTAGGAGTTTCTATTTCCACAACCAATAGCTTGGAGTATGGAGGAGAGGAACCATTTTCTCAAATAGATTCTGTGAAGCACATGTGATTTGAGCATCAGTCCTCATAAAATGAGAGAACTTGAATCTTTCATTCTTTCAGTTCTCCAGCTGGACCATTGGCTCCAAACATAAAACAAAGCGCTGGGAGAAGGATTTTTGTTGTTATTAACAGCTGTATGCTGGGCGTGTACATGTGTCTATTTAGAAAAGGCTGCCCTTTCAATGTCTCTCCCATCAGGACAACTTCTTCTGGCACCCTTATTTGGAAGATCTCTTTAAGATATTTTGCAGGGAGACTTTTAGATATCTTTTAGAAATATTGAATATCTTTTAGATTTTTAAAAACAATCTTAAAAAAATCATTTAGAAGTAAAAGTTTTATTTTCTTCCTTTCCTTTCTTTCTTTTCTTTTCTTTCTTCCTTTCTTACTCATGCCTCATCATTATTATTACTTTTACTGTATTGCGTAGGGTCTTCTACAATGTTGAATTGTGGTGATTGTAGGAGGCATTTTCTTTTCTTTCTTTAGTGGTTACTAAAATTTTGCCATTAAGGATAAGATTTCTCATAGAGGTCTTTGGGTAAAAAGATTTCCATTCTGGTCTTAGCTGGCTAATAGTGTTTTTTGTTTGTTTATTTAGTGAATGAGTGTTGAATTTTACTGAATACCACTTTTTGGCATTTATTAAGATGATCATATGGCTTTTTTCTTCCTTCAAAATATTAAATTGCTAGATGTTTTTATTTTGAACTGTCATTACAATCCTGAAATAAACCCTATTTGGGTATGATATCTTTAAAAATACATAGGAAGATTAGATTTATTTTTTTTTTTTATATAGGTTTTTGGTGAAAGTGTTGGCTGTGCTCCTTAGAGAATGCTATATTCTACGGCAGTTTAACAAAATTGTACATGTTTGCAATCCAAAAAGGTATGGTCATTTCCAACACATGGCATTCTGTATTTTTCATATCACATCTAATCCTAGGGTTAGAAATAGAATGACTTCTTTAAAATGCATTTTGATTCAGTACTAAGTTCAACAACACACGCTTTTAGGGGGAGAATTCTTCATTGTTCCTTTGGCTAAGTTCTTTTAAAACATTCCCGGCTTTGCATTTCAACTCATTCAAAGAATACTTTATTCAAGTTGATAACTATATTATTTCAGCAGCCGCTATCCACTGGTGGAAGATATGAGAAAGACTCACTTATTTGTATAAGTGGGTACCTCAGAATCAAGATATTTTGGCTAAACTATAGTTCTGTTTATTCTAATATATGTTCAGCACAAAGTTAGGCCAACCATCATTTTTATAATTAACTTAATGAAAATTACATTTCCTGAAATATGTTGCCATCTAAGTTTTTGTTGTTTTTTGCTTAGAATGCTGAAGGTATTTTGTTCCCTACAGAAGTGGTATAAGACATTTATTTCTGTTTCCATATGAATCCACAAGCTTTATTTAACCCAGATGTTAGGAGAAGCACATCAATGCAACTACCTACTATCATTCCTTTTTCAACTAATAGCATCTAAAGTCATCTTCATTTCTTTGCAGGTGAGATTTTCATAAGCTGGGAAAGTTTTAAATTTAGTCTGAGAACAGGGTTGTCTATCACACTGTGTTTCCTGTCATCCTTAGGGCTTTATTTCTTGGTTTTTTAAAGATTAGTACATGAATCATACATTGTCACTATATTTTGTTTACTAATACTTGTGTGTAGTGAACACTGTTTACTTACAGAAAGCTTAGTGGTTCTTGGAGACATTTTCATCCATTTATTCTCAGAGCAAGAGGAAGGAATCAAGAGATTCTTGAAGATTTAAAATTTTTGGTGACTCTGAGTGAGTATACATGTACCTTTCATTGCTAAAGTATCCATAAAACATGTTTTAAAATGAAATTATTGTTGTTTTCTCTCTCGTTGTATTCTTTTTCATTTTTTTCTTTGCGTTATTCCTTCTTCACATAATTTTCTTCCCTTTCTTCTCCATTTTCTTCTCTCTCCCTCTCATTGCTACCCAGAGAGAGGGTCTTACATGGTGACCTTGTTCAGGAAAACCAGTCTTGTCTGAATTGGATTTACAGTGCCTTGCTCTTTAGGCAAAGGTTTAGAATAACCAGACATGTCTCAATGTAAACATTTTCCCCAAAGCAAGATAACACTCCAACTTCTCTATTTATGGTCAATTTAAAAGTTAGCCCAGACAGTAATGCCACTATTTTATTTTTTTCTGGTGGAGATGAAACACAGGAAAGCATTTTATCTTGGAGTTGTTAAGGAACAAAGCTTTCACCCACCCCCTGAATCCCGCCAAGATTAACTGAATGAATCTCTGTTGAGAGGACATTTCTTGACCTGTAATAAGGTGGAATTGGTGGGGTCATAAACTATATGCAAATGAGATGAGATTTACAGAATTTTTCTGGGTTTTTAAAAAAGAGCCAGACACATGAAAAGCCTTATACACTGAAGAACTAAGGTGGTACTTAAAAACAACCCCTAGACTCTCCTCTTTTCCTTTAAAGGCTGTGACTAAAGTTCAAAGAGGCCAGGTCCCCTCCCTCTCCCTCCTCCCTTCTGAATGCAGGACATCTTGTCTGAATTTGAATAAAAACCTTTCAGGATGGGAATTTATTTCAGGAGAGATTCAGGAAAAAAAAATGTTTGAAGAGTTTGAAGGTTTAGGAAAAAAATGTTTGAAGAGTTTGAAGGTTTAGGAAAAAACTTGTGTGAGTATGAGTGGGAATGAGCATGTCTGTGTGTGTACCTACGCATATGTGTGTACCTACACATATATGTTTGCACACACATGGGTATGAGGGTGTGTAAATGTGTGTGCTTGCCTGTGAATGCATTTGTCTGTGTGTAGGTGTGGGTACATGCACATGTGTGGGTGCCTGTGTGTAGTGTGTTGGGTGATTGTGTGGATGGGGTGTGGGTGTGTGCCATGTGTGTGTCTGTGACTGTGTGTGCCTCTGCGCTGCAGCGGGAGAGGCAGCTTGGGCTCAGCCAGTGGCGGAGCAGTTAGTAGAGAACTAATAGTGAGAAAGGGAGCTGGGGAGAGACTAGGAAGAGACGCCACCGACCTTTAACAAAAGCTCAGTTTTGTCCCTGCGGACCCAGCCGGCAGAAGGGACTGGAGAGCTGTGGCTCTCCGCCAGGGAGGTCGGGCTCCCTGCAAACAGTTGCAGGCATCCCTGATCATGCCCTTTTCCCTGGGAGTCCTGAGCTTGGCAATCGGGAAGTTTTCAAAGCTTCAGCAGCGGCTGCAGCCTCAGAGAAGACCAGCAAAGACTGTGGACTGTGTATGTCAACTTCAATTCTATATTTTCTTATGGGGTGGGTTAATGGATTTTTAGTACAAAGAGAGCTAAAACTCAGCTGACCTGAAAGACTGGAATTTCAGCTCTTCCCCTCCCTGGGCTGTTTTTCCTCCCCCTTCCTCTCAAAGCCCTTTAAATCAGAGATTACCGGGTCAGTGACTCTTATCCTGCCTGCCTGCGCCAAGGGTTTCTAGCTTTTGACTTGGCAAGGAAAACCACTACCTGTAAGTATCTGCTTTATGTATTTCCTCTCCTCTCGACTGTGAACGTTCTGCTAGAATGCTCCAGAGGTTATTTGTGTGGTAGCATTAACTCCGAGTAATGATACAAGAAGTAGATCAAGTCTGCTTGCAAAAGTTTTCATATAAGCTCACAAGGTGGCAAACTGCAGTGTTAAAGAGCCCTGCGTCCCCAATGGGAGGCTCTTTATTACATAATACGAATTTATAACTCTTTTCTCAATCCGTCCCCAATAGCATTCACCAGTGAAAAGACATTTTTACATTCTGAATTGTCCCCTTCCCCCGCCCCCCAAATCAGAATATTTCTTTTCAGCTAAACAAAATGGCAAAGAGAAAAAATGCAAAAATTAACAAAACAGATCTATATCCTCATGGTATAAAGATACAAAAGTTTGGATGAGATGATTTTTGGATAGCTTTGCTTTAGTTTAGTTATATATATATATATATTTAAAGTGTGGTTTCTTTTTTTATGGAGTTGAAAGCCAGTGTTGGAGAGGCAAAGAAATCATATTGTTCTGAAGTTTCTGACTGATTTTTAATCTCCTTCTTCTCTTTATCTGGATTTGGCCTAGAGACTTTTGTGCTGTAGTAAATGATTTCTTTTAGTTGTCATCTGGATCCCAGAAATAATTTTCCAGGCATTTAAGTTTTGTTTCTCTTTTTTCCAACGGTTGTGTGTAGTCTTGTTGTGTGGTATGAATTACAAAGCTTAAAAAGAGCATTTCCGGGGGCTGGTTGGAGTTTATGGCCTGGGAATCTTGCTGGAGATATTAACCTCTTCAGGACTCTTTTACAGACCTGAGCAGGAGATCCAAATGCTTTACAGGTTTCTGCTCTGAAAAGTGATGCCACCATATTCAGCGCTGCTTAAAGCTTGAAGCTTTGCTTCTTAGTCCTCTGCTTTCCTTTGATAAAATTGCCTTCAGAAATAACACTAGGAAAATGTTAACTACTTTCCCTCTTTCCCTTCATCAGAGATCCTCAAAGCCCAGTGTCCCTAAGAATCACTTGGGGTAAGGCAGGCACCTAGGCCACACCCCCAGAGGAGTTTAGACTTGGTGGGAGGGGGCTGGGGGAGGGGGTGGGGGGGCAGGAATTTCCCCAGGTGATCCTCATGCAGGCAAGATCACACTTGGATGAGTAGTGGTTTACATTGTCCTTGGCAAATTAAGTTCTTGTCACGTCCTCAGTTAATGTTAAACCTCACACCTAAATGATAAGCATGAGTGTGAGCTGCTGTTGAACACAGTTACATGAAGCATGGTTTTGCATGCTTGACTGCCAAACCAGAACTTTTAACCAACTCTCTTGCCATTACATTTCCCATGAGTAAGAAAAGCAGTCAGGGATAGGTGCCCCGATTCCTTGTGTTGGACTGTGTGGTCTGACCTGCTCTGCATGGCCAAGCTATGATTGTCTTGGAAACTTTAAGCCCAAGGCTATTCTTAGTTCTTTATCAACCCTGCTGGGAATGTTCTGCTCTTGGGGACAGATTAGGCTGAGTGGGCTGAACTGAGTTGGATTATTTCTTGGGACCTGTTCAGTAGAAGTATAATTCCTAGAAATCTGTTTTGATTGGACCAACCCACCAGGATTGGGAGAAATAAGAAATGATTCCTCCATCATGTTGAGGTCCTCATTAGACAGCATATGAAAGGAAGATCTCAGCTTCCATCCCTGTCACCAGTGACAATGATTGACATAGTGTATTTACAGTAAAAAGAAAATAGGATATGGTCATCAGTGCCCTTTTCTTTTCTTCCTCTCCTCATTCCAGATATTTGTAGGTGCCTGCTACATGCCAGGCTCTGGGCTGGTGCCAAGGATTCTGAAAATCAGTGTATATAATATGGATAGACACTTGGTCTTCATGGTGTTTCATGTCTTAGGTGTTGCTAACCAACCTTAGATTAGTCACCTATTCTTGCTAACCTTCACTTCTGCCATCAATAAAAAAAAGTGTTGAATAAAATGAGCTTCCGATATCTTTCTAACCCTGATATTCTGACATTGATGGATATGCCTCAGTCTTCTAAACATAGGTATAGAGGGATGAGAGCTTTTCAGTGTTTGCTTTGACCACAGGCCCAAAGATTTGGCTTACTGCTTTTCTTAAAATTTTCAAAAATACCATTTTTCTTTCACGAAGAATCAAGACTGCTGATCTAGTGAGTTAGAGACAAATGCTACCTTTTCAGAGCACACAGTCATTCTCACAATGGAAGCCTGTAACTCTCTGGAAAGGCTGTTCCCTGGGCTGGGTTACATGGGCCAGCAGCCTCTTATCTTGTCTGAATCTGGTGTTGCTCTGCCTTTGGAGAGCTGGGTGGTCTGAACAGGACTTGCTGGCTTCCATACTTGCACAGCTTGCTCCCTGACCCTTTCATTCAAGTGGTTTGATAGCTTTTGTGCTGCTAGGTGAGAGACTCAGACAGAGAACTTTGAGGGGCTGGAGAAAAAAAAACCACAAGTCCCTAATTAAATCTTACATTTTTTGTATACTGTAGTTTCTTTTACTGCAGTGAATGGGGCAACATTTCAAAGGGTTCTAAAACTTGCCCATCAAGATAAGAATATCAAAATATAGGCGTGATCTGGAGAAGGAAATGGCAACCCACTCCAGTGTTCTTGCCTGGAGAATCCCAGGGACGGGGGAGCCTGGTGGGCTGCCGTCTATGGGGTCGCGCAGAGTCGGACACGACTGAAGCGACTTAGCAGCAGCAGCAGCAGGCGTGATCTATGTGTTTTTCTGACAAATGTAGCCTCCAGCTGTCTGAAGATACTGCATTTGGATGGGAAAGTGCTCACTGGAGGACAGAGTATAGGGATCTTGCAAAGTTAAGATATTTTTGACAAAAACGTTCTTGGCCTCTTGTTGGTAAGTTTAATGGGGAGGGCAAAATAGGCTTTGGTTTCACTTTCATCCCTCTCTTTTTCTGAGTTGTTGATAGACTGTCAGAAGACTCTTTTAGTGCATCATCAAAGGCTGCTAAGATTGTTTGTCATTCTTTGCTCTCAACTTTGTTCTTGAAACCTTCATATCTGACTTCCTTAGAGATAGAAGCAGATAATGCTCCAGGACTTGCTGAGCTCCAAGTCCTTCCACTGACATGGCCCACCTCCCTGGGATCCTATCTCTGCATCCTATCAAGTGTTACCAGCTGCTCAGTATTTACAGATGCTCCTTGAATTCTTCTCTTACAGTGAACCAGGACTTTATCTTATGCGGTTGCACTCAATACCACAGTATTTTCTTTCCAAGGTCTAAATTTCTTGTTAGCACAATTTTTTTTTTTTCATTTTGTAAATTATAAGCCAAAATCATTGAGTAGTTATGATAATTCCAGAGGGGATCAGAATTCCCAGATGATTCATCCAAATGTTCAAATGTTGTTGAGTGTTTCCTATCAAATCCTGTTTATTGCCTAGATTTGATTTTATTTGTTTCCGTAAAAGTGCTTCGTCTTGAAAAAACAACACAGTAACATCCAAGAGCAGTGCTTTAGTTCTGTTTTATATAAATCTTCTCTTTTGCTATCATGTGGTAGGATGAAATATTTTTTCAGTAGGCATTAGTGGCTATTGTGAAACCAAAATGTAGTGTTTGTAGAGAGCCTTTTTGAATATTAAATTAGCGTGGTATAGCAGAAAAAAAGAACGGCCTTTGGATAAATTTCAATTGGGTTCCAATCCTGGGCGGTAATGCTCTTTGGTTTTATGATGTTGGCCAAGTTACTTACCAGTTTCCTTGGGAGTAAAATAAATGTGTTGATGCTTACCTTCCCAGGTATTTAGAAGGGCTAAATGACATTTGCAAAGCACCCATCATGGTATATGACATACGATTGGTTCTCAGTAAATATTTCTTCTTTAGAAGAGGACTAACAGGTATGAAGGCTGGAAAACGTTAAATGTGTGACAAGCCACTCAATTTATAGTTCAGAGAGGAAATGGGAAATAGAACTTTCTTCCAGGCGTCATAGACTGGGCAGAACAGATATCTGTCCACCATTTCCTCAGCCTTTACCTTTGGGCAGCGGCCTTGTTCTCTCTTGATTCCTTCTTCCAGGTTAAGAAGAAGCATGAAACTAGATTCATGAGCTCAGAGATCGCCAAAGGGATTCATAGGGAGAGAACAAAGGCGATGTGAAAATCATTCTGTCCTTTTCTACCAGACCCTTCAGAGTTAGAGACGTACAGCCACTTCAGATACATATATAAGGAGAGGAATCATTTTGTTTCTCTCGGGATTCTGCTCTACTGTAGCAGGCAGCCCAGCCTCAAGGGGGAGTATTTGTTTCACTTTTTGAAACTCTCCAGTTGCCCTGTGGTCAGCCTCTGAGCTGTCACCAAATGGAAAGACACAGCCATTCAAACATGTGGTGTGAGTACTCTCTATCCCTCTCTGTCTTTCTTGCTCTTCTAACCAGTTTTTCTTTCAAGTCCAAAGTTTAAACTGGAGTAAGTCAGTCTCTCAACTTATATCTATATGGACCTCCTCTGTGCCAAGTCCAGTGACCAAAACTGGATAATTTGAGTGAGCAGAACAATCATGGTTGTTATCTTCAAAAAGCTTTCAGACTAAGGTCAAAGGCAGACATGTTTTCAATGACTGCAAATAAACAGATGCCTGTAGCTGTGCATTGTGTGGTAAGGGTATTGCAGGATTCTACTCAAGCAGTTAATCTAGTTTGGGAGGTTGATACCTGGAGGAGGGGTAGAATTTAGCCAAAAGTAGTGGTAGGCAGGAGAGGGGAAAGGGCATTCTTAGCAGAGGGGACAGCATGAACAAGCTATGGAAAGGCCTGGAATGGGGAGTGCCGCAAGTTTAGGAAAGAAATGAAAATCTGAGTGACTAGCTTGTCAGTGGCAAGCTAGTGTGAGAAGAAGCTGGAGAGATGGCAGGGGACAACTACACAGGGAAATCCAGTCTCACAGTCAAAGGGACCCCAGAAAGTACCTAACCTACACTCGCTCCCTGAGAGAAAGAACCCTTCCGATGTCTGTACCTCAGCCCTTGCTGTTATTGGATGGCTTTGAAGGAAAGTTCTTTTTAAGAGGAACCCATCCTCCTGGTTCTGTGTATGGGAACCACAGAATAAAGTCATTCCTCTGGCAGGTATTTGAAAACAATTTTTAAAAATAAATGATTGCTCAAGTAAATCTTCTCTATCCCATACATATGCAGTGGATGTTTTGGAATGTAAATTTATGTTTGTGTTTGATGAAAGTGAGCATGGTGGCTTCAGTTCATCATTCCAACCTCCATTATCTAAGATATACATCTTGACTGTGTCCTCAGTGATAACAGTTAACCTTTCTGGAGTTTTGCTGTCTGTGAATTGGATAAGCTAATCTCTTTATCTTTGTTTAGGAATTTGGAAAATTGTTGAACCAGAGGGTGCCAAGAGTGGTGCTATGGGCACCACCCAAGATAAACGAGGAGAACTCAGCAGTGTCTGTGTGGGCTGATCTTCTTGATCTGACAAGAATGCTAAATGCACAGTTCAACTACAGTCACTGATTTCATTTGTCGATACGTGTGTTGAGTGCATATCACACACAGCAGAGAGTTCTGTCCTCCTGCTTTGAAAAACATAGTCACACAATTGTGTAAGATGTGATACATGCCCCATGATGGGTTTAAGTAAAGTGTGACTTTTCTGCAATAGCAGGAAGAAAATCTTTCCAAATAGAATGATGAGGTCTTAGGACATCTTGAAGGAGGCAGTTCACAGGGCATTAACATGTGAGAAGGATTTTAATAAGAATGGAAGCAAAGACATTCCAGGTAGGGCAGACATGAGGAAGGGCATACAGGTGAGAATGTCCAGCAAGACGCAGTGATGTGCAACTGAGGTTGCAGGAGGGGAGGCCTGTGGTCTGGGGATACAGAAACCTAGAGGTGATGGTCAAAGACCATGGAAGCAGCTATGCAGTGGGAAGCCAGGTGAGGTCAGACTTTAAAGAATAGTGTATTTTCAGTGATACTATATGACCACGAGAGAACAAAGCAGGATGGAAAGAAAAGGAAGAGAAGATAAAGGAGAAAGAAGCATTTGTCAGGTAGAAAGTGAAACGGGAAGTGTATGGAGTCACAGGAACGGAAGTGTATTGAGTCACAGAAGCAATTATGCAGACAGTGTGGGCGGAGGGCATTGTTGGGCACTATAGAGATCAGAAGGGACTGTTTAGAGATCGGAATGGACTGATCATCGGAAAGAACTGTCCAGAAAAAAGTTCAGTTTGCTGTCTCCATTAGGCAGTCACTGGCAGCCTTTGAGACAGCTATTTCGTGGACTGGTAGTAATTTCCTTTTAGGAAATCCAAGGCTGGTGAAGGAGTGGTAGAGATATGCTTATTTGGCTGTGCCAGGTCTTAGTTCGGCATGTGGGATCTTCAGGCTTTGTGGCAGCACACAGGCTCTTTGAGTTGCAGCATGTGGACTCTAGTTCCTTGACCAGGGATCGAACCTCGGCCCCCTGCATTGGGAGTGCAGAGTCTTAGCCACTGGACCACCATGGAAGTCCTGAGACAGTGTTTCAAGGAGATAGTATTGTTGGTCATGATGAGGTATATAATGGGAAAGGGGAAAAGTAAATGTTTGGTGACTATTATAGCAATAGTCATAATAACAATAGTGGTAGTAAAAAATACTAACATTTATTGAACACCTGCTATGTGCTTAGATGTGCCCACCATAATGACCTCATTTTATTACCTCCTTATAGACTCTTTCTCTAAATACAGTCACATTCTGAGGTCCTGGGCATTAGGATTTCCATATATGAATTTTGGGTGAATGAAATTCAGCTCATAACACCATACTACCATATCAAGGTGTCCTCCTTGCAGTAGTTAGCTGATCTTCCAAATTCTTTAGATATTGCTGCAGGCAAAGAAAATAGAATAAAACCTGTAGTCTCATAAACCCACATTTAAAATCAGTTTATAATGCACTCTGGTTTTCAAGTTTGGTTTCAGGATGAGGTGACCAGGAAAATTGCTCATGCAGGACTACCTTTGCATTTTCAAAAATCCCAGATGGCACCCATTTTGCCTTTTCTTATTTGGCCATAAAGTAAGCCCACATGGTGCTGATCTGTTTGTGTTAGGAATGAGCAGTCTGCCTTGTGTAGCATTTTGTATTACAGAGGCTATGTCACTTCAGTCATTGATTGTTGCTGAATCGCTTTATTGGGAACTACTGGTCTTTATTTACTTCTCATGAAGTGAAATTCCCTGGTCTGTGGCTTTATAAGTTGCTTTGATGCTAGGCCCTTATAGTGCATGTACATCACACGCTATGGGATACAGTGGTAGAGTGACTCTGGAGGTCCTCAAGTATCCCTTCCTGCACCAGTTTGCCTACATTAAGAATGCCAATTGATGGTAACTGTGAGCTGATGGAGACATGGCCAGAGATCATATGGCACTGCATAGCTGCCTAGCTGTCAAGGACAGCTCCGTGCTTGCAGGTGCCACATCTGAATTGCTAGCTCTGTGGCCAGAGAATTCTGAAATGAGGACTTTAAAACATGAAACTTAAAACTTCAGCTTTTCAAGATTAAGACTTTTCAGAATTTTTAGGACTTAGACTCAAGACTTTAACATAATAACATGGTAAGGAGCTCATGTACCTTTGATGTGCATGCTCAGTCATGTCCAACTCTTTGCAACCCCACCAGGCTCCTCTGTCCGTGGGATTCTCCAGGCAGGAATACTGGAGTGTGTTGCCATTTCCTCTTCCAGGGGATCTTCCTGTCCCAGAGATTGAGCCTACATTTCCTGCATTGGCAGGCCAGTTCTTTACCACTGAGCCACCAGGGAAACACCTTTGACGTGAGGGTGGTTGGTTGCATTTCTCTCTTCATTAAAAACAGCAAAAAACTATCTTTACAGCAATCTTGTGAAATCAGTATCATGAATCTCCACTGTACAGATGATGAGAGCCAGGTTGAGAAAGTTTAAGTGACCTATTTATATCACAGACTGAGGTTCTTTCTAAACACTAAAGTATTCAAAAAGTGAACAGTTTAGTCAAAATGTTTATCCTTACTTCAAAGGCTTAACTGAGGTCTGACTACAAAGATACGTGTGAACTGAAGAGTATGACACAAATGTCAGCAATTTATCTGGCTTTCTCTTTATATAAAAAAGCGGATCTACTTAAAAAAAGGAATCAACTCCCCTGTCCCCTCAAAACGTAGATATTTGTTTTTTGTTATTGAGTAAAACAGGCCAAGTGGAAGGCTGGAGAAAGTGGGATGGGTTCCACTGGACAGGAACAAGAAGTTTCATGACCATTTGAAGGGCATGGGAGTTTGGGAAGAATGGATACATGTATATGTATGACTGAGTCCCTGTACTGTCCACCTGAAACTATCATAACATTGTTAATCGACTGTACTCCAACAAAATAAAAAGTTTAATTTAAAAAAAGCAAGAAAAAAGTGTTCTTAGGGATGAGATAATGGCTCTTGTTATATTGAAGAATTGTCTAGAAATAATTGGTATGTTAGGAACACAAAGGCAAATTAGACTTTGGAGTGATGTGAGAGGTTTTTAGTTTACAGACCAGAATGTTTGAGTGTTTCTGCTTTGCTTCATATGATTAAGCAGATAGCATCCAATTCCTTCTAATCTAATCAGTAATGGCTTTGCAAGTAATGATTTGGGGAAGATCTATTACTTCTTGCCTAAACTCAAATGTTCTTTTCTATCACATCTTAAAATACCACACTATGAAAAACCCGGGTTTGAGCCCTGGTTTGGGAAGATCCCCTGGAGAAGGAAATGGTAATCCATTCCAGTACTATTGCCTGGAAAATCCCATAGATAGAGAAGCCTGCAGTCTATGGGGTCGCAAAGAGTCGGACACGACTGAGTGACTTCACTTCACTTCAAACTCAAATGTTCTTTTCTATCACATCTTAAAATATCACACTATGAAAAAACAAAAAGCATGGAAAAATATTAGCCTTGTGAGCAATAAAATTTATTGCTACAATATCTGTATTTAACTTTGTCTTTAAAGATTCACAGCAAGAGATACATTAGAATGCAATGAAAACCAGTGGTAGCACAAAATCTTACTAGTTAAATTTTAATTTCTTTCATTTTTGACTTTGTTTCCTTTCTAACAATTTTGCTAATTCAGGAAGTCACTGCTTTGCGTCTTTCACCTTACACATATGACTGGCTTCCTAGTAATGACCCTCCCAGCCACGCTGTCAGGAAAGGTACCTTCCTTTCCTCTCTGGGGTATCTTATCTCCCTCTCCTCTTCTCCATCCCTCCCCAGTCACCTCCAGACTGGGTCATGCTTTCCGGTTCTTCCTGTTGCTGGCCTTGGAGGTGGCTCCCCAGCCCTAGTCTTCCTACTTCACTCTACTGAGGTGGTTTTCAGACAAGTCAAAGAACCTAGCTTCAGTCTGGGCACAAAGGTTCCTTAGACCTCTTCTTACAGAAGAAGGAAAGAAAAGTGCAGCTGTTGCCAGCAGCGATTCTCAGTCCTGGTTGCTCATTAAAGAAGTTTTGAGTTCAGGTGCCTGGACCCCACCAAGACAGTTTAAATCTCAAACTCTGGGAGAGGTGCTTAAATGATGGGGAAGGGAAGTCAGTGATGGGCCTCACTAGTTTAGGGGTGATGCCAGAGGCAGCTCTTTCACCTGGTGAATTCCATTGTCAACACTGAGGCAGACCACCTTAAACCTTCACGAGGATTGCTGCTTCCTTCTGGGCCCGTGGAGTGGGGCTAAAACCAGGAGGGTGAAGTCTCCCCTGCAGCCAGTTCTTATCCTCAGGTCCTGAGAGACCTGGACTCAACCGCCACATTGCATACCTCTAGGGGGCGCCATTCACGTTGGGGGAGCTGTGAAAACAGCACTTTTGGCACCCTTGGGGCACAGTTACAACACAGACGGTGCCTTGGAATTTGGTATACTGAACTGAGTGAAACTAAGGGAAGGACTCCCAACGCCTCTGCTCAACACTTTAAACATTAATTGGGTTTCCCACGAAAATCTCTTCCACCATGATGAGTTTATGCAGTGCTGAGTGGCATCACAGTTCGAATTGCACTTCCCAGTTAGTCTGGACACCCATGCCTATGATAAATGTGTTCTTGTGTGTGCATGCGTGCTAAGTCGCTTCAGTCGTCTCTGACTCTCTGTGACCCTATGGACTGTAGCCCGCCAGGCTCTTCTGTCCATGGGATTCTCCAGGCAAGAATATTGGAGTGGGTTGCCATTTTACTTCTAGACAAATTATTTGAAAACCAACTTAAAAAAACAGCTTATTTGTGTCTCGGAGACTCTAAGGAAGTATTTTAGCCAAGGGTATTTTTGTGCTCTGTGTTTTTCTCCTTTAAAATACTTCTCTAACTTATTTGTGTTTGGTATTGTTTTATACTGCTGTTCTTATATTGTGCATTGCTTTATTCTCCACCACAGATTTGTTCAACAGTAAATCATCTAATCAGACTTTCAGATACTTTATTTGCAGCCTGTGATGTTTATGGAGATTTCGTTTCTGAATCAGTACTTGAAGCATTTTTAGTCTTGCTGGCTGAGCGCATCTTCACACTTTCCATAGCCCACCCCAAGTTCTGCCAAAGGAAGGAGATCAAGGCTTGCTTTTGTTCATGCAGTTAAGAATCTTAAAACAATTAAGCTCAGTGGGCCACAGAGGTATCAGGGACTCCCGCGTGTGCAGAACTCACACTGGCGCTGGGTTGTGTGTTCACATGTGGAGTCTCAATGTGGGAGACTGTCTTAGGAACCAGAGAGACTTGATGGTATCTGAGTGGCCCTTGAGAAGCTGGGGACACACAGATCCTCAGAAAGGACAGAGCTAGGCTGCCTGGAGAAAATCACGCTCATTGCCAGGCTTTAGAAGAGGCGCAAGTGAGAAATCGCTGTGGTTCTCTTGTTTCCTTTTGGCTGCTGATGGCTCTACACAGCTCTGTGTAAAATTTCCTACCTCTGTCTGAATGTTACTGGAGGGTCAGTTCAACCTAAATTATGGAGCATGTCCAAGGATGGCTCAACTAATAACTTTTAGAAAATTAGTAAACTTTTAGTTTTTGAGCAGATTTAGGCTTATAGGAAGATTGAGCAGAAAGTGCAGAGAGTTCTCACATTCCCTCCCTGCAGTTTCCCATTATTAAAATTTTGGTTTAGTCTGATATGTTTGCTACAACTGGTGAGCCAATAATGATTATCTAAAGCCCATAGTTTATATTAGGGCTCAGTGTTAGTGTTGTCCCTTCTGTGTGTTTTGACAAATGTTTAGTGACATGCATCCACTATTACAGTGGTAACATTTTCAGTGTGTTTTTGAAAAAACAAAACAAAACAAAAAAACTTTTCTTTGATTGGCCTGGGGTAGAAAGGGGAAGTGAGGAACCTGGCTTTGGTTGAGCCTTGTGTGTGTGTGTGTGTGTCCTGGGGACCTCAGTTGATTCATGATATATTTATATATAATAGTACATTTAACTATTTAGCAACCCTGAAATTTATCAGTTATTGCATAGTTGAGGAAACAGAGCCCAAGGAAGAGTGAGAACCTTGTTCAGGGAAATGATGGAACCAGGAGAGGTATACTAGTCTGGTAGAGTTGATTCAGAATCTGTGCTGATCACCATTATATTTCCTTTCACTTCAGCTCCAATCCTGCATCAGAGAATTAAGTCCTCTATCCTTCTTCTTTTTTCAGTACTGATGATAAATCAGAAAGTTGTTTACAAAGTTATTGGTAAAAAACCAAGTATTTGTGAAAAAAAAAGTGAACTGTTTAAGTATCACAATAGTTTACCGCATCTCAGTATATAATACTGTGGTTTACTTACCACACTCTGCTTATGTTAATGAATAAAGCAGCATGAATAAGCAATTTTTTTCAACCTTTGGCAAATCTTAGGCCCCTATTTCCTCACTTTGACCTTGGGTGCTAGAGCGAACAGCTTGAATCTGGGCTCTCCAGCTTGTCTGCTGGGGTTGAATTCCACCTCCATGGTTTATTAGCATTTGCCTTGAACAAAATCTGTTTTCTAAGAATCCTTGGAATAGGATCTATTCCGTAACTTGTTGTAAAGATCAAATGAGTTAAAACAGTACCAGAGGCAAAGTAAATACATAACACATGATGCTGCTGTTGTGGAAGATGATAACATGTACAATTGGGAGGAGAAGCTCCTTCCAGTTCTATAATTCTGTAAATAGGTATAGTCAGGTACAGTGAATGTGAGTGTTTTCCATTCTAAGTTATTCAATTAAAACAAGCTATTGTGAAAATTTGTATGATACAACCCTCTGACTAAAAGCAAAATGAAAATAAATTATGGCCATTTCCTAATGTTCAGGGAAATACCTCTGATAGCTTAAGAAGCTTTAATAGTCATTAAGAACAAAGCTATAAATCGAGGCACAAAGTCTTTTCCCTCTGTGATCAGTTTTCTCTACCTTTGAAGGTAGTTTTAGTAGAAAGTCTTTGTAAAGAAATGTTGAATGTCTGGTTTCCAGAGTGCCCTGGAATTCGGATTTCTGATGCAGATTCATTAAGTGTGGATTTATCAAATGTGACCAGAAACTTTGTAGATACTATGTGACCATCCTATATTTCAATCATTTTAATTCTATGACTAATGTCTCTTGAATGATTTTTCAAAGAACCTGGATTTTTAAATTAAAAATGGTTTTCTATAAGTTTGCAAACTTTGGACTTAATGATTTCTTTCTGCAGGGATTCTTAGAGCCTTTAATAAGTTCATAATATACTGTAAATCTCTAAAAGGAGTTTTTGGCATTCTGTGCTTCATGTATATTTGGATGTAGAAGACTTTTGTGGAAAACTTTTTAACATCTTCAACATGTGCATTTAAAAAAACACAACTTGCAAACTCTGGCCTTTTTCAGCAAGATAGACACTGAAGTGCTGAAAAATTTAAGAAAGGAAACCATCTAATGAGTTTGTGTGATAGTCAAAGATCCATATTTGCAATCCTGTGCTTAATGGTACAGCCCAAGGGGTCTTTCTCTCCATAGTTCTCTGAGTCTCTGCTTCCTTTGACTGAAGCCGAATCTGGCCTCTGTACTCCAACATCAAATTAAATCTCAGAGGTAGACTTTTGGGTGAAGTAGAAAAGAATAGCTTAATGCTTTGCTAGACAAAGGGGTCACAGTGAGCTAATGCCCTCAAAACTGTGTCCCAACGTGGAGTAGGCAGTGAGAAGTTTTATAGTAATGATTCAAAGACAGTGTGACAGCTCAGGGCATTCCTCTCATTGGTTAGTGGTGAGGTAGTGGGAGTCAGCATCCTCAACCTTCTGGGTCCAGCCGATCTTGGGTCTAAGTGCTTGTGGGCAGTTTATGGTTAACTTCTCCCACCTGGTGAGAGTTTCAGTATCTGCAAAACAGCTCAAAGATATTGTCATGTATGTCCCTTGAAGGGGAATAAGGACGCCGCCCCAAAGCTGCACTATTATTTCTTAACTGTTCTTCCCTTGTCTCTGCATCCTCTCCCTTCCCTAATTAGCGACTATTTGAACCTGTGGGTGGAAACTTAGGGAAGGTCACGGTGGCTGAATGAAGCATATTTCTGGTAATCAAGAAATGGGAGACAAAGAAAGATTTTAATGTTCAGTGGCCTCACAAGGTCCTGCTCAATTTCATGATCTAGAGTCAGTTCAGTTCAGTCGCTCAGTCGTGTCCAACTCTTTGTGATCCCATGGACTGTGGCATGCCAGGCCTCCCTGTCCATCACCCAGTCCTGGAGTTTACTCACACTCATGTCCATTGAGTCGGTGATGTCATCCAGCCATCTCATCCTCTGTCATTTTCTTCTCCTCCTGCCTTCAATCTTTCCCAGCATGAGGGTCTTTTCCAATGAGTCAGTTCTTCACATCAGGTGGCCAAAGTATTGGAGCTTCAGCTTTAACATCAGTCCTTCCAATGAATATTCAGGACTGATTTCCCTTAGGATTGACTGGTTTGATCTCCTTTCAGTCCAAGGAACTCTCAAGAGTCTTCTCTAATACCACAGTTCAAAAGCATCAATTCTTTGGTGCTCCGCTTTCTTTATAGTCCAGCTCTCACATCCATACATGACTCCCGGAAAAACCATAGCCTTGACTAGATGGACCTTTGTTGGCAAAGTAATGTTTCTGCATTTTAATATGCAGGTTGGTCAGAGCTCTTCTTCCAAGGGGCAAGTGTCTTCTAATTTCATGGCTGCAATCCCCATCTGCAGTGATTTTGGAGTCCCCCAAAATAAATTCTTGGTAAGATCCCCTGGAGAAGGAAATGGCAATCCACTCCAGTATTCTTGCCTGGAGAATCCCATGGATGGAGAAGCCTAGTAGGTTACAGTCCACAGGGTCGCAAAGAGTTGGACACGACTGAGCGACTTCACCTTACCTTACCTTAAAATAAATTCTGTCACTGTTTCCACTGTTTCCCCATCTATTTGCCATGAAGTGATGGGACCTGATGCCATGAACTTAGTTTTCTGAATGTTGAGCTTTAAGCCAAGTTCTTCACTCTCCTCTTTCACTGTCATCAAGAGGCGTTTTAGTTCCTCTTCACTTTCAGCCATAAGGGTGGTGTCATCTGCATATCTGAGGTTATTGATATTTCTCCTGGCAATCTTGATTCCACCTTGTGCTTCCTCCAGCCTAGCATTTCTCATGATGTACTCTGCATATAAGTTAAATAAGCAGGGTGACAATATACAGCCTTGATGTATTCCTTGCCCTATTTGGAGTCAGTCTGTTGTTTCATGTGCAGTTCTAACTGAAAGGGATATTGCTGGACTAAGCACCTGGGATTTAAGTGAGCTGCATGGGTTAGGAGACCTTGCATGGGTCTGGATGTCAGGAGACCTTAGGTTCCCATGCAGGCTCATTTCCAGATTATGGATAATCTTGGTGTTAAAGGATGATTAAAGATGATAATTTAGGTGATACACACAAACTTAACACTTCATGGAGAGAATAGTCTCCTTTCAGAGAACTGCAAAATGGGCAAAAGGTGAGAAGCTTTTATAAGATAATGAATGAAAACAAAACAAATAGAAAACATCTGATTAGCTGGGGCTGGGTTGACAAAGTCAACCTTCTTTAGGGTAAGAAGGCCCAGAATTGGTGTTTAGGGATTGGATGGCTAAATACACTGTTTCTGGTCAAGCAGAACATTTACAGGGCATTAGGTTTGGTTGGCTGACATGGCATGCTGAGAGGGAGTGGCTCCATCTTGGGCCTTAACAGTTATTTCAACATTGGGTAAAGTCACTTAACTGCCATAGGGCTTCCTTTCTTCTGTAAAATAAACGAGAAAATCCAGTGTTCATGGACATAGGAAAAAAAAAAAGCCAAATCTCAAGTAAATAAAGGAATGCAAGTTAAAATATTGACAGGCTTCAACATTTCACTTGGAAAGTGAGGAACAATTAAAGGGGATGATATTGAATATCAGCAGGAGCAAGGCTGGTAAGGGGGTAGGTTAGTGCCATCTTTCCATATAGCATCATATCAAGAACATGGCATGCTGCAGTCCATGGGGTTGCAAAGAGTCGGACACGACTGAGCGACTGAACTGAAGAACCTCAAAGTAAGTTTTACATCCTTTGATCCTATAACCCCACTTCCAAAGAACCATCAAAAGGAAAGAACTAGAAAAACAAGCTAATTTAATTAAGGATTTTTCAACACAATCTATTAACCTAGTAACTAGCTCAGCCTAACAATGAAATGACTATAGATGTCCATGTGGAGGATGCAGTGCACACATGAAAAGTAAGATCACAAGGAATGTTTAATAATATGGAAAACGCTTAGAAAGGAATGTTATATTATCAAAAAAGAATTATACACAACTCTTTATAGTGTGGTTCTAATTACATTTAAAAACTGTGTACATATACATACTTAGGAAAACCTAAGGGCGTTTTCTTTGGGTGTTGGGAAAGTGTTGGGAAAGTTTCCTTTTCATTATGTTTTTATATTTTTATCCTTTAGTTAATGAGTGTGTACTTCTTTTATACATACAAAAGGAAGTTATTTTCAGAAAAAGCTAAATTGATAAATAAAATGAAGGATATAAACTGGTTGATTTCTGAGTGTTCTTGTAAACCACACATCTGTGATTTAGATTACATTTTAGAAAAAAATTGGCAGAATGAAGGAAGCAAAACGTTATAAACAAAATCAATACATATTTTATTGATTTAATAGAGTGGAATTTGGAAGTGGCCTGCTTGCCTTCAGGCCTCTAAACTGTGCTTGTAGTGTAAGGAGTTGGAACACTCAGATGTGGGTAGGCAGGATATCTGCGTTAATTAAATGCTCTTAAAGTAACAGCTACTTCCTCGAGAGAACATTGCCTCCAGTGAAACTTTAACTCCTGCAATAGCCAACTGTTGCTGTCTGGGATCATAAAGGAAATTGTTTAGGGTTTGCATACTGTAGGAAAAAGACCCCAGGGATAGTGAAGCAATAGCAGAGTTTAAGATTTGTGGTAATGCCAAGTGGTATAATATAGCAGTTAAGCGCACAGGTCCTGCAGTCAGTAAATATAGGTTTTAATTGCAAGGACACAGACTTGAGTCAAGCTCATGACCCTAGGCGAGTAACTTAACCTCTTTTACTTCACTTTCCAAATCTGTAAAATCACTGCTTTCTAAAACCACTGTTAAGATAACATATACAAAGTCCTTTGAACAATACCTAATCCATAGTAAACACTTAATATAAATATTGCTTTTTTATGTGATTATGAAGGCACGCCCTTAACTCATGGTTTATTTATCTATAAAATCAGCATGATAATAGTAACTGTTTGTAGGTTTGTTGTGAGAAATAAATGAAAATAAACATATAAAGAGTATGTCTCAGTTCAGTTCAGTTCAGTCGCTCAGTCGTGTCCGACTCTTTGCGACCCCATGAATCGCAGCACGCCAGGCCTCCCTGTTCATCACCATCTCTCGGAGTTCACTCAGACTCACATCCATCGAGTCCGTGATGCCATCCAGCCATCTCATCCTCTGTCGGCCCCTTCTCTTCCTGCCCCCAATCCCTCCCAGCATCAGAGTCTTTTCCAATGAGTCAACTCTTCGCATACCATAAGGGTGGTGTCATCTGCATATCTGAGGTTATTGATATTTCTCCCGGCAATCTTGACTCCAGCTTGTGTTTCTTCCAGTCCAGCCTTTCTCATGGTGTACTCTGCATATAAGTTAAATAAGCAGGGTGACAATATACAGCCTTGACGGACTCCTTTTCCTATTTGGAACCAGTCTGTTGTTCCATGTCCAGTTCTAACTGTTGCTTCCTGACCTGCATACAGATTTCTCAAGAGGCAGGTTAGGTGGTCTGGTATATATACACACACACACAGTAAGCAAAAAGTATTAGTTGTTAAAAAATGAGAAAAGACATTCAGCCTTCCATATCTGTACATTTAAGACATTTGACCTTCCATATCTGTACATTTTGTATGTATGAATTTAGCCAATGACTGAAAATATTTGAAAAAAAAATTCCAGAAGTTTCCAAAAAGCAAGCTTTGAATTTGCTGTGCACTGGCAACTATTAACACAGCATTTACATTGTATTAAGGTATGATAAGTAATCTAAAGATGATTTAAAATATATGGGAGGACATTGCATGGGTTATATGCAGATGCTATGCTTTTACTGCCAAAATATTGACTTTCTCTGCCCACTGAACCTGAATAAATCCTCTGCCAACTGAGAACACAGCAGGCTAGTTCCTCAGGACTGTGCCTCTCTTCCTTGGGGAACTGAGAGACTTCATCTAGCCTGGGGCTCCTGGTCTTAGGGTAAATGATAAGACTCAGACTAATAAAGTGAAAGTGAAAGTCACTCAGTCTTATCTGACTCTTTGCGACCCCTTGGACTGTACAGTCCATGGAATTCTCCAGGCCCGAATATTAGAGTGAGTAGCCTTTCCCTTCTCCAGGGGATCTTCCCAAGCCAGGGATAACGTCTTGCCTTATTCTTGCTTTATTTCAAAACCATCATAGCTGGCGGCAGGTAGCCAGGTAATCGAGTCCCTCTGTCTCTGGTTTATTGTGCTGCGGCCTTCTTTCTTAAGAAAGAAAACTACAAGGGGTGGTCTGCGGTAAAGGCAAGCACCGGATGCAGGATGTAATTAGCATAGAATTAAAGAATAATGGAGAAGGAAATGGCAATCCACTCCAGTACTATTGCCTGGAAAATTCCATGGACAGAGGAGCCTGGTAGGCTACAGTCCATGGGGTGGCAAAGAGTCGGACACGACTGAGTGACTTCGCTTTCACTTAAAGAATAATAGGTGCAGAATGTAGCTCCTGCGGAGGTAGGGGGCCAATAGGTGGAGGATGTCGTTTACACGGGGTCAGATTTTTTGTTCAGTTGTTCAGTCATGTTTGACTCTTTGAGACCCCATGGACTGCAGCACGCCAGGCTTCCCTGTCCTTCATTATCTCCCAGAGTTCGTTCAAACTCATGTCCATCGAGTCAGTGATGCCGTCCAACCATCTCATCCTCTGTCGTCCCCTCCTGCTGCCTTCAGCCTCCAGCGCCAAGGTCTTTTCCAGTGAGTCAGCTCTTCGCATCAGGTGGCCAAAGGACTGGAGCTTCAGCTGCAGGGTCAGCTGAGTTTTGAGAAAAGCAAACCTTGTTGTAGAGTACAGATTAGGAACACTTAAAAGTAAAAATTATGAGTGGTCAGTCCCGCTCACTGTTCTTTGTCTTCTTTGTTCTCAGGAGAGAAAAGAAAGAAAAACTCGTTCCTCTTTTTTCCTTTTCAAAGCAACAGTGTCACTCAGGACTTGATCATCATCCTGTAGTTTGGTGTCTGGGGGAGCTGGGGTGCGACCTGGAACCAACCTCCATGGACACACAGGGACAACTGTACTAAAAATTGTTAAGAAAAAATGTTAGAAGTCTCAATCTATTTCTTTCTTCTCCAGTATTCTATTCTCCCTTTCTGAGAGAATTCTCTCTGGAAAACCCATGAAGGGTAAGATCGCTAAGGATCCTCTACACCCTTGTGGGATCATCGAACAATTAAAACTCCATCAGAGGTGATGAGCTTCTTGAAAGAGAAGAAACCAACTTTGCATTTGTGTATTCTCAGGACTGTTTTTTTGGGCTTCCCAGGTAGTGCTTTTGGTAAAGAATCCACCTGCCAATGCAGGAGACACAGGGACTCAGGTTTGATCCCTGGGGTCTGGAAGATCCCCTGGAAGAGGAAATGGCACCCCACTCCAGTATTCTTGCCTGGAAAATTCCATGGGCAGAAGAGCCTGGTGGGCTACAGTCCATGTGGTTGCAAAGAGTTGGACACCGCTGAGCACAAGGGCTGATTTTGTAGTGGCTCAAAAGCAGCTCTCTGATGGAGGATATGGAACAAGATTGTGAGGATAGAGTACAGAGCGTTTTCCCAGGTTGCCAGAGCCCTGATTCTCCCAGGCTCTGCTTCCTTGGTTATGACCTCAGGCCAGCTTTAGATTGACTCCTAGTTGCTTATAACAAGGAGCAGTTAGACCTCTTTATCTCTCTCAGGGAAGGAAGGTCAAAGCAGGTGGTGGATCTGAAGTCCTTGGTAAAGTCTGTCTAATTCTTAATTTTCTCAGCTATAATGCAAAAGAAAAGAACCACTTTCTCTGAGTTTAGACAGTTAAGTTTTTTCCTGGGGCCAGTTCTCCTGATTTCCAGTTCATTGTTCCTGGGTGAATCAATTTTTGTCACATATGATTCGGAATAATTTCTATTCTATGGATAATTATATTCAGCTATGAGTTTGTGTTTTAAACTTTTATCCTTGATTTGTATAAATTACTTTGAAAATTAATATGAGTAAAATCATGGTTTCAAAAATTCTTTGTAAGTAATTCCATGATGGCTTCTATGTTCCTTCTCACTGATGTCTTACAGATTTTAATGTAGAGTACAAGTCAGAAAATCTTCACTGGTTTTCTTAGCATTCTAGTCAAAGATCTCAAAATCTCTTTATGTTTTAGTGAGTGGGAATGGATTGATCATGAGTTGGCCATTTTTTACTCAAAATGCTACTTCTCTCTTAGTTTATTTTCTTTCTTAAACACTTTAGGGTACTTGTAGGATCTGAGGCTGTGAGTCATGAGGTAATAGCTTCAAGTACAGGGAAGATAAAAGGTTCTGTTCATAGTATCTTTAGTTGGTTGGTAATAACTATCCAGAGTGCTGAGAAGGATATCCGGCTTGTAGGAGCTCTGCAAATAGCACAGCAAGCCAGCAAAAGCTATGATAGATTATTGATGATGCTTCTGTGTTGGGCAGATATGAGGAAGGTGCTTGTATTGTGTAGGTGTCATCGTAAAATTATTCAGAAGAGCAATAGTAAATATGAATCTCTTCAAGGCACATCATTAACATTGCCTATCAAGAATTTCCATTCCAGAGAAAGCCTGAAAGGATAGCTGGGATCTAGTTTTTTTCCTTGCTGTGCACAGATTATCTCAGATACATATGATGATATCTCAGGTACATATGATGCCAACATATGGTATCAGCATATTTATATCAACATGGAGCATACATTCTCCGCTGATTAAACTGAATGTGTAATTATGAAATAAACTGTTGTTCAGTTGCTAAATTGTGTCTGATTCTTTGTGACCCCATGGACTGCAGCATGCTAGGCTCCACTCTCCACTATCTCTCAGAGTTTGCTCAAATTCACATCCATTGAGTTGGTGACACTATCTAACCAGCTCATCCTCTATGCCCCTTCTCTTTTTGCCTGCAATATTTCCAGCATCAGTCTTTCCAACTCCTCTCTACCAAATTAAATGTTACTAAATCATTTTCTTCTGTTCAGGAAATTTACTAAGAAAGCTTGGGTAGAGAAACCTTTCTGAAATTTTATAAGGAAGAACTCAGAACAGGGTGGTTTTTCCACTTTGCAAACAGCTTTGCACGTTTTTGTTGGCTTATACAGGTATCTTTAGAATACATGATTTCCACATGAAGGAAAAAAGGCAAGAGTGGGAAATAGCTTGTAAGAGCATCATTGATTTACAAGGTTACATGAGGGTTGTGAAATACTGAGAAGCAGCTGAACTGTGTAAGCAAGCAGACAGAATTTGTTTCTATTGCAGCATTAAATTAAGTCCCTCTGGCGAAAAGTCAGTTAGTTTATAAGAGTCCTTATGGAATCTGGCCACTTTTCTGCTTCCCCTTGCAAAAATGCTCCCAGTCATTCTGCTGACCCTGAGGTTGCCCACATCAGTGATCAGAGCAAGCTGGGGACAGATGGGTTCTGAGGCTCTGACTCGGCCCTATGTTGGGGTCAAGAATGGAGTTCTCAAGAGGTGCTGTTAGGTTTCCCACTGGGGTGTTGTCCTGTAAATGTTGGCTGCCTCTAGACATTGCAATTTTGTACCAGAGATAAAACAATACTATCATTTTATTTGGTGTGGAGATAAGACAGTATCATCTCTGAAATCTTGCTCGATTCAGAATCCTAATTTCCTTACTATTGTTCTATGGGTTTTTGTTGTTGTTGCTGTTTTTTACTTTTTTTTTTTTTGGCCCTTTTCTTCTCTGTTCATCCAAATCTTTCTCTCTTTCCCCTCCCCTGCCACCTTCTTCAAGTAAAAAATCAGAGCAATACTTTCCATGTAATACCTACATACTTGGTTTTCTCAACACCAAGAGAAAAATATAAGAGCAAAATTAAAATATGAATAATACACAAATAAAGCATACTCTTTCTGATCTGCATTGCACCTAATTTGGTAGCCCAGTTGACTGAAGGATGCATTTTGTTTGATTTTTTTTTTTTAATTTTATTTTTACTTTATTCTACTTTACAATACCGTATTGGTTTTGCCATACATTGACATGAATCCACCATGGGTGTATATTAGCTCCCAATCCTGAATCCCCCTCCCACCTCCCACCCCATATCATCTCTCTGGATCATCCCCGTGCACCAGCCCCAAGCATCCTGTATCCTGTATCGAACATAGGCTTGTGCTTCAGGGAGGTGGGTCATAGAGGATCCTGCTTTGATTTATGTCAGAAAGTGTTTTGCCTATGTTCTCCTCTAGTAGTTTTATAGATTTTTATAGCTTTTTGAACTTGAAAATTATTACTCTTGCCCTCTTCGTTACCCTCTAATGGTGTTACTTCAGGTTGTTTCTGAAATATTAGGATTCAGTGTTTTACTACTATCTCTGTCTTAGGACTCTGAGGAAGAAAAAGAGAAAATCTGAATGTCAATGGAATATATTTTATTTGACATATACTGAACTTTTTTCTGCTGCCTTCATCCAGGACCAAGTTCTGCCATTCTGTTTTTCTTGAGACAAGCTTTGCTCTCTTATTCCCTTGACATATTTTGTAATAATCGTGTTACATTTACATGGGGCTTTGTAATTAAGAAAATATTTCCAAATGGACTATTTCATTTGGCCTCTCTGGGACACTGGAAGAGGCAAGACGGATGGCCCCATTTTTGAAAGAGGAGACAGATGTTCATAAAAACCAAGGTTAGAATCCAGGTCTTCGGATTCATGTCTACCCTTCCTACATCACTGTGGCACAAGGAGCCACAGAAACAGATTTACTTTTCTTTCTCCCTTTTCTCTTCCTGGTAGATGAACATTAGAATCTTGGTTTTTGACATTATTTTCTGATTAAGGATTTACTATGATATAGTTGGAGAATATGGAGAAGGCAATGGCACCCCACTCCAGTACTCTTGTCTGGAAAATCCCATGGATGGAGGAGCCTGGTAGGCTGCAGTCCATGGGGTTGCCAAGAGTCGGACACGACTGAGTGACTTCACTTTCACTTTTCACTTTCATGCATTGGAGAAGGAAATGGCAACCCACTCCAGTGTTCTTGCCTGGAGGATCCCAGGGACGGGGGAGCCTTGGTGGGCTTCCGTCTATGTGGTCACACAGTGTCGGACACGACTGAAGCGACTTAGCAGCAGCAGCAGCAGAAGGAAAAGGAGCCTGGTGGGCTGCAGTCCATGGGGTTGCTAAGAGTCAGACACGACTGAGCGACTTCACTTTCACTTTTCACTTTCATGCATTGGGGAAGGAAATGGCAACCCACTCCAGTGTTCCTGCCTGGAGAATCCCAGGGACGGGGGAGCCTGGTGGGCTGCCCTCTATGGGCTCGCACAGAATCGAACACAACTGAAGCGACTTAGCAGCAGCAGTTAGAGAATGAGTTATTGCCCCATATGCTGTCAGGTAAAAAGTTATAATACTTAGCTGATTAGTGACTAAATGAAATTATTATAATAGAAAAACTTGAAGAATAAGGTGATTATTAACTGTAAAAGTTCAGTCACAAGTAATGAAATAAACGCCAAATAATAGGGGGTAGCTCAGCTGGTAAAGGATCCACATGCAATGCAGGGGACCCTGGTTCAATTCCTGGGTCAGGAAAATCCATTAGAGAAGGGATAGGCTACCCACTCTAGTATTCTTGGGCTTCCCTGGTGGCTTAGCTGGTAGAAAATTTGCCTGCAGTGCAGGAGACTTGGGTTCGATCCCTGGATTGGGAAGATCTGCCAAGAAGGGAACAGCTTCCCACTCCAGAATTCTGGCCTGGAGAATTCCATGGACTATCCAAGGGTTTACAGAGAGTTGTACATGACTGAGTGACTTTCACTCACTCACTCACCCAACAGTGGCTTAAACCCGAAAGCAGTTTACATTCCCTGTCAAGTAAAATTCTGGAAGAATAGGCTGGTATGGTGACTTTGCCTTGCAAATGCTCCAAACACCCGCACTCCTTCTGGCTCACTGCTCTGGTAGCCTGAGGTGTGGTTCTGTTTCTTAAGTGCAAGGCAGCCTTCTCAATCTGGGCAACAAAAGGGAGAGAAGCGTAAAGATAAACCCATGAATAAAAAGGAAGCTCTTACCTTCATGAGGGAAGTAGAAATGAACAATATAAATAAGCAAATGTATTATGTTAGGTGGTTATTACTGCTCAGGGAAGGGACCTGGGGATGATTTTAATGAGATAGGTGTGGCCACAGCGTCAAGGTCACATTTGATGGAAAATTTGAAAGGGGTGAGGTAGAAAGAGAGATGTCTAGGGGGAAGAATGTTTGTGCCAAAGGGAACCGCAAATGGGAAGGTTGATTTTGGTTTGTTTGAAAAAAAAAGCAAAGATGCTAGTGTGGCTGAAGGGTTAGCAAAGGGAAGACAAACAGGAGATGAGAGAGGTAAGGAGAAAAACAGATTACATGGTAAAACACCTTACTGGCCATCACAAGGCCTTCAGCTTTCACACTAAGATGAGAAGCCGTTGGAGGTCTAGGGCAGAGAAGGGATGTGATATAAGTAACATCTAATAGGAACCTTGGCTTATGCCTAAAGGGGAGGCAAGAGGAGAAGCAGGGAGGTCCAGTAGGATGCTCCTGTTGTCCAGCGAGATTGGTGGTGGCTTGGACCAGTGTGGTAGCAATGGAAACAGTGAGAAGTGTTTGGATTCTTGATATGTTTTGGGAAAAAGTGAACATTAAATTTACATTGCTGTACTAACGCATTACTACAAACAGTGGTTGAAAACAACACAATTGATTATCTCACAGTTTTCACTGGTCAGAGTCCAGGTATCCAGGTATGGCTTATCCTGGTTCTCTGTTTCAGGTTGTCATCACACTGAAATCAAGGCGTCCATGGGGGTCCCTTCTTATTCGGAGGCTTGAGTCAGGAAGAACCTTCTCCCAAGCTCATTTAGGTTGTTGGCAGAGTTCATTGCCTTGTGACTGCAGAACTCCTAGGGGCATGCTTCTTTAAGTTCAGCAGGAGAGCCTCTAGCCCACTGGCTAAGAGAGTCTTAGTCATGAGAATGACATCCCATCACCTTTGTTTTATTCGGTTGGTTGGACGTATCATTAGTTCTGGGGAGGGAGGAAACTTCTGTGTACTAGGAGGCTGGAATTATTGGAGGTCACCCTAAGGTCTGTCCACCACAATGAACAAATAGTTTTATTTGTTTATTTACTTAGATGTGTGAGGCAAAGAAGAGAACAGATGAAAACATGAAGTTGCATTTACTGAGATAAAGAAGACCCAGGGAGGGGAGATCAAGAGCTCAATTTTGGCTATAGCAACAAAAACAAAATACTGAGCTGGCTGTTACACATCCACAGGTTGCTATGTCCTTCTCCAGGGGATCTTCTTGACCCAGAGATCAAACCTGTGTCTCTTAGGTCTCCTGCATTGGCAGGCAGGTTCTTTACCACTAGCACTCCCTGGGGTGTGTTCACATGCACCCACAGGGAGATATCAAATAGCTGCATGTATGATCTAGAATTAAGGGAGAAGGTGAGAGATATAAATGTAGGACTCATTAGCCACATTTAAAATAAGTGGTATTTAAAGCCAAGGAGAAGGCAATGGCACCCCACTCCAGTACTCTTGCCTGGAAAATGCCATGGATGGAGGAGCCTGGCAGGCTGCAGTCCATGGGGTCGCAAGGAGTCGGACACGACTGAATGACTTCACTTTCACTTTTCACTTTCATGTATTGGAGAAGGAAATGGCAACCCACTCCAGTGTTCTTGCCTGGAGAATCCCAGGGATAGAGGAGCCTGGTGGGCTGCCGTCTCTGGGGTCACACAGAGTTGGACACGACTGAAGCCGACTTAGCAGCAGCAGCAGCAGCAGAAAACAGGACTAGACCTGGAGGTCTGCAACATGAAAAAGCCAGAGAGTCTATGGAGAAGCAGGAAAGAAGGGAGATGAGAAGGGAGAAGACTGCCTGAGATATAGAGTCCTTGTAGTATCCTTTTTAGGTTGATTTAATTCATTTCAATCTCAGAAAGCCAAGTTTTTTTCTTTTATCTCTCAGTTTGGGGAGACACCTACCCACCCTGCTAGCTCTTTCTCTCTGAATGCACTGCTTTTTTGAATGCCCTTAGATGTCAGAGGTTAATGGAAACAAGTTGTGAAAGTTCAACAAACAGTTTGCATTCTTGCCCAAACAAGCCAACCTAATTCAGCCTGAGCGTGTACAACATGGTCAGTGGGAGGGTGGTACTGTTTTATTTTGGGACCGAGCAAATAGAAAACAGGCTGCTCTGTGAAGCCGGTAACCCCTGGTGTCAGGTGACACAGATCAGGCACTACCTCAAAAGCAAAGGCTTAAAACAATGACAAGAGAATGAGTCTTCCGTTAATGTCCTAGAAGTGGACAGGACAGCCCTTTCTGTCTATACCTTCCAACATTTATTTCCGTGTACAGAAATCATTAAAAGTATTAAAGTGTAAGACCTTACTATGGGCATAATGAACTATCCTTTGTTCACCTAATCATACACTGGAGTTAAAGATATGTTTCAATACCATTTACTTTGTGTTAAAATCATTTTTGTTCTTACAGGACACAGAGGAAAAAAATCATGAAATTCTAGGTGGTTAAAATAGAAAAGAGGACTCCACTTGTGCAAATTCAGTACTTTCTATGTAATTAGCATTGTAGATGATGTATAAATGCATGTACATCTGCCGTGTCATTAGCTGTGTATGTTGAAGCTATGTTACTCAATTCCTAGTGCTTGTTACAGCTAAAACAAAACCCCGAAAAGTTCACTTAGAAAAAAATATCTTTTTGCCAATTTCCACTCAAACATTTCTTAGGTGTCTTCATTGCCTGGCAAAGTGTGCACAGGTGACAAATTATTAAGCCTTTTTTAAAAAAGTGGGTAGCACTGATTCAGAAATAATCATATTTCAAACAGTGCGCAATTAATTCTATCAGCTCTCTTGCACAAATTTGGTTACAGTCCTCATCTATCAAGTGAGGAAACAGAAGCAGAGTTTGACAACTTTCTCTGAAAGCGAGGGGAGCAAACGCTGCCCTTGGCAGTGAGGCAGGCTGGCTCCTGTAAGACCACACAGCTGACATCCTGGTGGGGACCCGCGGAGTCCGGAAGCAGGAGTTACCGCCGGGGAATGAAATGACTGCATTGCTTTTCACATGGGCCTGGAGGTCAAGTTAGTTTATTTGTTTTTAATTTAGCTGAAATTATAGGCTGGTTGAAAGATTCCTTTGACGGTGGGGGTCTTTTGAATGAGTCACATAAACTTTTGGTTTCTCTCTCACTTTCCTCCAACCCCTTGTCCCCTTTGCAGGATTAAAAAAGCACTTGGGAGGTATACATTAATCTTGCTGGCGTTGTCAGAAGTGATCAGCAAGTTTTATTAAAAGCTCTGGGACTGCCTGAAAGACCTCCTTGTCTGAGTTTGAAATGAAAGGGACATGTTAAGATCTTGGGGCATGTTGTCAGGACCCTTCTCCCTGCCCCTTGGACTATGAGCTGACACCCCTGAAGGAAGCTGAGAAGCCCTCCTTTGTTGAAGGGATTTCCCTGGTGAACGGAAACGACTTGGCCCCTGTCGGCATGAGATCTCCGAGCTGGGGTGGGCTTGGTGCCCTGCTCCTGCTGCTGCTGCTCCCAGGCTGGGCCAGCCCCACCTTTGTCCGTGTTAACCAAGGGCTCAGGGTGATGAAGGGCAGTTCCGCCTTCCTGTCTCAAGATGACCTGAAGTTCACCATCCCCAAAGAGAAAGATGCCTGCAAAGTGGAAGTCGTGATGAATGAGCCAATAACCCAGAGGGTTGGGAAACTCACTCCACAGGTAGGTCATATCTGAGATTCGCTATTTAGTAGTGTATGCCTTGACTTTTCACTTTCATGCATTGGAGAAGGAAATGGCAACCCACTTCAGTATTCTCGCCTGGAGAATCCCAGGGATGGGGGAGCCTGGTGGGCTGCCATCTATGGGGTCGCATACAGTTGGACACGACTGAAGTGACTTTGCAGCAGCAGTGTGTGTATGAATCTGAGTGTGTAAGAATGTTAGGGGGGAAGGATGGAGAGGAGAGAGAGAGAAAGATAAAAGGTTTTCCTTCAAGCTACCAGAGGTGAGTGCTGTTAAGAAGTTCAGATTTGAAATGGTGGAGTTGCAATTGATGGGCATAATACTGAGTTGTTTTTTCTATGCAAGGTGAAACCTGTTAAATTTTTTTTGAGGTATAATTGACATAACAACATTAGTTTCAGGTGTCCCAGGTAATGATTTGATATTGGTCAAAATTATTTTTGAATGTTCTTGGCTGACTGTGAATTACAAAACCAACAAGAGTTGCTCCTGTTTATGTTAACACCTGTGGTGGAAGGCTGGTTCAAACTAATGGATGGATGGATTTTTAAATGAAAAATACACAAATTGACAAGTCTTTCCAATTTATCCTCTCTATTGAAGATAATGCATGTAAATCTTACTAAGCTGAGGGAATCAAATACCACTCATTTTAGGTACATCAGTGCTCTCTGAGAAACTTAGGGGGGAAAACAGAGAAAAATGGGGACAGAGAGAGAGAAAATGAAAACAGGGCCAGCCTTCCAAGGGTTGGAGTGGGCAGTCTCCTGTGTAGTGTGATATGGTCAATCTCTATGGGACTATTACTGCCCCAGATTATCTCACCCTGGCCAGTCAAGGTGCCTTTGGATAAGATGTCAGGGTTCCAGGACAATTTTAGGACACACTTGTACTGCAGAATACCAAAAATAAAACGTGAAGACATTTTTATCTATTACCATCACTCAAACATTCCCTTGAGTAATGGAAGAGATCTGGAAAAGAGATATGAAGATACTTTAAATAGTCACTGTTCCTCAAAAATGTCCACATAAATTTTTTTTTCATTTAATCATGGCCTTGAAGACCTTGTCATTTAAGGGTATTCTGTGCTGAATCCTTTTGAAGGGTAAAGAGTTATCCTCTAATTCACTGGGTTTAGGGAAAGGCCAAATTATCAAATATTTGTTTAAGGTAAAAATTTTTCTCTATACATAGTAGAATATCACTTCTGGTCTTATTACTTGTTCTTATTGTGGTTTAACTTTCCTCTCAATGCAAACAGTTTTGAGAATATTCAACACTGGATGTGACTACTTCTTCTGGCAAAATACATCATTTCTATTTGTTGAACTGTGAGCATTAATATTCTTTCTATTTAGCTAAAAATAAAAAATCCATCAGCTTATTCGAAAGTGATAATAGACGTTGTAAAGAAGAACTAAAGAGACAGAAATAGGGGACTTCCTTGGTGGCCCAGTGGTTAAGACTTTGCTTCCAGTGCAAAGAGTGTGGGTTTGACTGATGAAAGAAATAAAAAATGACACTAATAGATGAAGAAATATACCATGTTCTTGGATCAGAAGAGTCAATACAGTGAAAATGAGTATACTACCCAAAGAAATCTATGGATTCAATGCAATCCCTATCAAGCTACCAGTGGTATTTTTCAGAGAACTAGAACAAATAATTTCACAATTTGTATGGAAATACAAAAAAAAAACCTTGAATAGCAATCTTGAGAAAGAAGAATGGAACTGGAGGAATCAACCTGCCTGACTTCTGACTATACTACAAAGTTACAGTCATCAAGACAGTATGGTACTGGCACAAAGACAGAAATATAGATCAATGGAACAAATTAGAAAGCCCAGAGATAAATCCACACATCTATGGACACCTTATTTTTGACAAAGGAGGCAAGAATATACAATGGAGAAAAGACGATCTCTTTAACAAGTGGTGCTGGGAAAACTGGTCAACCACTTGTAAAAGAATGAAACTAGAACACTTTCTAACACCATACACAAAAATAAACTCAAAATGAGTTTATAATAGCAAGGACATGGAAGCAACCTAGATGTCCATTGGCAGATGAATGGATAAGGAAGCTGTGGTACATACACACAATGGAATATTACTCAGCCATTAAAAATAATGCATTTGAATCAGTTCTAATGAGGTGGATGAAACTGGAGCCTATTATAAGAGTGAAGTAAGTCAGAAAGAAAAACACCAATACAGTATATTAACACATATATATGGAATTTAGAAAGATGGTAATGATGACCCTATAGGCAAGACAGCCAAAGAGACACAGATATAAAGAACAGTCTTTCAGACTCTGTGGGAGAAGGCGAGAGTGGGATGATTTGAGAGAATAGCATTGAAACATGTATATTATCATATGTGACATAGATCACCAGTCCAGGTTCGATGCATGAGACAGGGTGCTCAGGGCTGGTGCACTGGGATGACCCTGAGGGGTGGGATGGGGAGGGAGGTGGGAGGGGGCTTCAGGATGGGGAATACATGTACACCCATGGCTGATTCATGTCAATGTATGGCAAAAACCACTACAATATTATAAAGTAATTAGCCAATTAAAATAAATTAAAAAAAAAAAAAAAAAAGGCGTGTGGGTTTGATTCCCAGTCAGCGAGCTAAGAGCCCACATTGCACATGCCTCATGCCCCAAAAACTAGAACATAAAAAGCAGAAGCAATATTGCAACAAATTCAATAAAGGCTTTTAAAATGGTCCACATTCACCCCCAAAAAAAATCTTAAAAAAAGACTGATACATACTAACTCAAATTGACATCTCTAGATATTCCACTTACCTCCCTATGGTTATATTTGATTCTGAAACACATCAGAATTCTCTGGAGAGCTCTCGTGTTGGGAGTATTGCTTATGGTATTGTAACTAAATGTCTCCTTCCAGTTTCCCATGAGCTTTTTCTTTTATCAGTCAGTGATCTTCAGATGGGCATCTAAAGAGTGTTAGTTTGTGCTAATGGCCCCAGGTCCCACTTGTATTCCCAAGTGTGTAGTAATTGCAACATCTCCCCACTTTCTCCCAACATATAACTTCTGCTGGAAGATGTGTTTGATTGAGGTCTGTAAGTTAGGGGAAAGGTAGAGGCCTGGGATGGCTCGTGCCTGGAGCCCTGATGCACTAAATGTGGTAAGTCAGTGAACATGAATAGGCTCAATAGCAGGCAGTGGGGCCCTCACTGCAGGCACTGGGGTCAAAAGCAAAGCCTTGGGGTTTTGGGGGGCAGCAAAATAGGACCCTAATCTTACATGACTGCTGTGCCTGATAGAGCAGAGACTCAGGGCTGTATGGAAAAAAGTGGATGCCTCATAAAGACTGATAATTTGATAATGCTTCCAATCAATATATTTTTTAAAAAATTGTTCAACATTTATTTAGAAGTAAAGCTGACTATTTTGTGAGGGAAGAAGAGAGGGAAAATTCCCCCTGTAGTGCAGAGATATTAAGCTCTGGCCTCAAGCATGCAAAAACAACACCCTATTATTCCCCAGATTCTCCCTCCTTAGAAAGCACTTTGGGGAGAATCTACTGTGGCTTAAACCTTTGTGGATATCCTGTCCCTCTCTCCATTCCAAATAGCCTAGGATTTCTAAACACATATAGCACTTTCTATGAGAATAATGAAAAAGTCATAATTTTTAGTGATATTTTAATGGTCCTCATCACTTGGCCAGTTCTGAGGCCCTGGGGAGCAAAAAGGGATCCATGTGACCAGAAGTGAGCAAAACACTTATTTGGTCACAAGAATCAAGGATTGTAGGAGATCTCTAAGTCATCTCCTTTTCAAACTTTCTCTGATTTTAGGGCAAAAATCCATTACTAGAAAGACGATGTGGAACAAAAACAACATGCCTGTCTGGTTTAGGAAAGTCAGCATTGCAAGGCAAAGGAACAGGGCTCCATACAGCCCCAGAGGGTCCACTAGTGTGCTGTGGCTCATTAAAGGATCATGCTTCAGTGTATGCATAGCCAGAGGTACCTCTGACATCTCAAACAGATTTTTCTCATCTAAGAATCCACCTGCCAATGCAGGACTGAAGACTCAAGAGAAGTAGGTTCGATCCTTGGATCAGGAAGATTCCCTGGAGTAGGAAATGGCAACCCACTTCAGTATTCTTAACCTGGAAAATTCCATGGACAGAGGAGCCTGGTGGGCTATAGTCCATGGGATCACAAAGACTCAGACACGATTGAACATGCACACACGAAGTAAATATATTTATTTTCTTAAAATGTGGAGTTTCATTACCTTCTGGACAAATATTAGAGCTTTGTACTATCAAGAAATTTGTCTATCTGGAAAAGCTTTCTCAGATTACCAGGTGATCTTCCTATTTTCTTATTGTGATAATGTGAACAAAACCAAGATTCCTAAGTGAAAAGTTTTTTTTTTTTTTTTTTGAGGAATATGTCCCTGTTTTTAATCCTGGCAGATGCAGTTCTCTCTAGGGATTTATGTCTTATGGAGTTTTTGAAATTAAGCATAACCATGTGCATGCATGCATTCAAGTGCATGCACACACAAACACACAATGTAAGCATTACTCTTCCATAGAGCTTACTAGTAAGGTGAAAGCAAGCTTATGTGGGCCCATTCCTAGTGAGATGACTGTATTAACAACACCCTGCTGTGTAATGAACAGTTTCATGTGATTTGCACAGAAAATGTTTTGTTTAACATCTGTTCAATTAGTGTTTTCATTTCATTACTGAAGTTTGTCTTAGGACCAACAGGTTCATTTTCCTACTGGATATTTGGAAAGGGATTCGCTTGGCGCATAACAGTACCTTCTGTCTAGATAACCCTCTTGATATAGTCAATTAGAGAAGGTCGATGGCGATATGTTTTCCTCATGTTTTAGGACAAGACTTACCCCCACACAGCATTGCTCACACCTGTCCCAAAGCAAGAAATTTCCTGGGTGGAAAAGCACCACAGTTTAGTGCTGAGCTTGCTCTTTTGAATAGGAAATATAGCGGTAAGAAAATATCTCTCGTTTGAACCAGTTTACTGTCATTAAAGTGAGTAATGAGTTAGGAATGTGTGACAATTTAATTATAAATTGTAATTGAAAAGCAGTTGGAGTGGAAAAAAACAAAGCTAGACAGTAATTAGAAAAGGATTTAACTCTCCTTTGTTTTGGTTAGTAAATTTATGGACAATTATGGTTGTCGCCTTTTATAAAAGGAAAACATATTATGAAACATAAAACAGATGTTTCTTTTAAGAAAGCAGATTGTCTCTTTATTACCATGACTATTTGTCAATGATATGGGGAAGGTCTTTCCTTTATCTCCTTCCTTGTTGTCAATTAAAAAGAGGAAGCGAAGATGTGTGTAGAACAGGAATGCAAATAAATGATCTCCTCTTCTACAGACGTCTTTGCTTCCTTTTTCTGACAGTAAGAAAGGAGATAAAGAAGAGACCTTCTGACTAGAGTAGAGTCGGAAAGGATTATGTTTTCTGTAAATGTGTGAGGCTGTACTTAGGCACAGGCTAAGTAGCATGAACTCAGCAGTGATGACATGTAAATACCTCGAGAGTATTTCTTAGTACTCTACCAAGTCAGACTGTACAGAATGAGTGTTATGGTGTGATTGGAAGAGAACATTCTTTTAAAAAATATGACCCCAGAATATAACAATTGGCAATTTCCTTAATAGTTCTGAGTTAGGTGGTACAGTTAATTATAATTCTGCTTGAAGAGAGAAAATTGCCTTGACGTTGCTGTTTGTCTCATGAATCATTTCTGTTATTTCATAACTAGTAACCACAGTCTTTTGCAAGTAAATGAGAAACCACTGTGGGTCTTATTTGGCCTTGATCAAACACAATAGTGTCCATAGGAAGCAGCTTCATTTTGGAAAGGAAAGCAATAAAAGGAGAAGAAAAAATACACACAGAGCTACTATAGCATGTTGGTATGTGGAGTAAGACGTGTCTTTCCCTGTGTACATACAGGTATACTTCCTTAGTTGCTATAAACCCCTGAAAGGTATTGGCAAATAGTGTTTTAAAAAATGGAACCATATTTTAAATATACTATAAAAAGATAATTATTTAGAGGTCATCACTGCTTAATTTATCTGCTTCAGTTCAGTTCAGTTCAGTCGCTCTGTCATGTCTGACTCTTTGTGACCCCATGAATTGCAGCACGCCAGGCCTCCCTGTCCATCACCAACTCTCGGAATTCACTCAGACTCACGTCCATGAAGTCAGTGATGCCATCCAGCCATCTCATCCTCTGTCGTCCCCTTCTCCTCCTGCCCCCAATCCCTCCCAGCATCAGAGTCTTTTCCAAAGAGTCAACTCTTCGCATGAGGTGGCCAAAGTACTAGAGTTTCAGCTTTAGCATCATTCCTTCCAAAGAACCAGACTTTCATAATTTAGATATTCTCAAAACAGACAACAGCTATATAAGCAGGATGGTCATGGACATGGGGCTGGGTAGGGGTGTTGGTGGTTAAAACACATGCATATAGGGAATTCTCTGGTGGTCTAGTGGTTAGGACTCTGCTTCCACTGCCAGGGGTATGGGTTCTATCCCTGTTCAGGGAATTAAGATCCTACACCACAAAATTTACATACACATACATAATGCTAAGAGAACATAATTTCTCCAGGCCATACTTTACTGCTGGAAAAACTAAAAAGTGTACCAATGATTTTCACATATATATCCCTTTCTTCTCATGAACTAGGTCTTTGACTGCCATTTCCTTCCCAATGAAGTAAAATATACTCATAACGGTTGCCCAATTCTTGATGAAGACACAGTGAAGCTTAGACTTTACAGGTAAGTGGCGCAGGAGCGTTCTTCATTCTTTGTCAGATAACCATTCTGTGTGCTTCTGTTTCTTTGGATAAGTATTGCTATGGTGGGAGTTACTAGATTTCAAACAAGTGAGTAATTAGTAGTATGAACTGGAGACCTGAATGGATGAGACAAGAATTGTAGCAGCCTTTCAGTTACTTTTATTTATATCCTCTTCCTTGGGGTTTTTCTGCGGCAAATTATTAGCCTTCTCCTGTTTCCCTTTAGGGTTCTTGTACAGGTATCTCTGGTCATTCAACTCTCCATTTATGATTAAAAATGGAGATTACAACCTACAAATTTTTAATGAGAATTAGGAAGAAAATATATTCCAAAAGTGAATGAAATTCTTCGTTTTGATTATCAACTGCTTAGTTTCAAGAAGTGCAATATCTTCTATTTTTAAACATATTATATTTTTAAAAGGTTTAAAATGATCAGTTATAGAGTTGGACAAAGTGATCATATAACCCAGCAGTTCTACTCCTAGATACATGAATGTACAAGAGAAATTAAAACATATGTTCACACAAAAATTTACACAAATGTTCACTGTAGCATTTTTTGTACATGTCAAAAAGTTGAAATAATCAGTCTGATGAATGAGTAAACAAGATGTGGTATATTTATACAGTGAAATATTATTCAGCCACAAAAGGGATGAAGTACTGTTACATGTTATAACACAGATGAGCCTTGAAACTATTATGCTAAGTGAAAGAAGTCAGACATAAAAGGTTACACATTGTATAATTTCATCTATATGTTATGTTCAGTAAAAGCAAATTCAGAAAGGCAGAAAGTAGATTGCAGTTGCCAGCTTTTGGGGGTGGGGTGAATGGGGAGTGACTGCTCATGGATGTAGATTTTTATGGGGGAGGTGATAAAAGTGTTCTGGAATTAGACAGCAGGATGGTTGCATAGCCTTCTGAAAATACTAGAAACACTGAGTTGTAAACTTTAAAAAGGTAAATTTTAGAATTGTGTTAATTATATCTAAATAAAAAGTTAATTTAAAAATTAAGCTCATGGTTATGTTATTGCTCACTTCATAGAAGCAACTGAAAATTCATTGTAGGTGGAGTAGGCCTTATATAGTTTTTTACTTGGCTTTTGTCACTTTTAAGACTATTTGACTAAAATACGGCAGCATGAATTTCCCTTAAGTACTAGAGGAATATTTGTCTAGAGTTTTGTAGCAGACAGTGAATTATCCTGATTACCCAGTATAGGTCAGGCTCATGCTAGGTAGGCTTAGGAAACAAAAGAATGAGGCTAAATGGGCTGGTTTTCAGGGCCTGATGCGAAAGATGGCTAGATAATTGTGATGCAGAATGACAAGCCAGAAGAAAGGCATGAAGCAAATGCCATGCTCAGAAAATGAGATGGCACCCAAGGATTCCTTGGGAACTCGGCAATCAGCATATAGGGCTGTTTGATCTTCCTAAGACTTTAAAGTTAACAAAACTAATCAGCTTCAGAGAGCTTGCTGATGAATTCTGGCTGTTCCCGTTTCTTTGAGTTTCTAAAGGATGAGGCGGGGGGAGCAGCACAGATGAAGTGCAGTTAAAAGACCTGTCAATGTTCTTGGTCTTGAGGATTTAAAGTAGAACATTCAGAGGAGCTGGAGGCAGAAAAGTAGAGAGCATGTTTATTGCCCTCTTACCTCATCTCTAGCCCTTTTGGTAAGCTA
The DNA here is from genome assembly GCA_006410635.1 of Cephalophus harveyi. Lineage (NCBI taxonomy): Eukaryota > Metazoa > Chordata > Mammalia > Artiodactyla > Bovidae > Cephalophus > Cephalophus harveyi. The sequence continues at coordinate 242,651 of SJYT01034465.1, forward strand.
CTTGACCTCTCTAAGCCTCAGTTTCCTCATCTGTAAAATGGAGTCAACAACTTCATCGATTCCTGTGAAGACTGAATGATAAACTCTTTGTAAGGAGTCTAGCACGTGCCTGGGCCATTATGAAAGCACATCAACAGAGAATCTATTATTGATGCACAACCATCACTTTAATTTTCTCCCTTCAGTAAAGAATGAAAGCCCATCAATTTGCTGTATAACTCAGGGAACTCAAAGCTGGATTCTGTAAAAACCTAGAAGGGTGGGATGGGGATGAAGCTGGGAGGGATGTTCAAGAGGGAAGGGATCTAGGTATGCCTATGGCTGATTCATGTTGATGTTTGGCAGAAACTGTTCTGTAAAACAATTATCCTTCAATTAAAAATAAACAAATTTAATCAGAAAAAGAATGACAATCCATCCCTATTTGGTTCTGCAAATATCCAGAGAAGGTAGTTCCTAAGAGATTGAAGGGAATGGAGGTTACAGTCACCGATCACCCTTTACATGCCACCCACTGAGCTGAGCTTTCCCAGCTAGACTGCAAATAACTACTCTTGTAGCGGCATTTGTGAAAAGCAAAAAGGGCTTGATGCTTCAGAAACCCTTCACCCCTTCACTCCTGAATTAAAAGTCAGTGCATAAACTAGGTATGCAGGACACTCTTAAACTGTACACATGCTAGAGATGAGACTGAGCTCAGAGCATAATACCTGTATTTATGATAGATTTGAGAGAAGGTGTTAAAAGGAGGGTCACTGGAAAGGGAACTAACAGAAAAAGGAGTTGACACCAATTTAAGGAGAAGGGAAAAGAACAGGGAGGTGGGGTGTAGAGTATAAAATAAAATCCAAACTCTACCTGATACACAGATGGTGTGAAAGACAATCTTTAAGCTTCAAGCCAACTTAGTGCCCAAGTATCAGAACCTGCACACCAATAATGCTGCCTTTGCTCTGTTCTGCCCTCAGGTTTACTGAGACAGACACCTTCACGGAAACCTTTATCCTGCGGGTCTACCTCCTGGAACCAGACTGTAACATCATCCGCATGAGTGATAATGCACTGGAGGTGTCTGAGTTCTATGGCCTGTCCCGAGTCATTGATAAGAACCTGCTCAGATTTGATTACGAGAGGATGGCCAGCCTGGAATGCACAGTCAGACTGGACCCTGTGGGAACTCAGCTGCCAGCCCACGGCCAGTTGGTTCTGGTGGAGCCCCAGCTGGAAGAACCTCGTGGAGATCAGCCACATAGTTTCTTCCCTGAATCTCGTATGATATATTTTAATACTTACCTGGATGTTACTAAATCTGCCAGGTCTTAAATGGTCATCTTCCACCCTGACAAAGAGTTTTACTTAATAGAATTTGTAGCTGGTTGGAAACATAGATTAGTGGCTAAGAGTGCAGACTTTGGAAACAGAAAAACTTGAGCTTGAAAACTTCCTCTGCTATTTACTTCCTGTGTGGTGTTAGGTCAGTTTGTTAGCCTAAGTCTCTGAAAAATGGGCAAGGATAGTGGCTGTTCCATAGGGTTGTATAAAGGTGAGGGTGAGTGAGATCACACACAAACACACAAAGCAATTCACACAGTGTCTGGCTCATAGCAAGTGCTCAGTGACTGTCAGCTGTTATTATTAATAGTAAGTAGCAATAGCAGTGATAGCCAGAGTGGCTGGGGAATTTATTAGGTGTTATTAGCCTTGAAGCAGGTTTGGGGTAAAGCTGGTAGGCAGGAGATATGGTTTAAATCAGGAAGAGCTGATGGATAATGTTCCTCTTGTTATTCATGTAATTATCACATTTTGGGCACTTCCTAGATGCATAATAGTGTTCTAGGCACTGTGGAAAGACCAAGAAATATAAGGGAAAATCATGGTCGTAGTCATACCTGGAATTTGGACAGTATGATGAATAATGTTCCTCTTGTTATTCATTTAATTATCACATTTTGGGCACCTCTTAGATGCATAATAGTGTTCTAGGCACTGTGGAAAGACCAAGAAATATAAGGGAAAATCATGCTTGTAGTCATACCTGGAATTTGGACAGTAAATTATAGCTAAAGACATATTTGCACATATGTCATCTCATCTAGTCTTTGCAGCCTTCTGGGTAAGGATAGAATACCCAGTCTTTACATCAGGGAAGTGTGCAAAGGGCCACTAACATAAGTGGCCTGTGCATATCATAGACAGTGCAAGAGTGAATAATACAGTTGGCAGAGACAAAAAGATTATGTACTGGAGAGATGACTGCAGTTCTTAGTGGAGGAGATTAGGCTGGTTCAGGTGGTCAATGAATATTTGAAGAAAGGTTTAGTGAAAAGACTAAGTGGACCTGGAAAATATGCAGAATTCAGATGTGTTTAAGTAGGGAGTTAATTTCAGTGAATAGAATATTCTAGCAGAGATTGCACGGTGGTGCTATGGAAGTGGATGCTGTAAATACAGACAAGAGCAGGATTATAGAAGGCCTACAGTGAGCCTATTTGTCAGAGTTGGTCCACCACCAGAAAAAGCATTTTATATTTTTTCTCTCAAGCACCTTTGGTGGGTAAGGACCTTGTTAGATAATCGGTCAATTGTTTTCACAGTAAGGAAATGACAGGTTTTCAGAATAATGACAACCCACTCAGTGAACAATTGGCGGGTACACGAGTGTTCTTTGGTCAGTGAGAGGGAATAAGTGTCTGTGGAAGGGAGGATAGGCTTTTAAAGATAACCACTAAGGTACAAGTGCCTCTCTTAATTCCCTGCTATACATTCTAGAATTGGGAACAGAGCTGAAGTGTCCAGGTGGCAGGTGTACCTTGGGACTGAAGAAAGTCGGAAGTCTCAAAGTGAGCTGTGAGGAGTTCCTGCTGATGGGGCTTCGATACCAACACCTGAGTTCCCCTTCTCCCAACATTGATTACTTCTCCATCCAGCTGGACCTCACAGATAGCAGGAGCAAAATCACATACAAGGTAGAGTCTATGGCCTTATGTGTCTGGGTCCCCAGCTAAGAGCTGGTTCTCTGGGGTCACTTGTGCTGGTTCCCATGTCAGCGAGGGTTCCTGTATGGTTGTGGGTGGAACAGCCTAATGACTTACTGGAACTGCAGGCTTGTTCTGCCAGTAAGTGCTTAAAACAGGATTGATTTTGCACATAATATCCATGTATAATTTCCCTTTTCTGGCAATCTTGTAGCTCTACCATTGCAACTTAGAAAGAACCAGAATCAGGTTACATGCTAACCTTTCTCTCCCTTTCCCTTCAGTATTCTTCAGTTTCTCATTTTTGCTTTTGTAACTCCTACTCTTTGATGCTTCATTTACTCCTTTATTAGACCCTCTTTTCATCTGTTGGAGGAAATCAAAGGGTCCACACACCCATTCAGCAAGGCCATAGGAAACTGGGAGAGAGGGCGTCCTCGCCCCACTGTTAGGGCTGAGGCAGGGCCCTCTCCGTCTTCCAGTCTCTCTTAAATCCTCCTTGCCTTTCTTCCTCTTGATCTCTTCTTAATGAAATGCTGACAGAAAGTGAAGTCAATCTAAATGAAAGATTGGCATGCTTCTCTGCTAACTCAGGTACTCTGTAATGTGTCTATCTGGGAAGCTGAAATGACTATGAACTTGTGAAAAAGTTCAGATTTTGTGCTGATTTAGGATCATCTGAGATGACATTTGTGAAAGACCTCCATCTTTCAGTCTCACTTCTTCCTATGATTTCTCCTAAGAGACCCAGTTGAATGTTGAACATTATTACCACAGGAATTAATAAAACAAAGATTGATAAAGAAATGATTAAACAGGGTTGTAGTATTTTATAATTGAGAACTGGAAAAATTGTGAGGTGGTCTGGTCAAATTAATCAGGTAAATCACTTGGGAAAGTGAGATTTAAGAAGAGATTTAAGTCTGACATTAATAGTTAGCCTGCCCTTGGGCCTGGGTTGCCTGGGTTCGGATGTTTACTTAGCTAGCTGTGTGATTTTGTACTTTATGCCTCATTTTTAAAATCTTGCAATGGGCATAGTAGTACTTCTTATTGAGAGGATTTAATGAGGTGATGCTTACAAAGCTTGGCACAAAGCTGAACACATAGTAGGCTCTACACATATTTTTTGCTAGTGAAAAAACTGATGTTTTTGGAAGCAATTGGCTTAGCCCAAGCCCCTTGTTTTATACTAGGGCCACAAAAATTGCATATCTTGACCATACATGCATGGATGAATCAAGACTAAACTCTCAGTCTCCTAACGATTAGTACATGTTTTCTGTTTGTTTTGATGTGAAACTTCTTTGACATTTAATACTTTTTTATCTCTGTAAAGAACAAAATTTAGAGCCATTTTTCTTCCTAATTGATTTTTCTTCTTTTTCCTCATATATTGATATAGGGCTTTCTTTGTTGATATTTTCAGATTAGTTTTATTAGAAGTTTCCTCTCTAAAATGACCTTCCTGTATTATTTAGAATTTACTTATACCATAGTCAGTTTGGCATGTCATAAACAGATTCTTTTATGATTATAGTAATATGCTCAATGGCAGTTGGAGAAGGAAATGGCAACCCACTCCAGTGTTCTTGCCTGGAGAATCCCAGGGACAGGGGAGCCTGGTGGGCTGCCGTCTATGGGGTTGCACAGAGTCGGACACGACTGAAGCGTCTTAGCAGCAGCAGCAGCAGTAGCTCAATGGCAGAGGCTATTTAAAAAAAAAAAAGCACAGAAAGGAAAAATAAGAAAATGGAACTAGGGTATTTCTAATATTTATATATATATAAATGTATGTGTATATATACGCATACTTACACACACACACACACACACACACACACAGAGGGGGAGACATGCATACCAGAGTCATTTTATGGAATTGAATTTATATTATATTTGAAGTTTTGTATCTTGTTATTTTATTATTTTCATGCTGGTATAATCCATCCTCATCAAGAGACTGACTATTCACCCATAATTTCTTATAGATTTAAAAATATTTTCTTGTTTATGTTTACCTTTTTAATCTGCCTGAAATAAATTTTATCTTATTGTAAAACAACAGTTTTTTTCCAAGTAGCCAAAATTTTCAACATTATTTGATGAATAATGAACCTGTCTCCCATTGATTTTTTTGATTTCTCTGTTGTATAGAAAGATATTATATGTCTGTTTCAAGGTTAGTTCTCTTCTTTAGATTTGCCCACTTATTCTTGTGCCAGTACCTTATTATTCCAAAATAAAAGGTCTAAAATGGACTTTAATATTTTATAGGCAAGTTTCTCCTCATGATCTGCTTCAAAATTTTCTTATCTAGTCTTAGTTCTAGATAAATAATATTTATGTTAGTTTTTTTAAAACCCCTAATTATTTTTTATCAGGATTGGATTAAAATTACATTATTTTGAGAAAAACTGGAATATTATGTCCAACCTAGATAGCATTTTCAAAAGCAGAGACATTACTTTGCCGACTAAGGTCCGTCTAGCCAAGGCTATGGTTTTTCCTGTGGTCATGTATGGATGTGAGAGTTGGACTGTGAAGAAGGCTGAAGATCCAACCAGTCCATTCTGAAGGAGATCAGCCCTGGGATTTCTTTGGAAGGAATGATGCTAAAGCTGAAACTCCAGTACTTTGGCCACCTCATGCGAAGAGTTGACTCATTGGAAAAGACTCTGATGCTGGGAAGGATTGGGGGCAGGAGGAGAAGGGGACGACCGAGGATGAGATGGCTGGATGGCATCACTGACTCGATGGATGTGAGTCTGAGTGAACTCCGAGAGATGGTGATGAACAGGGAGGCCTGGCGTGCTGCGATTCATGGGGTCGCAAAGAGTCGGACACGACTGAGCGACTGAACTGAACTGAACTACCATATTGAGTCATCTTTTCCAGGCAAAGGTTATCTCACTTCATTGAGGCAAAGGATCTTTGATATATTTCTGTTAAGTCTGCAGTTTTCTTTATGTCACTTGCGCACACTTAGAAGTCCAATCCTAGGCAGTTTGTTTTTGTGAAGTTATTCTGACTAGTCTTCTTTTCCTCCACTATTTCTTCTTGTTGGTTAGTGATGATAAACAAGATAGCTGTTTCTTGGTCTAATTTTCTTTTGTCTGGCTTCTTTCTTGAATTCAATTATTCTAAAAGTTTTTCAATTCTATAGGCTTTTAAGACTGTACTAATTACATCTTCCACTGATAATGATAATTTTTCCTTTCTTTTTCAGTAATTATTTCTCTTTTTTCTCCTGTATTCCCCACTGGTTTGGCCAGAATAATATTAAATACAGTGATGCTTATCAGAATCATTGTCTTGTACGTTTTATCACTATTAACTGCACACACTGTCCTTTTTAATTCTTCTTGCCTTGAATTCATCTCTCTTTGAAATTCTTATAGTCACATCTGCAGACTTTTTTGGATCATCCTTGTACGTTTAATCTTTTTGTATAATTTTAAATGCCTCTCCAGTAAAGGCAGATATAATTGGATATTTAATTTCAGAATATTTATCTTAAACAAAAGAATATAGACAATATTTCTATAATAATGGATATCTGTTTTTTTCCTATCATCTTGTTTTATGCTTTCTTGCTAATTAATAAAATCATCTTGCACTCTAGGTTATATTTTATTTGCCTTTGCCTTTACTTATTTAATATCCCATTTTCAAATTTAGTTCTAAGTTGAAAAATTCTTTAACCTTTATTTTTAACATATTAAGTAAAAAATACAGTGAAGTCTTTTGCCTCCTTCATATATATTATGAGGTCTGACCCTATTTATCCTTTCTCACTGCAATTACCCACCACCAGGCTTGGTTAACATAATCTACAACTTTACCTCTAGCATATCATCTTTATACTTTATGATACTTAACTTCATCTTTTATTTCAAGTGTACTCTTTTGACATTTGTATCCATTTTGTTAGTGTTTCAAGTAATATTTGTTCAGGCTTAACCTCGAGGTTTAATATTTCTTATTGTTCAGAACCGATCCTTTTATACTATGATTTCCTCATTCTTGCTTAAATTATAAATCTTCAAATGCTTTTCAATGGCACATTAGAACTACACAGTCTAAACTCAGCGTTATCACTCTTTTGTTTTTGTAAACCACCATGTGGGAGGGAGAGGAGTTGTCACCTTCTGTTTCACTTGCTTTTCTTTCTTTCTCTGAGCCTTGCTGGCTAGTTTCTGAAATTCTAGGCTGAGGAGTGGGTGGCTTTGGAGGACTGTTGGAGAGAGAGGTCTTATTTGACCAGGCATTGAAAGAATATGGCTTTGTGCTTTCTGAGTTGGTGGATGTTTCAAGCTTCTTCTTAGTCTCAGGGCAATTTCCTTGTTCTCCTGGAGGTTCCCCTCTGCAAAGGCCTCTCATCTTTTGTAGCCTGATTAATCAATTGCAGTTCCTCCCAGTGCTCCTAGGATATGACCTCCACCTCCAGCTTCTTTCTGTGGAGATTTTTGGCTTCTCACAGATGCACCTAAAGGTCAGGAACCGAGATGACCCTAGATCAACGCTCTGTCCCACTTGCTCCGTATCTGAGAGCACTCACATATTCCTTCCTGCTGCAAACAAGGACTAGAGACTGATCCCAGCGCAGATACCATGTTTCTTCTGCCTCTGGCCACTTAGCTTCCTCAGGGATGAGCCCAGCATCAATCCTGGTGTGCTCCACTGGTAAAAGACACATTTAAGGCTGGTGTGATAGAAGCTTCCCTCCTGACACCTGGGACAAGGGATGCAGCATTGCCCAACCCCCCCCACCCCGCCCCCACCGCTCCTCTTCATAGAGGGCATACAGTGTGAGGCATCAAGGCGATGACTCAGCACAACACAGAGCAACTTCTGCCTGCAAATAAATCTCTTTCTCTTACTTCTCTCAACCCTTTTATATTCTTAGAGTGGGTGAGAAGGTTCTAGAGTCTGGAACTGGTTCCAGACAATTTGTTTTGTAAATTCTGCCTATAGTACCTGTCTCACATTGTCTTTGAAATGCTCTCTCTTGGAATTTCAGTTGAGACTCAGCCAAGAAGAACTTCATTTTAAACATTCCATTATATAAATATCCAGTGTTCAGCAGTACTGCACTCATGTGGCTCTGATCATTAAGCCTGGTCTCCCAATAATGGGGGACATCAAATTCTACAATGACCAGTTATCTTCTGCTGAGGATCCTTTCTGCCCATAGCACTTGTTGGGACCTCAGATCCCAGGATGCAAGTTCATGATTTCTCTGGAGATCGCCACAATGAGAGCCTCTTCCTCATAGCTCTCTCACTTGGGGAAGGTATATTTCTAGCTTGAAGAGTTACTTGCAATTTTGATGACCTACTCCTTACTTGGAGACCCAGGGTCCTAACTAATACACGCTGAGCAAACGTCCTCCAGTTTCATGAGCAGCTATTATAAGGACAGCTTCCTTCATCCTGCCATTGTCACCTTTGAAACCTGCGAGAGGTGGATGGGTTGGCCAGAGGAGGTTGGTTGTGTGTGCCAGACACGGCTAGTGCTTTACTTTGTTTCTTCTTAAGATTAAAAAACAATTATTTGTTTACTTGGCTCTGCTAGATCTTGGTTGTGGCATGCAAGCTCTTAATTGTGGCTTGTGGGATCTAGTTCCCCAACCAGGGATCGAAACTTGGCCTTTTGCATTGAGAGTGCAGTGTCTTAGCCACTGGACTGCTAGGCAAGTCCTTGTGCTTTACGCTGGCTATCTCTTGCAATCCTTACTCAGTACTTAGGACCTCTAGGATGTCCATGTTATAGGCGGGGGAAATCGAGATTTAGAAGTTAAGTAACTTGTCCAAAGTCATATAAACCACATGTGCTGGACATGGAATCAAAAGAACAGTTCCTTCTAATGACAAAATTGGTGCTCCACCTCAACCCTGGCTAAATATTGGAGTCACCAGAGAACTTTAAGAATACCAAATTGTTGTTGTTGTTTTTTATCTCCTCTTTAGGAAAGTTAAATTAGAACATCTGGAAATGGAATTTGGGCATCAGTATGTGATTAAAACCTCTCTAAATGATTCAGATCACTGCTGGATGCACCCTCTAGGCTGTGACTTTGTGTTAAATATCGTGCGATTTACCCTGCTATTATATCAATAGCTTCATTTATAGTTTTCCCCTTTATCTTTTCTTTCTCCTTCCAAAGTCAGAGAGCGCGTGGCTGCCTGTCTATATCAGACCTGGGATTCCCAATCAGATCCCACGAGCTGCGTTCATGGCCACGTTTATTCTGGAAGTGGATCAGTTCATCCTGACCTCATTGACTACATCGGTTCTGGACTGTGAAGAGGATGAGACCCCCAAACCCTTGCTGGTGTTCAACATTACTAAAGCTCCACTCCAGGGCTATGTGACTCACCTGTGGGATCACACCAGTCCAGTGTCCTCCTTCACCTGGAAGGATCTAAGAGATATGCAGATTGCCTATCAGCCACCAAACAGCAGCCATCCTGAGAGGAGACTTTATGAGGTGAGAGGGAAGAGAGACAAAGCTGCTAGACTCTGTGGGATTCAGAGAGTCATTGAAGAGGCCACTTCTCTTTAGCCTGCAGGTTACCTTGTATGGTCACTGCCTCACTGTCCAAAGTCATATAAACCATATGTGCTGCACGTGGAATCAAAAGAAAAGTTCCTTCTAATGACGAAACTGGTGCTCCACCTCAACCCTGGCTAAATATTGGAGTCACCAGAGAGCTTTAAGAATACCAAATTGTTGTTGTTGTTGTTGTTTTTTATCTCCTCCTTAGGAAAGTTAAATTAGAACATCTAGAAATGGAATTTGGGCATCAGTATGTGATTAAAATCTCTCTAAATGATTAGGGAGATTATCAATCTCTCTAATCTAAGAAGAGAATCAATCACTGCAAATCAAGATGCAAACCAGGCAGGTGATGCAAATGAACAAAGCCATCCGGAGGGAGACTGGGGGGAAGTGAGGAAGGAGCTGGCAATTTAGGAAGCAGATGTAACTCCGCTCCAGCTGACTGCTGCATGTGAGAATATGGATGTACCCAGTGTTGCTGTAGTTTTCCTTTTTCAAGAGAAGTTGGAAAGCTCTACTTTTTTTTGGTAAAAATATTTCAAGTTTCATAATACAAGTGAATGTTTATGCAAAACTGAAGCAGACTCACAGACCTAGAAAACAAACTTGTAGTTACTAAAGGGGATGGAGAGGGGGAGGGACAAAGTAGGGGTATGGGATTAATTGATAAAAACTACTATGTATAAAGTAGATAAGCAACAAAGATACACTGTATAGCATAGGGAATTGTAGCCCTTTTCTTGTAATAATTTATAATGAAGTATCACCTGCAAAAATACTGAGTCACCGTGCTATATATCTGAAACTAATATAACATTGTTAATCAACTATACTTCAGTTAAAAAGTTTCAATATTGTAATTAGCCTCCAATTAAAATAAATAAATTTAAATTTAAAAAAAGTTTCAACTTTTAAACATAGAAGACACTGTAAATTTAAAACATAAAATACCAGTTGCAAAACATTTCTGAGGCCACATTTGGCCCCAGGTTTACCAGTTTGAGAACTCTGGTGCCTCCAACAGCCTTCTTGCATTACATAGACTGTTGAAGTTAGAGATGGTCTAACTTCTCTTTGTTTATAATTCTTTCATTAATAAGTTATTTTATATTATGTTCCATCAAGGTTTTCTACCGGAGTCCTTAATTTTAAGTAATATTGCTTACTTAGGGTAGGAGATTCCATCTTCTTATTAAAAAGACTCATTTCACTATCACTTTTCATCAGGAAAGTTGTCTTTCTATCTAATCTAAATTATTTCTGCTTCTCTCCTCTTGTTTTGTATTCAGTGAGAGTAGAGAACAGCTGGTTACAGACTTGTGCATAATAACCCTTCACAAACTTGTAGACCTACCAGCAAGTTGATTCAAAAATGATATAAAATTTAAATAAGCAGGTTAACACAGACTTGAGTTCAGGTCTATTAAGGAAAATATGTATCCCTGGGGTTACCCAATTGCCCTCTATCTAGTTTAGGCATTTTTAGCATTTAGTCTCAAGGGCAGACTATAAATGCCATGCTTTGCCCTTTACTTTTATTTTCTTCACTTCATAATAGTAAGTGGCAACTGGTTTTTCCTTTCCTGTCTTCACTTCTCATTTCTTACCTAAGTGAAGTTGCTCAGTCGTGTCCGACTCTTTGTGATCCCATGGACAGAGAAGCCTACCAGGCTTCTCTGTCCATGGGATTTTCCAGGCAAGAGTACTGAAGTGGGTTGCCATTTCCTTCTTCAGGGGATCTTCCTGACCCAGGGATCGAACCCAGATCTCCTGCCTTGCAGGCAGACGCTTTACCCTCTGAGCCACCAGGAAAGCCATCAGTTCAGTTCAGTCGCTCAGTCATGTCCGACTCTTTGCGATCCCATGAATTGCAGCATGCCAGGCCTCCCTGTCCATCACCAACTCCCGGAGTTCACTCAAACTCACATCCATCGAGTCCGTGATGCCATCCAGCCATCTCATCCTCTGTCGGCCCCTTCTCCTCCTGCCCCAATCCCTCCCAGCATCAGAGTCTTTTCCAATGAGTCAACTCTTTGCATGAGGTGGCCAAAGTACTGGAGTTTCAGCTTTAGCATCATTCCTTCCAAAGAAATCCCAGGGCTGATCTCCTTCAGAATGGACTGGTTGGATCTCCTTGCAGTCCAAGGGATTCTCAAGAGTCTTCTCCAACACCACAGTTCAAAAGCATCAATTCTTCGGCACTCAGCCTGCTTCACAGTCCAACTCTCACATCCATACATGACTACTGGAAAAACCATAGCCTTGACCAGACGGACCTTAGTCGGCAAAGAAATGTCTCTGCTTTTGAATATGCTATCTAGGTTGGTCATAACTTTCCTTCCAAGGAGTAAGCGTCTTTTAATTTCATGGCTGCAGTCACCATCTGCAGTGATTTTGGAGCCCCAAAAGATAAAGTCTGACACTGTTTCCCCATCTATTTCCCATGAAGTGATGGGACCAGATGCCATGATCTTCATTTTCTGAATGTTGAGCTTTAAGCCAACTTTTTCACTCATGGCACGAGGTAATTTCTCTTTAGATGTCCAGTTCTATCTCACATCCACAAATAAAGCACTGCTACTCTGTCTGCTTTCTATGTGTTATGTCTGGCATTGTACAGTGTAATACTAAAGCAGAACGTGTCCAGATGTGTGCTTTTTTGCTTTGTTTTGTTAGAAGGTGACTCGATTTTCTCAGTGGAGATTTTGCACCGTTCAGTTGTTTTGGCCGGAAGCCACCTGGGGTGAGATTTCTGAGAGCAGAGCAATGGCCAGTGCAGCTTTAAGCTAGCTGATCCTTCCTCCAGCTGTTACACCAGGCAGTCTCTTGTAGGCATGAAAATCCAACTTCACTCCAGTAGGTACTACATTGATCTTAGAGGAAAGTTCCTTAGTGATAGGGCTCAACCTAATATATATTTATATTAGACCTCCAAAATGATACCCCCCATATCAGTATAGTTTCATTTTCAATGTGTGTATTTGTCGCTCTTGAATCTCTTTTTTTATGTTGTATTTGCTGATATGGTACTATGTAATTGTTTCTTTTATCCTCTCAAATGGACCACACATTCTTCAAAAGTAGGTAGCTTGCCTTCCTTTACAATATTATACCTCATCCTTCTCTGTCAGCACCTGGTGTAATACACACATAGCATGTAATAAAGCTCACAATGTATAAGCCTACTTATTAGCTATGGAATTCAAGGGAGCAAATAAAATATAGATATTTAACAATATATCTAGTGGGATAGCTGCCTGTAGATCAGGGTCTCTGCAACATTGTTGGCATTTTGAATTGGCTAATTCTTTGTTATAAGGACTGACCTGGTCATGGTGGGATGTTATTAATAGTAGCCTCCCTGGCTTCTATCCACTAGATGCCTGTAGCACCTCCGTGGGCATACCTATTTGTGAGACCAAAAATGTTTTCAGGTATTCCCCAATGTCCCCTGCGGGGATGAAATCACAGCGGAGAACCACTGCTCTAGATCCTATATCTTTGCGAGAAGCTGAAGCGGTCTGACGCTGGACTGATGTAGTCTCCTGAACAAATGCAGGGACACATTGCTAGCATATTTGCTTATTTCAGGTTAAGAATTTCAATCATAGAGAAGAAAATTTTAAAACACTGATAAATTAAGGAATAAGACATAGAGCTGGAAAAAGTGAGATTACGTTGTCAAAAATGAGGTCAGGCAACAGCAGAAATTGAATTAGTTTTGCCTCATCTGCGGTATATATCCCAGAATTCATGGTATTTTATATTATAAATTGTCAATATGTAGTTCATATTCAACTGTTTGTTTACAGGTGGAGTTGGAGGTCTATGACTTCTTCTTTGAGAAGAGTGCACCTATTACAGTCCACATCTCCATCAGAACAGCAGATACAAATGCCCCGCGAGTGTCCTGGAACACAGGTGAAGTGCAATAAAGAAGTCAAACAAAATAGGGAAGGAAGACAAGAAGGTACACGGGTCAGTGAAAAAAGGTAGCTTTATTCCCATTTTGGAGGAGGCAATGGCACCCCACACCAGTACTCTTGCCTGGAAAATCCCATGGGCAAAGGAGCCTGGTAGGCTGCAGTCCATGGGGTCTCTAAGAGTCGGACATGACCGAGCGACTTCACTTTCATGTTTCTCTTTCATGCATTGGAGAAGGAAATGGCAACCCACTCCAGTGTTCTTGCCTGGAGAATCACAGAGACGGGGGAGCCTGGTGGGCTGCCGTCTATGGGGTCGCATAGAGTCGGACACGAGTGAAGTGACTTAGCAGCAGCAGCAGCATTCCCATTTTACACACAAAGCAACCAAAACCAGACAGGCTATGGGTATCTAGTTGGTTTTTAGGTTTTGTTTTTCCTACTGTCAGGGTGAGAAATTTAAATTGATGATTCTCGTGTCCTGAAATTAAGTTCTTTCCTCTACAGGAGATAAGCCAAAAGGTCCCTTTCAGCTGATTGAGGCAAAAAAAGTGACTGTTTGTGATACTGAGCATAGTTGGACTAATAGAGAAAAGGTCTCTAACTCAATATTGTTCAAAGGAATCAAAGAAAGACACAGACTAAAATCCATTATCTTATTTTTAAGTTGGGTTGCACGGACATGAAAATACATAATTAAGAGTTTAAACTGCTTTGTCTTCTTATTTTTAATATATAACTGACTTACAATCTTATATTAGTTATAGGTATACAATATACTGATTCAATATTTTTATATATTATACTCCATTTAAAGTTATAAAATATTGGCTATATTCCCAGTATTGCACAATATATCCTTGTGGCTTATTTATTTTATACTTAGTAGTTTGTACCTCTTAATTCCTTCTCCCTATATTGCACCTCCCCACTTCCTTTTTCCCCCTGGTAATCACTAGTTCTCTGTATCTGTGAGCCTGTTTCCATTTTCTCATATTCATTCATTTTATTTTTCAGACTCCACATTTAAGTGACAAAATAGAGTGTTTGTCTCTCTGATTTATTTCACTAAGCACAATATGCTCTATGTGCATCCAGATTGTTGCAAACGGCAAACTTTCATTCTTTAGTATGGCTGAGTAATAGTCCATTGTATGTATAAACCATATCTTCTTTATCCTTTCATCTGTTAACGGACACTTGGGTTGTTTTCATATGGAGGCTACGGTAAATAATACTGCTGTGAACATTGGAGTGCAAGTATCTTTTCCAATTAGTGTTTTTGTTTTATTCCAGTATACTCAGCAGTGTAATTGCTGGGTCATATGGCAGTTTTATTTCTAGTATTTTGAGAAACCTCTCTGCTCTTTTCCACAGTGGCTACACTAATTTTGTTTTTGTTGTTCAGTTGCTCAGTTGTGTCTGTCTCTTTGTGACCCCATGGACTGCAGCATGCCAGGCTTCTCTGTCCTTCACTATCTCTTGGAGTTTGCTCAAACTCGTGTCCATTGATTTGATGCTGCCATCCAACCATCTCATCCTGTTGCCCTCTTCTCCTGTTCTTAATCTTTCCCAGCACTAGGGTCAGTGTATGAGGTTCCCTTTTGTCTATATCCTTGCAAACGTTTGTTATTTGTGTTCTTTTGAAGACAGTCATTCTGAGAGGTGTGAAGTAATATCTCACTGTGCTCTTGATTTGCATTTTTCTGATGGCTAGCGATGTTGAGCATCTTTTCATGTGCCTGTTTGCCATCTATGTATCTTCTTTGGGAAAATGTCTATTCAAATCTTCTGACCATTTTTAAATTGGATTATTATTATTTGCTGTTGAGTTGTGTGAGCTGTTTATATGCTTGTATATTCACTAAGTTGTCTTTTCATTTTGTTTATGGTGTCTTTTACTGTGCAAGTTTCCTTTACTATATATTTGCCTTTACAAGTGGATTTTTCTTTTCTTATAAATTCTTACTTCTTGTTGTAACCCATTCGTTTCTTTTCAACTTAGAGAAGAGCCTTTAACATTTCTTTAAGAATTGGTTTAATGTTGATGTACTCTTTCAGTTTTTGCTTATAAGTTTTTTTTATCTCTCCTGTAATTCTGAAGGATAATCTTTCTGGATAGAATATCCTTGGTTGTAGGTTTTTCCCATTCAGCACTTTAAATACACCGTGCCATTCCCTTTTGACCTGCAAAGTTCCTGCAGAAAAATCCATTAATAAATAGCCTTGGAGGAGGAGGGTTCCCTTGTATGTGATTCTTTGTTTTTCTCCTTCTGCCTTTAGAATTCTCTCTTTAACTTTTGCTGTTTTAATTATGAAATGTTTTGGTGTGGTTCTCTTCGGTTTCATCATGTTTCAGACGCTCTGTGCTTCCTGTACCTGGAAATCTGTTTCCTTCTTCAGGTTCAGGAAGTTTTCAGCCATAATTTCATCAAATATCCTTTGACCTCTTTTGTTCTCTCTCCTCCTGCTAGGACCTCTGTAATGTAAATGTTATGATGCTTGATGTTGTTCCAGAGGTCCCTTAAGCTGTTTTCAGGTTTTAAAATTTGCTTCTCTTTATGTTGTTCTGACTGGATATTTTCCATTATTCTGTCTTCCAGAACACTATATGTCCTCTGTGTCACTTAGTCTGTTAATTATTTCTAGTGTATTTTTCATTTCAGTTATTGTATACTTCAGTTTTGATTTTTCCAAATTCTCTAGTTCATCTATTCTTTCCTCTCAGTTAGCATTTTTATACTAATCTTTAAATTCTTTATCTGGTAATTCACTCATCTCTGTTTCACTGGATGGTTTTACAGGTTTATTTTTTTATTTCTTTCATTTGAAATAAAATTCTCCATCTTCCTGCTTTGGTTAACTTTTTCTGTCTCTATAAAATGAGGTGAAAGTTACCCACCGTGGTCTTAAATGTATGTCCTTGTGTGGGAACAGTCTGTCCATGTCTGTACAGTCTGCACATGTTCCCTGTGGATTTCATGGGAGTGCTGGATCTGATATGAAAGCGTAGTGGTCTCTATCAACTTGGTAGGTGTTGCGGCCGGAGATGGAGGAGCTAGAGCCAGAGCCGGGTGTGAGCCAGGGCTTCTCTGCTCAGTTGCCAACACCACCATCCTACTGGGGTAGGGCCATGTCCCAAGGTACTGGAGCAATAGCCGTGAGGGTTGGGTCCAAGCCAGCTCCATCCCCCACAACTGGGCGCGCTCCTCAGCTGTGGCAGCCTCATTCTAGTGGGGAGCTGTACCTCTGAGCAAGTGGGGCTGGGAAGGGCACTCAGCATGGGCCAGGGCATGCACTGAGGCAGCTGTGAGAAGCCAGCCAGTGTCCTGAGGAATTTCAGTCTGCTTTCTCTGTCTTACACTGGGAGTAAACAAGAATGTGTGGGTTCTTCATGAGTAGGGGCTAGCTCTCTTTACAGCCTTGGTGTCCTACTGGTTTTCATACCAGCCAACGGTCTTCCCACCGTTTGACTCAGGGCTGGTGCACCCACTCACTCCCCAGGAATATCTTTCTCCTTGTAATGCCCCTCCTGTCCTGTGGCCCCTCTAGGGGTGCAGGCCCCTATGTGATTACTTCTATTCCCTTCTTGCACAACTTTCTTTTAGCCTTGGTTGCATAAGGGTCTTTCTGTCAGTCTTCAGTCCATTTCCAGTGAGGATTGCTCCATGTGTAGATGTATTTTTGATGTGTTCATAAGGTGGGAGGGAGAGGGGAGGTAAATTCTGCATCCTCTTACTCTGCCATGTCGATTTCCTCTTGCTTTACTTCTTTTAAAACAAGGCTTTGTACGGTTTCTCATTTCTGAGAAGACTTACAGTGCAGTGTATATATTTAGATCAGATGTAAATGTGAACTGTAAGTGAAGATTTTTCCCTTTCCCACTGTTACCATCAATGGCATTCAAGCAGTGCTGGTTCAGTTTAGTTCAGTCACTCAGTCGTGTCCGACTCTTTGCGACCCCATAAATCGCAGCACGCCAGGCCTCCCTGTTCATCACCATCTCCCGGAGTTCACTCAGACTCATGTCCATCGAGTCCATGATGCCATCCAGCCATCTCATCCTCGGTCGTCCCCTTCTCCTCCTGTCCCCAATCCCTCCCAGCATCAGAGTCTTTTCCAATGAGTCAACTCTTTGCATGAGGTGGCCAAAGTACTGGAGCTTCAGCTTCAGCATCATTCCTTCCAAAGAAATCCCAGGGTTGATCTCCTTCAGAATGGACTGGTTGGATCTCCTTGCAGTCCAAGGGACTCTCAAGAGTCTTCTCCAACACCACAGTTCAAAAGCATCCATTCTTCGGCGCTCAGCCTTCTTCACAGTCCAACTCTCACATCCATATATGACCACGGGAAAAACCATAGCCTTGACTAGACGGACCTTAGTCGGCAAAGTAATGTCTCTGCTTTTGAAAATACTAGTGCTGGTAGGTTCATTTAACACAGAAAATATCTCTGTCTGATTTAAATCCTCAGGTGGCTGCTTAGATGAATTATCTTTTATGCACATGTGTGTATGTGTGTCTTTGCACATGGGTAACACACCATGTGTGTGTTTATATATATGTGAGTTTC
Organism: Cephalophus harveyi; assembly: GCA_006410635.1. NCBI lineage: Eukaryota > Metazoa > Chordata > Mammalia > Artiodactyla > Bovidae > Cephalophus > Cephalophus harveyi. The sequence continues at coordinate 260,686 of SJYT01034465.1, forward strand.
AGTAGGGATGAACAATATCAGTTGGCATCCTTCATTTACAGTGTGGTTTTCTGTCCTGTTCTACCTCTATCTGGGGGATAATGAGAGAAAAGAAGGAATTGGTGATCTAAAGTTTGATGCTTTCGAATTGTGGTGTTGGAGAAGACTCTTGAGAGTCCCTTGGACTGCAAGGAGATCATACCAGTCAATCCTAAAGGAAATCAATCCTGACTATTCATTGGAAGGACTGATGCTGAAACTCCAATACTTTGGCCACCTGATGTGAAGAGCCAACTCACCAGAAAAGACCCTGATGGGGGGAAAGATTGAGAGCAGGAGGGGAAGGGGGCGACAGAGGATAAGGTGGTTGGATGGCGTCACTGACTCAATACTCAATAAATATGAGTTTGAGCAGACTCCAGGAGATAATGAAGGAAACTTGGTGTGCTATAGTTCATGGGGTTGCAAAGAGCTGGACGTGACTTAGCAACTGAACAACAGCAAGGTTTAGTATACAGCATAGAGACTTAATGGTCTACATGTATATGTGTGATCTGAGAAACCTAGGCTTGTTAAGAGCTCCGGATCTGGTTTTCACTACTTTGGACATCAGAATTCTTTTTAAAATAAAATTTTATTTATTGTTAACTTAATATAAGATCATTGAAAACTTGGAAAGCACAATAGGTAGAGTTAATAATAATGAATAAGTGAATGAAATAATAATAGTTGGATAAAATTATTCATTACTCCACCACAAGGCATAATCACCATCAGTATCTTGCTACATAAATTTCTAGTGTTCTTGCTTGCTCCTCTGCTGCATCCCATGATGCCTTGTTCTGTCCTGTACTGTGCACTCTTGACTTCAAAATCCTTACTACCAGCCATTGTCCCCCCTTCATCCCTCCTTCCCTGCCTTCTTTCCTTCTACTCTCTTCTCCCTCACTTCTCTCGCTTTCCTTCCTCTCTCTCTCTCTCTCTTTGTTTCTTTCATATTCCTGTATGTCTTAACTCAGGTTCCCTAGCAAAGAGCCCCTGAGGCAGATTATATGCACTAACCCTGTACTGAAATCTGGGGTAAGGGGAAGGGAAGTTGGGAGTTTGGAGGGTAGCAAATAGAAAGATGGTTTGACTGAGACAGTCGTAGCTTTACAAGAAAACAAAGCTTATCGCTCAATAGTGCTGATGTCTCTAGGAGGAGAGGGAAACAGTCTGTGTGGGAAGAGTCAGGGGTGGGGTTGGGAAGGGGTGAACAACCGCGTGTCAGCATCTCCCACCTCTTCTCTCACCTCAGTCAGTTGCCTCACTGGGGTCAGCTTCCCACATGCCTGGAGTTGTGTCACTTGGCTCTTCTCAGCGGTCACTGTACAAATTCCTTGAGTCCCATGGTGTGAGACCTGGCCACGGTCACAGGGAAGGTCATGCCAAAACTTGGTCTGGTGGGCGGTTGAGAGCAGTGACATGAGAAGATGAAGCAATGGTGGCGGCCAGGGCTTTACTGTGTGGGGATTGTGGCAAATTTGTTGGAGCTACCAGGATAGAAAGCAGGCAATTGGTCAACATCACAGGCAGGGGAAGCCAGGCAGATTTGTGGGGAAACATTAATGCATTAACTGTGTCTACCAGTACACAGTCTTTCAATTTCATCCACTCGTTTCTTGTTTTTAATTGAACAAAAATTACTTTTCAAGGTTGTGGTAGTTTCTGCTGTATAACAATGTGAATCAGCCTTAAGTGTGTGTGTGTGTATATATATATATACCTT
>SJYT01034465.1:262948-400222 GCA_006410635.1 Cephalophus harveyi
CCACAAACCACCCCCCTAGGTTATGACAGAGCCCCAGGCTGACCTCCCTGTGTTACACAGCAACTTCCCACTGCTGCTGCTGCTGCTGCTAAGTCGCTTCAGTCGTGTCTGACTCTGTGCGACCCCATAGCCAGCAGCCCACCAGGCTCCCCCGTCCCTGGAATTCTCCAGGCAAGAATACTGGAGTGGGTTGCCAGTTCCTTCTCCAGTGCATGAACATGAAAAGTGAAAGTGAAGTCACTCAGTCGTGTCCGACTCTCAGCGACCCCATGGACTGCAGCCTACCAGGCTCCTCTGTCCATGGGATTTTCCAGGCAAGAGTACTGGAGTGGAGTGCCATTGCCTTCTCCCAACTTCCCACTAGCTCTCTGTTTTACACATAGTAATGTATATATTTCAGTGCACTCTCTCAATTCATTCCACCCTCTCCTTCCCCTGCTGTGTCCACAAGTTCATTCTCTGTCTATGTCTCTATTCCTGCCCTGCAAATTGGTTCATCACTACCATTTCTTAATAGGTTTGTATATCTGTGTTCAGTTCAGTTCAGTCGTGTCCGACTCTGCGACCCCATGAATTTCAGCACGCCAGGCCTCCCTGTCTATCACCAACTCATGGAGTTCACCCAAACCCATGTCTATCAAGTCAGTGATCCCATCCAGCCCTCTCATCCTCTGTCATCCCCTTCTCCTCCTGCCCCCAATCCCTCCCAGCATCAGAGTCTTTTCCAATGAGTCAACTCTTCGCATGAGGTGGCCAAAGTATTGGAATTTCAGCTTCAACATCAGTCCTTCCAATGAACACCCAGGACTGATCTCCTTCAGAATGGACTGGTTGGATCTCCTTGCAGTCCAAGGGACTCTCAAGAGTCTTCTCCAACACCACAGTTCAAAAGCATCAATTCTTCGGTGCTCAGCCTTCTTCACAGTCCAACTCTCACATCCATACATGACCACAGGAAAAACCATGGCCTTGACTAGACGGACCTTAGTCAGCAAAGTAATGTCTCTGCTTTTGAAAATGCTATCTAGGTTGGACATAACTTTTCTTCCAAGGAGTAAGCGTCTTTTAATTTCATGGCTGCAGTCACCATCTGCAGTGATTTTGGAACCCAAAAAAATAAAGTCTGACACTGTTTCCACTGTTTCCCCATCTATTTCCCATGAAGTGATGGGACCAGAGGCCATGATCTTCGTCTTCTGAATGTTAAGCTTTAAGCCAACTTTTTCCCTCTCCTCTTTCACTTTCATCAATAGCTAGCTATTGTAAATAGTGCTGCAGTAAACATTAAGGAAAATAGTTATAACCACTATGGAGAATAGTATGGAGATTCCTTAAAAAACTAGGAACAAAACTACCATATGACCCAACAATCCCACTACTGGGCTTACAGCATGAGAAATCCATAATTCATAAAGACACTTGTTTCTTTGAAAGGCTTTGCTGCCTTTCAAGGTTCTCTTCAGTCTGTTGGGTGATGGGAATGGGTGATGGTACCACAGCTCCCTGTCTCTAACTGCAGCGTTCAGTCTGGATTCTGTCTTCTTGGCTCTGAGCAGCACTCCCCTTTCTCCCCAGATTCCCTTCAGCAAGCTGGGTCCAAGGAGAAGCTTTTATTGTTAAATTCCTTTAGTTACAAAAGTCCCTTCCTTATTAGCGTTACCGTCTAGACTAAAACACAACCCTCATTACAAAGTTTCAGACTCTTCCTGTCTAACGCTATTAAACACTCCCCTAGCACTGCTGCTGCTGCTAAGTCGCTTCAGTCGTGTCCGACTCTGTGCGAGCCCATAGACGGCAGCCCACCAGGCTCCCCCGTCCCTGGGATTCTCCAGGCAAGAACACTGGAGTGGGTTGCCATTTCCTTCTCCAATGCATGAAAGTGAAATGCGAAAGTGAAGTCACTCAGTCATGTCTGACTCTTATCGACCCCATGGACTGCAGCCTACCAGGCTCCTCCGTCCATGGGATTTTTGAGGCAAGAGTCCTGGAGTGGGGTGCCATTGCCTTCTCCCCCTAGCACAGTAGTAGCTCTGTATTTGTACATTTAATGACTATTTAACCACTTTAATACTCTATCCTGTGGGCTACATATGCTCTTAGAATTTATGTGTGAAAGTCCTCGGACTCTTGCCCACTTAAAATATGTGAAGGCAGCCTTTGAAAAATTCCTTGTGTACATTTTTGAACTAGAGACTCCTGTGAACATAACATCTGTTATTTCTTTCTAGTATTTATTTTTGGCACCATTGTGCTTCTAAAGGATAGCTCATAAGGAACCAGTCATCAGGTTAGAGTTAATATTACTAATAGTAAAAATGTTACTTAAAAGCTAAATTATAGTTTCTTGAGAAGCTTTTGAAGATACAATTTTTACCTAGTTTTGTGGGTGAAAATTTACTACTCCTGTCTTAAAGTAGTCATCTTGGCATGCTGCAGAACTTTGCAGGACATTTTTGTTTGTTTATTTGTTTTCTCTTGTAGGTCTGAGTCTCCTGGAGGGACAGTCTAGGGCCATCACATGGGAACAGTTTCAGATTGTGGACAACGATGACATTCATGCTGTCCAGGTAGTCACTGTGGACGGCCTGCAGCACGGACGGCTTACTGTGAGAGGTGAAGGAACAAACTTTGTAACTTAGAATCAAACCCAACAATTATATTTTCCAAAAGAAAATCATATTTTTAACAGAATATATATTGTATTTCTTGGGCTCCATTTCTCAATGAATTATCATATTCCCTAGGTCCAGAGATCTTGAAACCACTGACTTTTGTAGTAGATGCTCAAATCAATGGGTGACCATTTATGAATGATATTTTATATTTGAGCCATATTAAAATCTCAGATTTGCTTTTTGAACCCTTCTAAATATACTCCTTAACTGATGATTTTAGCCCAGTTTAAAGACAAAATATATCCTTTTCATTTCTCTGGTTCAGAGAAATGCAATGAAAAACAGAAAAACATGTTGTTAATACTTTAGTAATAATTATGCTCTTATGTTATTAGTAGCAGCTACCATAGTTTAAAAGAAGTGGTTTTATAATTATAAGGGTGGTAGTTATGTAAAGTGGTTGTAGTTATGTATAATTATAAGGGTAGTAGTTAAAGTAATGGCCCTAATAAAAATATCCATAGTTAATAATAATATAGTCTATTCCTTGTAATGAGATCACAGGAATTAATTCTGCTATCATCTTAGTTTACCTATTTGTAAAGCAGAAAGAGAACTCTTGTTTATCACGATATTTGATTAGGAATTCTGAAAAAAATAAAATAGAAATAAAAATGATAAATTCTTTTGCCTAATCCTAGGAAATGGCAACCCACTCCAGTATTCTTGCCTGGAGAATCTCATGGACAGAGGAGCTTGGTAGGCTACAGTCCACGAGGTCACAAAGAGTCGGACACGACTGAGTGACTTCTAGATCCAGATCCAGGACAATGGGAGCTTAGCTCAAGCTGGATGTATAAATTAGGATGGGTATTCAGTTGCATGTAAGAAAACTCCAACTACAGCAACTTAAACTTCAAGAGTTACTTTCTTCTTGTGACAAGTTACATAGAGATGGATATTCTGTATTTATGATGCCAGCAGCTCTTTTCTGCCCTGTCAGTGGTCACAGAATGGTACCTACACATGTAGGTTTCTAATGAGCATTAGGGGAAGGAACAAAGAAAAAGAATTAAAAAAAGCTATGCCATCTAAGTTTGCTTTGTGTAACAACTTTTCCTAGGAGCCTGAAGAAATGAAGTCTAATTACATCTCTTACCTAGTTGCATACTATCCCCTAGGTGCAACAGAGTCTGGGAACCTGAGTATTTTTAAATGGTCATGTCACCATTCCAAATAAGACTAGGATTCTGGTACTGAGAAGGAGGAGAAAGTGGCTGATGGGCAAGTAACCCATAGTGTTCACTATACTCATGTTTAATCTATAAAACCATCTGGAGTGGGAAAAGCTATGGGCCATCTGCAGAAAGAATTGAAATATTAGTAGTTTGTGCAGAGTGAAGCAGTGTTTATCAATACTATAGAAATGAAGCGGAGAGTCATACCCCATAATGATATTCTGGCTCAGAGGAGGCAGAAAATAGTATAAACATTTATTAAACATTTACTCTGTGCCCAATTGTGCAAAGCATTTTACATACTTTATCGCACATCCACTTTATGAAGCAAGGTACTATTATTCTTACTTTGCAAATGAGAACCTGAGACTAAGAGAAATTGACTTGTCTAAGGTCAAGCTCCAATGCGGGAGACCTGGGTTCGATCCCTGGGTCGGGAAGATCCCCTGGAGAAGGAAATGGCAATCCACTCCAGTATTCTTGCCTGGAGAATCCCATGGATGGAGAAGTCTAGTAGGTTACAGTCCACGGGGTCGCAAAGAGTCGGACACGACTGAGCGACTTCACCTTCAAGGTCTAGAAAGTGGCTGAGCTGGTATGTAAACTCAAGCCATTTGCCACCACAGCTCAAGCTCTTGGTCATTAAGCCAGTGATTCGCAAACGTTAACACGCATTAGACTCCTGGAGGGCTTGTAAAACATGGATTGCTGTGTTCCAGTAGCAGAATTTCTGATTCAGTAGTTCTGGGGTAGGGCCTGAGAACTTGCATTTATAATGACTTCCCAAATGGTGCTGATGTTGCTAGTTCGAAGCCACTACTCCAAGAAGGGCTGTCGGCTGATAGCAATGAATTGAAGAACAGCTAATACTTATTGTAGATACACTATGTTTGAGCTCTCTCATTCTTAAGAGGGAATGTTAGGTAGGCATTATTATCTCTTTTATATATGGGTCTCAAATAAATTAAATGCCTTACCTAAGTCCACCCTGCTAATAAGTGTTACAACTAGCTAGTATTCAGAACCGGGTCTTTGGAGCCCCAGAGCCCACTAGAGAATCTGTGGCTTTTCCGGGTGAGGACAGTATTGGCTGCCCTGCTTTCCATTTCACACCCGCTCCTGTAGTGCTGCTTTTACTAGCCTGCTGCCTCCGTATCTTTCTCATTCTGCCTCATCTCTGCTCTTTCCATCAGGGGGGAAGGGGTTTCTCTTCACTGTGGCTGATCTTCAGGCTGGAGTCGTTCGATATCATCATGATGACGGTGACTCCACCAAAGACTTTGTGGTCTTCAGGATATTTGACAGCCAACACAGCATCCAACATAAGTTCCCCATCAGCATCTTGCCCAAAGATGACAGTCCACCATTCCTCATAACAAATGTTGTGATTGAACTGGAGGAGGGGCAGACCATACTAATCCAGGGTTCCATGCTGAGAGCTTCAGACATGGACTCCAGTGATGACTACATCTTCTTTAATATCACGAAACCCCCACATGCTGGAGAGATCATGAAGAAACCTGCGCCAGGACTGATAGGTGAGTGCTGGGCAGTGAAGATCATTTGTGTCAGAATTTGTGCTAAAAGAGACATCAAGTTTATGAGGTAAGATTCTATTATTATTATTCCCATTTCACAGATGGGAAGAGTGAGACTTAGGTTAAGTTGATCTATCCATCTGGAACCGGGCCTCAAGGTAACCATTACACTGTGAAAAATTAAGTCTGTGATGTAAGGTGATAGGACAAATAAGGTTGAAGAGATATTTTGACCTATTCTAGATTATTGATAAAAAGTTTCATGAATAACTTTTATTTACATTTTGTTAGAATAATTTCACAACTACTTTTTGAAGTAGATAGGTAAGGAGCTTGACAAAATAGGGGTCAAGCAGTTTTACCTAAGACTGTTTTATAAACATATTTGATTTTATTTTTAATAGAGTATTTAAAAATTGAGGTATAGTTGATGCACAATATTATATGTTTTAGGTGTACAGCATAGTGATCCACAATGTTTGAATGTTATACTCCATTTATTGTTATTATAAAATATGGTTATATTCCCTGTGTTGTATAATGTATTTTGAAGCTGCTTTATTTTATGCATAGTAGTTGACATATCAGTTGGTACCTCTTAATCCCATACCCCTATATTGCCCCTCTCCCTTCACTCTCCCCACAGGTAGTCACTCATTTGTTCTCTATATCTGTGAGTCTGTTTCTTTTTTTGTTGCATTCACTAGTTTGTTCTACTTTTTAGATTCCACATGTAAGTGATATCATATAGTATTTGTCTTTCTCTGGTTCACATTTATCATAATACCTTTCAAGTTCATCTGTGTTAAGTGGCATAATTTCATTCCTTTTAATAGCTGAGTAGTATTCCATTATGTGTGTTTGTGTGTGTGAATGGCACATCTTCTTTGACCATTCGTTTATTAATGGCACATCTTCTTTGACCAGCAACTTGGGTTGCTGCCATATCGAGGCAATTGTAAATAGTGCTGCAATATACATTGGGGTGCATATATCTTTTCAAATTAGTGTTTTCATTTTTTTCAAGTGTATATCTAGGAGTGGAGTTGCTGGGATATATAGTAAATTCTATGTCTAGTTTTTTAAGAAACTTTCATACTGCTTTCAACAGTGAGTGAGTGAACTCAGTCAGTTGTTCTGTCTCTTTGCGACCCCATGGACTGTAGCCTGCCAGGCTCCTCCCTCCGTGGGATTCTCCAGGCAAGAGTACTGGAGTGGGTTGCCATTTCCTTCTCCAGGGGATCTTCCCAACCCAGGGATCAAACCAGGGTCTCCTGCATTCCAGGCAGATGCTTTAACCTCTGAGCCACCAGGGAAGCCCGCTATATCAGTTTACATCCCACCAATAGTGTACAAGGTTTCCTTTTCTTCACATTCTTGCCAGCATTTGTTATTTGTGTTAGCCATTTCTTACTTGTGATGGCCATTCTGACAGGTGTGAAATGATATCTCATTTGCATTTCTTTGATGATTAGTGGTATTGAGCATCTTTTCATCTGCTTGTTGGCAATCTCTAAGACTTATGTGGAAAAATGTCTATTCTAGACTTCTGCCATTTTTTAATTGGGTTTTTTGTTACTTTGCTATTGAGTTATATGAGCCATTTGTGTATTTTGGATTTTAATCCCTTATTTGTCATATTATTTGCAAATATTTTCTCCCATTCAGTAGATTGTCTTTTTGTTGTGGTGATAGTTTCCTTCATTGCACTTTTAAGTTGAACTAGGTCCAATTTGTTTATTTTTGTTTTAGGAGACAGAGCCAAAAAAAAAAAAAAACAAAAAAAACCTCAGTATAGTTTATGTCAAAGAGTGTTATGCCTTAGTTTTCTTCCAGGGGTTTTATGGTTTCAGGTCTTACATTTAGGTCTATAATCCACTTTGAGCTTATTTTTGTCTATGGTATTAGTTCAAAGCTCAGTTGTGTTCAACTCTTTGTGAGCCCATGAACTGTAGCCTGCCAGGTTCCTCTGTCCATGGTATTTTCCAGGCAACAATTTTCTAGGGGATCTTCCTGACCCAGGGATCGAACCTGGTTCTCCTGCACTGCAGAAAGACTCTTTACCATCTGAACCACCAGGAAAGCCATGTGGTGTTAGAGAATGGTCTAATTTCATTGTTTTACACATAACTGTCCAGTTTTCCCACCACCACTTATTGAAGAGAGTGTCTTTTCTCCATTGTATAGTGTTGCCTCCTTTGTTGTAGATTAATCGAGTATAAGTGCATGGGTTTATCTCTGGGTTCTCTATTTTTTTTTTTCCATTGATCTGTGTGTCTGCTGTGTGCCAGTATCATACTGTTTTGATTACTGTAGCTTTGTAGTACAGTCTGAAGTCAGCGTTTGTTTCCTCCAGCTCTGTTCTTCTTTCTCAAGATTGCTTTGACAATCTGGAGTTTGGTGTTTCCATACAAATTTTAAAATTATTTGTTCTAGTTATGTGAAAAATGCCTGTGGTATATTGATAGGGATTACATTGAATCTGTAGATCGCCTTGGGTAATATGGTCACTTTAACAATTTTAATTCTTCCAGTACATGAACATGGTATATCTTTTCCTCTGTTTGTGTTATCTTCAGTTTCTTTCATCAGTGTCTTAATTTCAGATACATTTTAATAACCCTGTACTCTTCTCTCCTCACTGCTTTTGATGTCATGGTGGTGGTGGTTTAGTTGCTAAGTTGCGTCCAACCCTTGCAACCCCATGGACTCCTCTGTCCATGGGATTTCCAAGGCAAGAATAATGGGGTGGGTTTCCATTTCCTTTTCCAGAGGATTTTCTGACCCAAGGATTGGACCTGTGTCTCCTGTGTTGGCAGGCAGATTCTTTACTGCTAAGCCACCAGAGAAGCCCTTTTGATGTCATATATTACACCCAATTGTTTTATGAATCCCTTAACTGCCTATTGTGGATGTAGATGATTTTACCACTTTTGTTTTTTAATCTTCCTCATATCTTTGTGTGTGAATGACTTAGTAACTTTGTGCTGTATGTTTGCCTTTACTAATGAGCATTTTCCTTTTGCAATTTTCATGTTTCTAGTTGTGGTATTTTATTTTTCTCTTAAAATTCCTTCAACACTTCTTGTTAAGCTGGTTTGGTAGTGTTGAATGCTTATTTTTGTTTGCTGGTAAACTTTTTGATCTCGCCATCAAATCTAAACAAGAGTCTTGCTGGGTAGAATATTCTTGGTTGTAGGTTTTTCTTTTTCATCACTTTAAATATATTGTGCCACTCTTTTTTGGCCTGCAGAATTTTTGTTGAAATTCACCTGATAGCTTTATGTGGGGTTCCTTTATAAATTATTTGTTGCTTTTCCCTTGCCGCTTTTAATATTCTGTCTTTATATTTAATTTTGCCATTATACTTATAACGTGTCTTGGTGTGTTCTTCTTTGAGTGAATCCTGTATAGGACTCCCTATACTCCCTAAACTTAGATAGCTGTTTTCTTTACCAGGTTAGGGAAGTTTTTGACTTATGTCTTCAAATATGTTGATAGGTTCTCTCTCTCTTCTCCTTCTACAACTCCTATAATGTGAATATTAGGGTGGTTGATGTTGTCCCAGTGGTCTCTTAAACTGTTCTCATTTCTTTTTATCTTTTTTCTTTTGTCTACTTAGCATCAGTGGTTTCTACTACTCTGTCTTCCAGCACGCTGATCAGTTCCTCTGTATCATTTAGTCTACTCTTGATTCCTTCTAGGATATTTTTCACTTCAGTTATTGTATTCTTCATCTCTGTTTGGTTGTCCTTCATGTTTTTTAACTTTCCATTAAAAAAAAATTTCTCATTCTCTGCATCCATTTTTCTCTTGGGTTATTTGATCATCTTTATAATCACTACCTTGAACTCTTTCTCAGGTCCATTACCTATCTCTATTTTGGTTAGTTATTCTTATGGGGTTTTATCTTATTTGTTTGAAACACATTCCTTTGTTGCCTCCTTTTACCTAGATTGCTGTTTTTATTTTTATGTATCTGGTAGGTTAGTTATGCTTTCTGACCTTGGAGAAGCAGCCCTTTGTAGGAGATATCTTATGTGTCCTAGCAACACATTCCCCTCTCATCACCCGAGTGATATGCTCTAGGGGACGTGTGTGTCTTCCCATTGTGCTGGGCTGACTGTGTAGGCAGTCTAATATGCTTGGTTTAGTCCCTGTCCAGTTGGTGGCCAGGCCCTGCATTGCGTGGAGGTTGCTGGCTGCTGGTTGGTGGGACTAGGTCACAGGGTGGCACTAATGCTGGCTTATTATTGGGTTGGGTCAAGATCTAGGAGACTCTGGGGCTGTTACCACCCATTGGTGGGTAGAACCAAGTCCTAGGGCTAGTGTGGCCCACTGGCAGGCAAAGTCAGATACTCGAGTCTAGTTACAGGACCTACGGGTCCTAGAGCTGGTTTTGCATCACTGGTGCATGGGACTACTTCCTGACACTGTTGAGTGCAGGGTCTGGGGAGTCCTGAAGCTTGTGTTAGTTTGCTAGTGGACAGGACCCTGGTCCTGTTGGTCAGGATGTGTTTGCAGGCTGCATATCTGTGGTTTTATGCAGTTATTACCTGCCCACTGGTGGATACAACTAGTTCAGAAGCTAGGGTAGGCTCCCTGGAGAGTGGGTCTGGGGTCCAGGCTATTCTGGAGTTGGTGTCTACCCAGACATGGCTGCAGCTGGGTCGTGCACTCTCTGGTGGGCAGGGCTGTGTCCAGAGGCAACTGTTGGCTCAGGAGGTCTTAAGACAGCCTGAATGAGGTTGTGTCCCTACCCAGTTAGTTGCTTGGCCTGAGGCATCCCAGCACCAGAGTCTCCAGGCCTGTGGGCTGGATTGGGGCTTGGTTTTAGCCCTAAAGCTAGAGGGAAGTTTCCACAATGGTGCTTGCTAGAGCCAGTGTCTGTGTGGTAGAACATGTTCCCCAAAATGACTGCTGCCAGTATCTGTGTCCCCAGAGTGAACTGTGGTTGCCTCCTGTCTCTCCAGAAGTTCTCCTAGACAAGCAAGTGGTTCTGGCCCAGCTCAGTCCAGTTCAGTTCAATCTCTCAGTTGTGGCCCACTGTTTGTGACTCCATGGACTGTAGCACGCCAGGCTTCCCTATCTATCACCAACTCCCAGAGCTTGATCAAAATCATTCATCAAGTCAGTGATGCCATCCACCCATCTCATCCTCTACCATCCTCTTCTCTTTCTGCCTTCAGTCTTTCCCAGGATCAGGGTCTTTTCCAGTGAGTTGGCTCTTTGCATTACATGGCCAAAGTATTGGAGCTTCAGCATCAGTCCTTCCGTTGAATATTCAGGACTGATTTCCTTTAGGATTGACTGGTTCATCTCCCTGCTGTCCAAGGGACTCTCAAGAGTCTTCTCCAACACCACAGTTCAAAAGCATCAGTTCTTTGGTTCTCAGCTTTCTTCATGGTCCAACTCTCACATCCATACATGACCACTGGACAAACCATAGCTTTGACTAGATGGACTTTGGTTAGTAAAGTCATGTCTCTGCTTTTTAATATGCTGTCTAGATTTGTCATAGCTTTTNGTCCAAGGGACTCTCAAGAGTCTTCTCCAACACCACAGTTCAAAAGCATCAGTTCTTTGGTTCTCAGCTTTCTTCATGGTCCAACTCTCACATCCATACATGACCACTGGACAAACCATAGCTTTGACTAGATGGACTTTGGTTAGTAAAGTCATGTCTCTGCTTTTTAATATGCTGTCTAGATTTGTCATAGCTTTTCTTCCAAGGAGCAAGCATCTTTTAATTTCTGACCTAGACTTCTGTCAAATTACTGCTTCTTCCCTGGGTCCTGAGGCGTGTGAAATTCTTGGTGTGCCTTTTAAGAGTGACATCTATATTTCCCTCATGTCCCAGGTAGTGCAATGGTAAAGAATCTGCCTGCCAATGCAGGAGATGTAGGAGACCCACGGATCATGGGTCAGGAAGATCCCCTGGAAGAGGAAACGGCAACCCACTCCAGTAGTTTTCCCTGGAGAATCCCATGGACAGAGGAACCTGGCAGGCTACAGTCCAGGGGTTTGCAAAGAGTCATTCATGACTGAGCATGCATGCACACCCTCTATTTCCCCCAGCTGTCTGGGACTATCAAAAATAACCCTGTAGGTCCTCAAAGTCAAATGCCCTGGAGACTCATCTTCCCAAGTGCAGGATCCCTGGGCTTAGACTTGGAGCTCTTAGTCCTTTGAGAGAAGCTCTTCATTTGTAATTATTCTACGGTATGTGTATTGCCCACTCTGGGGTATGAAACTTGACTATATTGTGACTTTAGTCCTCCTACCAACCTTATTGTGGTTTCTTCTTTATAACTTTAATTGTAGATCTCCTCTGGTATGTTCTGCACTTTTTCACTGATGGGTGTTCTGAAGATAGTTATAATTTTGGTATGCCCATGAGAGGAAGTAAGCTCAGGGTCTTTCTCTCCTCTGCCATCTTGACTGACTTTAAGACTGTTTCTTGAAAATATTTTTCTGATGCTAATTTTTCTATATACTAAGGCAGAAGTAGTAACTTTAATTTTTATGCTTTATTATTTATAAGCTTTGATTTTTGTTGTTCAGTCACTAAGTTGTGTCTGACTCTTTGAGACTGACCCCATGAACTGCAGCACGTCAGGCTTCCCTTCCTTTGCTATCTCCCAGAGTTTGCTCAAATTAATGTCCATTGAGTCAGTGATGCCATCTTATCATCTAAGCTGTCACCTCCTTCTCCTCCTGCTTTGATAAGAGCATTTAATAATGATTCCTGAAACAAACTACTATACACAAAATTGATAAGCAATAAGGATTTACTGTTTAGCACAGGGGACTATATTCAGTATCTTCTAATAATCTATAATAGAAAAGAATCTGGAAAAAAATATGAATTACTTTGCTATATACCTGAAGCTAACACAATATTGTAAATCAGCTATACTTAAAAAAATACTCCTTGGGTACATGCAACATACTAGGGAGAAAAAACTTGTAGATAAATCCAAAATTATTTTACCCTAACACCTGAAGACAGTTACAAAGGCATGTGGTATTTTGTGGACTCCATAGGCTATCCAGTCCCTGGCTTCATTCAGAGGGATCTATTCAATGGCATCATTTACTATCGTCACTTTGGTGGAGAAATCTTTGAAGATTCATTTGAATTTGTCCTGTGGGACAGCCACGAACCTCCAAATCTCTCAGTGCCACAGGTAAGAGTCCATCTCTGAACACTTTCCCAAAATCTTGTCCACAGATATCAGTCCTGGAAGATATTATTAGAAACTCTGTGAAAACAGATTCCAAAGTTTGAGGAGCAATGGAAGAAGCAAAATTCAGTCAATTTCCTTGCAACATAACTACTTTTTAATATTTACTTTCCCCCAAACTTACGTGAACAGCTTATGTTCATATTGTTCAAACTTATGAGAAAGTGGAAGTCACTCAGTCATGTCCTACTCTTTGTGACCCCATGGACTATACAGTCCATGGAATTCTTCAGGCCAGAATACTGGAGTGGGTTGCCATTTCCTTCTCCAATGCATGAAAGTGAAAAGTGAAAGTGAAGTCGCTCAGTCGTGTCCGACTCCTAGCGACCCCATGGATTGCAGCCTACCAGGCTCCTCTGTCCATGGGATTTTCCAGGCAAGAGTACTGGAGTGCGGTGCCATTGCCTTCTCACTCCTTGTTAAAAGAAGTAATGGAAAAATGAATGAGGAAATTCTCAATTCATCTGTTTATTGACTAAAAAAAAATTCCTTTATGTAGAACAGCCTCCTCTTTTCATCAATGTATATAATTGTGCCACTTATTGATTCCTTTTTTCCTGAAATCTTAGTTGATCTGATAGTCCAAAATAAAAACTATTAGTAGGATTTATTTCTACATCTTCTGTTGTATCCATTCAACTGTGCTATGTTTCTGACTAGAATACCCTATCACTTTTAGCAAACTATAGGCTTTTCTGAAAATAGGAAATTCAGAGCTACTTTTTACTTTTCGACTATTGCATATTTTATAGATTTTATTTTTCATATTCACAACTATAGATATCAGTTTTCTCTAGTAAAGACCACAGTAATGAAAACTTTACTGAAATAAAATTATTTGTAAATCTTGACAAACAAGTTTGATTAAATTCTATAGATCCAGTTATGTTTATTCTCCATTATGGTTGTGCTTCTAAGGAAATCATATCATATTTTTATCTGCTTATATTTATCTTCTTAATCTATGTTGAATGGGGAGGGAGAAAAGAAAGAAGGGAAGGGTTGGAAAAAGAGAGAGAGAACGAGAGGACATGAGGAGGGACGGAGGGATAAGAAAGAGAGAAATGGGGAGAAAAAGAATTTTGCTCTGTTTTCATGTACCACCTACTCTCTGACTCCTAAATATCCTCCAGCTCAGACTTGTGTACCTACACCCGTACCTGACATCTCTACATTTATTTTAAACTCAACGTTTTCACAAGACATTTAGCCTATTTTGCTAAAACTGTGCAAAGCCACGGTAACTGGAATTTCTGAAGTCACCCCTACCCTCTTTCTGTTGAGTTATCTGTATAACCAATCAGTCAGCTAGTATTACTAAATCTACTTGAGAAATTTCTCTCATCTATCTCTACTTATGCCACCCCACTGTCATTACTTTTGTTTAAACCGTCATCTTTTTTGAACTAGATTATTCTCCGAATCTCTCACATGGTCTCTTAAGAATAGAAGCAGTTAACCGCATCCTTTGAGGACAAATAAAATTCATTGATGGACTTCCCTGGTAGCTGGTAGTAAAGAATCTGCCTGAATCTCCTGAATCTCCGATGCAGGAGACATGGGTTTGATCCCTGGGTCAGGAAGATCCCCTGGAGAAGGAAATGACAACCCACCCCAGTATTCTTGTTTGGGAAATCCCATGGACAGAGGAGTCTAGTGGGCTGCAGTCCATGGGGTCACAAAGAGTGGAACACAGCTAAGTGACTAAACAGCAAAAACAAATTCATTTATACAGAAGCAATATGTTGAGTAGAATTCATCTGGTTGTTTTTTTTTTTTTTCCCAACTCTCCCTCTTCTGGTCTTTAGCTTCTCTAGATACGGACCAGTTCTCAGCTATAACATCATCTGCTCCAGGAATCCTTCTCTGATTCTCTTATTCCCATTTCCCCAGGTTTGGCTATGTAGTCCTTTTACATGATCTGATACCAAGTTACTATAACATGAGGCCATTATTTATTTTTTTGGATCAATGGTGAGCCCATTAATGACAGGGATCCTGATATATTTATCTCTGTGTCTTCAGATCTTTGTACCTGCCTCAGAGTAAAACCCCAAGAATTGTATGTTGGTTCTAAAACTAACTGGTTCTTTCAACTTGTAATGAAACTGAGGGAAAATAAAAAGACCCAACCATTTGGCAGGGACTGGGGAAAAAGTGAGATAGGGAGGTAATAAGTGTAAAGCTTTAGTTTTCAGAGTTTTCAGGAATTAGTGTGGTGTATAAAAACAAAACAATTATTTTGTATATGTGTGTGCTGGTAAGAGTTTCTATGTTATAATTATATCATCACTGAAACTCTGATTCTTAAGGAATGCAAATGATTACCTGGTTTATTTGATGATTGCATCTTCAATTTGTACAAATATCTAGTCATGTCCAACAGATAAAAATGTATTTAAAATATTCAACAAAATGTAACTTTCAGCTGTTCAACTCTAAGACCAGATGAAATGGTTACTTGATTGGAGCTTTTATGATCAGAAGGTTTCTGGGTCACTGAAGATTCAACTCAAGCCCTGGATTTTTTTCAGCCATACTGTTAGAATACTTCCTTTCATAGGGGCAGGGACCAAAGATTTTCTCACATAAGTTTCTGGTCAAAGCAGTGAGGAAGTTGCATAAGTGGAGATGCCCCTTACCTCCTCTTATCCTTCCCATCTGGATAGTCCTACTGAGCAATCTACCTACCCATCCAGAAAGTATTAGCCAGGAGCCCCTCTCTCTTTCCATCTTGGTTATCGTGACTGTTGCCAAATAAAGCCTCACTCAATTTGGTTTTGAAAAATATTTTCTTAGATTATTAAGTGTAAAGTTGCTTGTATCAGCACCCAAAATACTCATCAGCAGAAGACTGGTTTAAAAAACTATGGTATATTTATACAATGAAATACTATCCAACCAACCAACCAACCAAAAAAAGAGCAAATCCATGGGAGATATTATGTTTCTTAAATGCGGTGGTGTCTTCATAGGTATATATGATTGTCAAAACTCATCAAATTATAGACTTAAATTGAATGCTGTTCATTGTATGTAGAGTAGTCCTCAATAAAGCTGACCATAAAAAGAAAATATTTTCTTCTTTATTCTTCTCAGTAGAGAGCTTTATAAAGCTTACACTTGAGGTCTTAGTCTAGGAGAGCATAATGTTAGCAGTAAAATAGAGAGCCACATATAAGAATAGAAGAAAGAGAACTAAGAAACTGAAAGAAAGGAAGCAGGTGCCACAAAGGCCTGTGTGTGAAGTGGGAGGAAGGAAATGTAATGTGACCAGTGGGCAGAACAGGCAGCTGGGATGGGCATTTATCAGAAGTCAGACTGGAGAGTGGAGTGCACAAAATTAGCATTGGGTTTAATTCCAGTGCCAGAATTTATCTGGTATAATTGTTCTGCAATAGTGGGTTGTCTGCTCGGTGGCTCTATGGTGGGGTTAATGGTGACCTCCTCCAAGAGGGCTTATGCCACATGCTCTGTGACCCAGGTCTGCTGGAATCAAGATTGCTGGGAGGAATATCAATAACTTCAGATACGCAGATGACACCTCCCTTATGGCAGAAAACAAAGAACTAAAGAGCCCCTTGACGAAAGTGAAAGAGGAGAGTGAAAACCTTGGCTTTAAACTCAACATTCAGAAAACAGATCATGGCATCTGGTCCGATCACTCCATGGCAAATAGATGGGGAAACAATGGAAACAGTGAAAGATTTTATTTTATGGGGCTCCAAAATCACTGCAGATGGTGACTGCAGCCATGACATTAGAAGATGCTTTCTCCTTGGAAGAAAAGCTATGACCAACCTAGACAGCATATCAAAAAGCAGAGACATTACTAGTCAAATCTATGATTTTTCCAGTAGTTATGTATGGATGTGAGAGTTGGACTATAAAGAAAGCTGAGCGCCAAAGAATAGATGCTTTTGAACTGTGGTGCTGGAGAAGACTTTTGAGAGTCCCTGGACTGCAAGTAGATCCAACCAGTCCATCCTAAAGGAGATCAGTCCTGACTATTCATTGGAAGGATGGATGTTGAAGCTGAAACTCCAATACTATGGCCACCTGATGTGAAGAACTGACTCACTTGAAAAGACTCTGATGCTGGGAAAGATTGAAGGCAGGAGAAGAATGGGATGACAGAGAATGAGATGGCTGGATAGCATCACTGACACAATGGATATGAGTTTGAGCAAGCTCTGGGGGTTGATGATGTATAGTGAAGCCTGGCATTCTGTGGTACATGGGGTCACAAAGAGTCAGACACAACTGAGTCACTGAATTGAATTGAACTGAAGTGATAATTCCCGTGGGTGAAAAACAGCATTGAAAATCTCAAATCAGCTTCCCAGGTGGTGCTAGTGTTAAAGAACTCTCCTTCCAATGCAGGAGACAGAAGAGATGCAGATTTGTTCCCTGGGTCAGGAACATCCTCTAGAGGGGAGGGCATGGCATCCTACTCCAGTACTCTTGCCTAGAGAATCCCATGGACAGAGGAGCCTGGAGGGCTATAGTCCATTGGTTCGCAAGGAATCACACGCACAATCTCAAAGGAAGATGAAGAAGAAGGAATCAGATAGGAATCAAACCTCAGAGGAGAGAAGGGATCAAAAATCCAGGTCCACAAGAAAGGTAGATATTAGCTGGTGGAGTATCATATTGTGACGTGTATTCTGAGGGTCAAGGTTAGTCATTGTCATTTTATATACTGATTTATTTCTTTATGTTCTGATTTCCTACCAGTCTGTCAGTGGGTGCTTGTGGCCTTAAGTAGACTGGAGGCATGTAGAGGAAGGCAGCAGGCAAGAGCCCAGTGACCGATATGGACGCTAGTTTTCCACTGTGTGGGAATGGGTATTTAATTAGGTGTTTTTTACAACCAAATTTCAGTAAGAATGGGAACAGTTTATTTCTCTTTGGAGTTTGTTAAAATTGGATTTTTTTCTCACCCACAGAATACACACACACAGTAATTATTTGGACATGCATAAATATGTAAAAATACATCAACTTAGGCAATCATAAAGCATGTTGAAAAATGGGCCCACCAAGAATTACTACTGGGGTGTAAAAAAGCATTGCTTGTACATTCTTTTTGTACAAAAAGCACACTAGAGAATAAATTTGCATAGAAAATGGTCTCTTTGAATGCACAATAAGTATTGTTTCCTTATTAAATCCAGTTTTTCAATTAAGTGGAGCCTCACTGATCCACACCATGACTGGGAGGTCCCATAGAGAATTTCTGAACTTTGTAGATTAGCAAAAAACTGTAATTGGAAAAAAAAAAAATCATGACATAGATTCCAGGAAACTAGAGAAATGACTGTCATTGTGTTCCATTATTTTGATAACTGGGTTTAGTTTTTAATTATTGAAATACTTCATAATGGAGTAGTAAATATGCTATGAAGTGAAGTGAAGTGAAGTGGCTCAGTCGTGTCCAATTCTTTGTGACCCCATGGACTGTAGCCTACCAGGCTCCTCCATCCCTGGGATTCTCCAGGCAAGAATACTGGAGTGGGTTGCCATTTCCTTCTCCAGGAGATCTTCCCAACCTGGAGATTGAACCCGGGTCTCCCGCATTGCAGGCAGATGCTTTACCATCTGAGCCACCGGGGAAGCTGACTTCTCTGACTTCCCTGGTGGCTCAGATGGTAAAGTGTCCACCTGAAATGCAGGAGACCCAGGTTCAATCCCTGGGTAGGGAAGATCTCCTGGAGAAGGGCATGGCAACCCACTCCAGTATTCTTGCCTCCCCCCCCAAAAAAAGGGGCTCAAAGAAATATGCTATATGCTTTTCTAAAAGTGATGAAGAATGGAGATAGGGAATTGATTTATTGAGCACCTACCAACAGGTACTCTCTGTGTTGTCAGATATCTTGTTTGATCCTAACAACACTTCCCTGTAGTAGCCATTCTTATTATTCCCAATGTGCAGAAAGAAAAACTGAGCCCCAAAGGGGTTAAATGATTTGCCCCAGGCAGCAAAAGCTTGTAGGTGGTTGAGCTGATGTTCCAGTCTTTTTTATATTATAGAAAAGCTTAACTATGTTTTGATTTTTGCTTTGCATGTTAATTTTAAAAAGGAATTCTCTTCATTTTCAAATTGGTTCTTGTGAACACCACTTTCTTAGAAAAAATTGGCATTGCTGATCTGTGTTTCAGTGACAATATTAAATACATCAAAACCAGGAGAAGAATATTAATACTTTCATGCATCAGGCTTTCATGATGCCAAGCAAATGTTCCGTTTCAAGTGAGAGTAATTGCTTTCTTCCAACCAGGTATGGATTATTCTTAAAAAAAGAAAAAAAGTGATGATAAAAACTGTTTGGCAAAACCTGCTTGCCCTCCTTGTAAGATCTAAAGCTGTGAATGTTTGAGAAAATTCCTAACATCACAAACAGGACATGTAGACTCATTCAGTGAGAAAACCTGATAAAGTGCCTCCTACCTACAAAATACCATGCTAGATGTGGTGGAGCTGATATTATGCCTAATTTACAGATAAGAAATGAACACTCGAAAAGGTTGAATGACTTGTTCAAGATAGGCAGTTACCAAGTGGGATACTCAGGACTGTCCATTCACTGGCACATTCCATGTGGGACTATACTGTGATCCTCCTCTTGTGGAACTCACAGTCTAGGAGAGACGACATGTAAACTACAAACTAATAATGCAAGACAATGAAATTATAGTGTTTGTCAAGGGATAATGAAAATTCGAGAAAAATGAAATCCAACTGAGAAACTGGAAACATTTCAAGAAGAGCCCTCAAGGGTACGAAAGAATTGAGTTGGTTGAGAAAACAGGAGAAGAGCATTCCAGACTGAAGAAACAACATGGTCCAGAGCAGAGAGGCGTGTTTGGGAACCAGGACTGGGTCTGCTTTGTGCAAGCAGGGTGCTAGATTAGTGTTAAAAGGTAGCAAAAGACAAAGTTAAAAAGTGTGTCCAAACTGTGCAGAGTCTTGAATACCATGCTGCTGCTAAGTTGCTTCAGTCGTGTCCGACTCTGTGCGACCCCAGAGATGGCAGCCCTCCAGGCTCCCCTGTCCCCAGGATTCTCCAGGCAAGAATACTGGAGTGGGTTACCATTTCCTTCTCTAATGCATGAAAGAGAAAAGTGAAAGTGAAGTCGCTCAGTTATGTCCAACTCTTAGCGACCCCATGGACTGCAGCCTACGAGGCTCCTCTGTCCGTGTGATTTTCCAGGCAAGAGTACTGGAGCGGGTGCCATTGCCTTCTCCAGAATACCATGCTAGGGAGTTTGAATAACTCTATCCCTCCTGGATGGTTGTTTAAGATTTCCTTTTTACTTTCTTGTTTTAAAAAATTTTACTGAAGTATAGTTAAAGTGTTAATTTCAGGTATATAACAAGTGATTCAGTTGCACATATTTATGTATATATATTATTTTCAGGGGCTTCCCAGGTGGCTCAGGGGTAAAGAATCCACCTGCCAATGCACAAGATATAGGAGACGTGGGTTCAGTCCCTGGGTTGGGAAGACCCCTTGGTGGAGGAAATGGCAAACCACTCCAATATCCTTGCAGGGAGAAACCCATGGACAGAGGAGTCTGGCAGGCTATAGTCCATGGGTTACACACAGTCGGACATGACTGAGCACACACATGTATTCTTTTTCAGATTCTTTTCCTGGATAGATTAAAAACTATTGAGAATAGTTCTCTGTGCTATACAGTAGGTCCTTGTTGGGCATCTACTTTACATATAGTAGTGTATATGTGTTCATCCTAGCCTCCTAATTTATCCCTCCCTTGCCTTTTCCCTTTGGTAACCATAAATTTGTTTTCTATCTGTGGGTCTATTTCTGTTTTGTAGATAACTTCATTTGTATCTTTTTTTAGATCTTTAAGGGCGTGAATAACCTGATTTTACTTGTGTTTTTTTAAAAGATAAGACCAGAGGTATGAAAAGTCAAGATTAGCTATTGAAATTAGGGCTGATGGAAAGCTGTTATGATGATACAAGGAAGAAATTTTGCAAGCTGGAGCAAGATCAGGAATAGTGGGGCTGACAGCTGGGGAGGAGGGTGTGGTCACTGTTTCGAAAAATTTAAAAATACAAACTCTAGGACTTAGTGATGTGTTCTATGTGGGTAGAAAAAGAGGAACCAAAAGTTATGTCAAGGTTTCCAGGAACTATGACAGAGTGGAAGGAGGAAGAGAAAGAGCAGGCTGTTGGTAAAGAGAGATATAAAAGTAAAACCTGATGCTTTCAAACTGTGGTGCGGGAGGAGACTCTTGAGAGTCCCTTGGTCTGCAAGATCAAACCAGTGAATCCTAGAGGACATCAACCCTGAGTATTTATTGGAAGGTCTGTCACTAAAGTTGAAGGCCCACTACTTTGGTCACCTGATGAGAAGAACTGACTCATTGGAAGAGACCCTGATTCTGGGAAAGACTGAAGGCAAAAGGAAAAGAGGGTGACATAGGATGAGATGGTTAGATGGCATCACAGACTCAATGGACATGAATCTGAGCAAATTCCTGGAGACAGTGGAGGATAGAGGAGCCTGACATGCTACAATCACTGGGGTCACAAAGAGAAAAGACTTAGTGGCTGAGCAACAACAACAAAACATAAACCAGGAATATATTTTGTGCACTGTATGCCCATTTGATAGCACTCAGGACTGCACTAAATGTAACTGTGATAATTGTATTCTTAAGACACAGTGAAAAATGGATGGATAATGATCCTTTTTTAGCTCATGCTCTTAATAGCTCCTGAACTTTTTAGCTGGATGTGTATTATAAAATTTTTGAAAATCATAGTTGATTGGATGATAGTGGAGTGCCTTTTTTCTGATGTCCTTTTGGTATTTCAAGTTAGTGATACAGATAATTTCTCTCCAGGTGGTGACAATCCATATCACTCCAGTAGATGACCAGCTTCCAAAAGAGGCTCCCGGAGTTTCTCGGCATTTAGTTGTCAAGGAAACGGAGGTGGCCTACATCACTAAGAAACATCTACATTTTATAGATACAGAATCACAAGACAGGGAGCTGCTCTACACAATAACCGCTCCTCCATTTTTCTCCTCTAGCCGCAGGTATCTCTATGAAAAGTCATCAGTTGGGCTGTTAGTTGAAGGTTGTGTTTGAGGATTGAGTTGGAAGTGTCACTGTGTAGTCCTTAGTTCGCTTGCTTTGTTAGTCAGACATGAACTTATATTCAGTTCAGCATTAATTCTATTCTCAAACTTGTATGCCTTCCTTCAAAGGTAATATGGTAAATGGTTAATAGGTAAATGGCCTGCAACTTGTAGTGTCTTTAACTTAAGTAGGCTGAAAACAGTCTTTAATCCCTTTTTCTAAAGAGAATGCTTTTTTCTTTTAGGTACAATTTATTGAGTCTTCATAGCTTTATTTTTAGATATCTCAGGCTACAAAAGTGGTCATATTCTATGATTCCAATCCAGAAAGTGCCATGAATATACCTTAGGCTTTAATTATGTACTAAATGATAGGGAGTAAATGTTTTTAGGATGAGTATCTAACAACATCTCATTGTAGTTGGATTCCCTTTCATCATGTCAGAGCAGAAATTTTGTACATACTTTTTATAGTTATGATGAGAATGGCATTCATGATACTAGACTTAAGGCTAGTAAGTCTTAAGTCCCTGCCACTGATATAAAGAGAGAATATAAAGATGGAACATTTGATTTCTTTTGACAATGAGCACTTTTAGCTTTGGAAAATGTGGTTGCAGGCTAATGTGTGACTTAATTTTTACCTGGAAAATGAGCTGATGTGCTCTCTTGTATTTTTCTTTAGACACTCAGATGCTGGGAAATTATTCATGGTGGACAGCATACCGAGGCTAACCAAGACTCCTGCAGCTCCGGGGTTAAAATATTTCACTCAGGTATGATGCTGTGCTCGAATGTTGACAAACACATGAAAGTGTCCTCTGAGAAGGTCTGGTGCTCCTGGCTTTTTACTTGAGAATTTTGGCCTTTGACATCCGCCACAAGCAACAAATACCTGATGTCTGTATTCTTTCTGCTTGCACATTTCCATTAAGCAAGTGACATGTATTTGAAAATGCTTGATCCAGCTGAATATGTTTGTATAATAAAATCTCATTATAATTCAGTACAGCCTTTTGAATCAACTTAGGTTCCTGGTTTAGGGCTCTGGTTTAGGGACCTGATGCATATGTTTTTATTCCATCAATTTCCGTTCATCTAATAACCTACATGTTAGTTTCCTAGGGCTGCTATGGCAAAGACCACAAACTAGGTGGCTTTAAAGGACTGAGATGTATAGTCTTATAGTTCTGGAGGCGAGAAGTCTGAAGTCAGGGTGTCAGCAGGGATACCATCCTCCAAAACCTTTTTCATGGGTAGGGTGGGGGTGTCTTCCCTTTTCTCTCCCCAGCGACTCATGGTTTGCTGGAAATCTTACATTCCTGGCTTGTAGATGATCACTCCACTCTCTGCTTCCGTCACCCCATGGCTGGGTTCTCCCTATGTCTCTTCTTATGAGGACACAAGTGTAGGATTAAGGGCCACTTTATTCCAGTACAGCCTTACCTTAACTAATTGTGAGTTTTGCCACACCCGTTTTTAAACAAGGTTATAGCTGAGGTGCTGGGGTTTAGGACATCAGCATATCTTTTTTTGTGTGTATGGGGGACATAATTCAACCCATAATATCTACTGCTTTCCAAAATCCTTCCTTAACCTTCTCCCTACGCCTATGGTTCTGTATTCTGAAGACCTGAGTGGGGTCACAGTAAAATGAGTGCTTAGGCAGCAGCTATGCCTCAGGTTGAAGGTTCAATATGTTGAATCTCACTGTAGTCTGTTGTTCAGTCTCTAAATCATGTCTACCTCTTTGTGACCCTATGGTAGTTAGAAGTGGTAAATGAATATGGCAACCCTCATGATGAGTTCTGTTATTTTGTTATCTTATTTATTTTATAGATAGGGAAACAGGGGCCTCATCACTTTATTTAATTGCTTACTCTCGGCTGTGCTGAACTTCGTGGCTGCGCAGGCTTTTCTCTATCTGTGGTGAGCAGGGGCTGCTCTCTGGTTGGGGTGCATAGGCTTCTCATTGCAGTGGCTTCTCTTGTTGTGGAGCTCGGGCTCCAGGGCGCGTGGGCCTCACAAGTTTAAGTGGCTTGATCAATATCACACAGCTCCTTCATGGTAGAGGAAGGCTGAAATTCAAGGTTCCTGTCCTTTTAGAGTTGGCTGACTTTAAGCACTTGGCATAGCTTCTTAATTTCTTTGTTCTTTTTCCTCCCATTTTTAGAAAATGTGATTTGTAAGATAGAGCTTTGTAGAATCTTCAAATTGATGATGGGAGTGTTTGCAATGTTCCCTATTAAGCTAACCCGATGGGTCTCTTAGCCCCAGGTCTTTAAATGCCTCTGATCCTGGCAGTCAGTACCCACATGTCCATCTTGATTTGCTTTGCAGCAGGCTGTGAACCATATGAAAGTGGCCTACATGCCACCCATGCAAGATGTGGGTCCGCATCCAAGACACATCCAGTTTGCCTTTTCCGTCAGTAACCGGCAAGGTGGGACGCTATATGGGATCTGCTTTAACATCACGATTCTTCCAGTGGACAATCAGGCCCCAAAGGTAGGTATCATGCTTGATACAAAGGACAAAGAGGAGGGAGGACCTAAGGAGAAGAAGGTTTTTAAAGACTTACTCGAAATGCTCACTTCTCTTTAGGCTGTTTCCAAGGACTTTTCTATTTTCCAACTACAGTGTAGGGAACACAAGCATGGGGAGGGGAGTCTTTCACCTCCTATGGGACTTTCTATCTAAAAGGTGAGATTTTCCAGTTGCTTTATTTGGCATGAAAATCATTTGGCATGATTTTCAAAGCTTTGTCAAAATCTTTTTCATTTCCTTTCCTTTTTACTGAGTTTCACGTGTTGATCAGGGGAAGGAGATTAAATCAGAAGTCTCTTAGCAACCAGAGAGGCTTATTTGCTCTCCCCACAGACTAGCTATGCTGCTCTGTCATCTAAATAAGCGCTTTAATTTTCCAAAATGAATTAAGATGGACCCTTGCATCCTGTCCTGTTCCACTCGCTCATGTTTGTGTAAGCTTTAAAGCACTTGGGTCTCTAATTAAAACCAGACCACAAAGGCGATGCTACCTTGCGCACCTTATCTTCAGGGCTAGGATTCATCATGAGAGTTTGTTCCCCACCTGCCCCCGCCCCATCAGAGTGCTAGGGTTAATGAGTGTGGCTGTTCCTAGGCTTGTTTTTCTTCCCTCATAAGTGGAAAGACAAAGTGTGATTACCCATTCATTAGGAGCCACCGGGGACTAGAGCCCACCCATGTGACATCCCTAAGGAGAGAGGGATGACCTTCCCAGGCCCCCACCTGAAATGAAACCAGGAAAGCCTGGACGCTCCCTTTCCTCTGCTCTCCCCATCATCTCTGCACCTGCCCGAAGTTGTGGGGCAGAAGTCTCACATGGAGGGACTGAGGCATTTATCCATCCTGTACAACTGTCCTGATGAGTCTATATGATACTGGAAAATAATGAATTGCCCAAATTTTTGTTAGCTGCTGAATGGATAGATGAAGTGTGGCGATCCATACATTGGAATATCAATCCTCAACGTAAAGGGATAAAGTACTAATATGTGCTACCAATTGGTTGAACTTGGAAAACATTATTTCAAAGACAAGTATCAAGTCACAGAAGACCACATGTTTTACAAATCCATTTATATGAAAGATCCAGTATAGGCAAGTCTATAGGAAAAGAAAGTAGATTAGTGGTTGCTTAGGACTACAAGGGGGCTTTCAGGGTAGCTCAGCTGGTAAAGAATCCCCCTGTAATGCAGGAGACCCTGGTTCGATTCCTGGGTCGATAAGTCCTCCTGGAGAAGGAATATGCTACCCACTCCAGTATTCTTAGGTTTCCCTGGTGGCTCAGACAGTGAAAAATCTGCCTATAATTTGGGAGACCTGGGTTTGATCCCTGGGTTGGGAAGATTCCCTGGAGGAGGGCATGGAAACCCACTCTACCATTCTTGCCTGGAGAATCCCATGGGCAGAGACACAGCACAGCATAGGAGAAGGTGGGGAAATGGGAGGGTGGGAGAGGGAAGGATTGTGGGGAAATAGGCAGTAATTGCTAATAAAGACAGGGTTTGTGTGTGTGTGTGAAAAATATTCTAAACTTGATGATAATGGTTACATAACTTTGAATATGTGAAAATACTAAAAGACATTGTCTTTGACACCTTCAAGGGGTAAATTGTATGGTGTGTAAATTATCTCAATAAAATCTTTCTGTGTTTGTTTCTGGATTTCTGGCTTCTGCAGCTTACCCCACCCCCACTCTGCAGCAGCTGGACAGGGCATGTTCCCCAGTCACCAAAGTATCCATCCAGCTCAGGATACTCATTTAGCTCACTGGCCTGACCCCTCAGGCCTCTGAGCTTGCAAGTTTTGGTAGAAGATAGGCCCCCCCCAAGAGGTCACACAAAATAATCTAAGCTGGATTCTTTGTCTCCTTCCCTGCTGGGGACCAGATCATATTCCATGTTGAAAATACAGTTTTGAATGTCTGTGAATTTGATTTGATATTATTCAGATCATCCTTTTCTGTGTATGAGATGCATGCACTGAAATAGCACAGCATCCAAAGAAGCTACCGTGTTTTCCACAACAATCACAGAGAAGTCGTTTTTTTTATGTAAAATATCTAAACCTCTTGCTAGAGAAAGATGATCTGTTGGGAAGAGGGGGGAAACCAACAGAAAGAGTGAAGTGAACAGTTACCTCTGTCATCTGAAGGTAAATGGAATTGTTACGAGGACTTGGGGCTCAAAAGGCATAGGGGCTTCTGTATTTTTTCTGCAGTGTATGAGACAAATGAAATAGTACCATAGAGAACTGAGAATAATACAATAGAAGTCAAATTAAATGAGTTTTCTCCATGCAAATGGTTGTGGGAGCTGTTCCCTGATGTTAAAAATCCACAGACCGCTAGGTTGAGTGAAACCATGAGAGAATCTTGATGCCATACTGACCTAAAGTTCCAGAAACCTAAACACTGGGTTAAGGGAGGGACTGGAAGGTGAATGATGAAAAAGTGGGAGTAAGTTAGCCTTATGCTTTTAGTCTTTGAAAGTTGTTCTAAAACCATATATATTTAAAAATCATTGAATGAGGCAAAGTATATTCCTTGAAACTTAGCATCTTGGGATCTTAATTGATGTAACTCAGGACAAAATGAGGCTGGCATACATGGACCATGTTTCAGTGATAATAATCCTCTTTAAATGAGAGCTCCCTTTATTTCTTTCTCCTACAATCAGTGAAAATGTAGGTGTGGCAAATGAGAGTAAGGCTCTTGGGAAAGGTAGGAGTGAGTGGTTGTAGGGAGAAAAGGCTCTTACTTTATGTTTTGCTTTGCTGAAAGAAGTCATCTGTTGAAGAATACAAGGCAGCCATCCCAGGGAGCTTGGTGTCATCATTTCTGTGACCCCAGGGCTGCCCTTGGGGCAGCTGTGGGTGGCTGGGAGGATGGAGCAGGGTTGTACGTGGACGCTGTGATTTCTTGCTCACTCCCCTTTCCTCTGCCCATTTCTTGCCCCCTCACTCCCAACCCCCTTTTCAAGATCTCTCCTTGGGGAAACCTCTCCTTTCTAGAAGTGGCAGCTGCCCTGAAGAGACTGCTGCTTCCTTGGAGAACATTGTGTCCTCACATTAGTAGAGCAGTCAGCCCAGGCTATTCGTGAGGAGCCTTTAAAGCCCATGACTTGTGTCAACTTGTTTTTGATTCTGTGTGGTGATACAAATTTGAGAAAATAGTAGGTTAAATAAAGTTAACAGATTTTCCTACTCTAGGATCTCAGAGCATGAATATGATTTTGAGTCTCATAAACCTCCATGGTG
This sequence comes from Cephalophus harveyi, assembly GCA_006410635.1. Lineage (NCBI taxonomy): Eukaryota > Metazoa > Chordata > Mammalia > Artiodactyla > Bovidae > Cephalophus > Cephalophus harveyi. The sequence goes on from SJYT01034465.1 coordinate 290,508, forward strand.
AAGATATTATATTAATATGTGACTGTTTTCAGGTTGTGTTTGACCATGGAACACTTCTTGCCAACTGCCAAAGTAATGATAAATATCGCAAGTTGTTCAAACTTGCTTTTCACTTTCAAGCGAATTTTTATTGAGCAGTAGGTTTTTTCTATTATAGAAAATTATCTTTATGGCTTTAATATTTAAGTCTAATGTTTGAATGAATCTATTTCCTGTGAATTCTTCAGTTTCCAACCTTCAGTTTCCCTGTTCTACTTCCATCTCTAAAATGCTCACCACCGTAATGCTTAAATGCTCCAATCAGTTACTCAAATCTTTAAGAATTTTTAGGGTATAAGAAAACATGGATTCTTTCCTTCATGAAATTTAATATAGGCTTTGTTCATTTTGTAAATTAAGGTACATATGTGCCAAGCAATGATAGATACAGGCATGATGAGGAATGTTATTTTCTTACTTTAGATACATAGTTTAAATATCATACACTGATGATAAATCTGATTGCTGCTGATTGATCTGATTGCTCAGATCTATTCAGGATCTGAGATCAATGAAATGTAGATGCTTTCAGGTTTCTAGATCTGCCTTGTTTGTTTGTGTCCATCAATGTTTAGAACTGAAAGCATTTAGCCAAGATGTTCAACCATGAATTTGTCCCCTTTAGAACATTCTTGAAAGTTGGATTGACATGTAAAGATGATGCTGGAAGTTTTCTGTTGCTTTCATGAGTTCTGTTTTCAGGTATACCTCATGAACAAGGCTCTAAATGTTTCCTCTTTCTTTCTAGGTGTTTACCAAACCTCTGAGAGTGGCTGAGGGAGGTCAGTGTGTCATCAGCACAGAGCATGTCCTGGTTTCTGACGAGGACACCAACCTGGACAACGTCCAGCTCTCCTTGCAGAGTCCGCCTCAGCGTGGAACGGTGGAGCTAGATGGATTCCCTCTAAACGCAGGGGCCACGTTTTCTTGGGGAGACCTCCAGGCCTTAAAACTTAGGTTAGAACATTTCCTGGGTTCTTTGTTTTGCATGCTTTGGCTCCCATTTGAATCAGTTGTGAGGCAGTGTAAGAAGTTTATTGAATTCTTACAGGAGTAGCAACATGCCACCTAATACATTCAAGGGGCAGTTAAACATTAGAAATAACAACCCTTTAGTTTTCCCTCCAGACATTTTCTTCCCCTCTGGCTTGCTGTACTGATGGGAATGATATTATGAATATTTGAACAACAAAAATTGAATTGCCATGAACATTAAATTTGCTGCAACAGCATATATCACAAAGGGTAGCAGTCAAACTCGATAAATTGAGTCTGAGCTAATTTATGAGGCTAATCTACATAACTGAATTTGGCTTTCAGAAAAGCCAACTTCATAACCCTGGAAATTCTGGCATAGAATTCTGTTGATTGATATCTTTAGTGTGACTTTTTAATCCATTCTCCTGAGGAGGTGATTTGCAGGCAAATAAGTAGGGTAGATTAGGTAGGCAGGACACAGACTAGTGCTTGGGCCTCTTATTGTCAGGGACGGAGTGATCCCTGCTTCATAGTTCTGTGGTGGGCCTATAGTATTAATAGTTTTCTTCACCTTGAGGATGTTCCTTTCCTCTGCCTAATGTCATTACGTAAGACACTTAAAAAAGAAAAAAATCTAGTAAAACTCTTTCTCTGTAAAATAATGCAAGATACTCAAAAGCAGTTGTCAGGTAGACAGACATACTGGATAATCTCTCACTTGTACAAATTCAAGTTGGGCAAACTAGAATTTTGGTCTTTTTGATAAAGTATAGGCCTCAAATGCTTAGTTTTGCATTTGGAAATTGACAAAGAAGGGGGATTTGTGTACAGGAAGAGCATTTTCATGCAGAAGTTTAGTTACACTGTTTTATTTACAGCTTCCAGTATCTTAAGCTCTTTTCACTACTCGTACTTTCATTAAAATTTTCTCTCCCCCTCCACCTCAAGATCTCAGCTCTTTCCTACCCGTTAGAAAGAGAGCTCTGTTTAGGTAATTCTTTCTAGGAAATGAATGATGGATAGAAAAAAGATATCAATTTTGCCAGCATATAGTTCAAGCATTTTTGAGCTATAGTTCAAGCATTCTTCTAGAGACTTGCAATTATGTTTTGTTCATTAAACTTCACAGCAACCAAATCTGATAAGGTAGATGGTTCTGTTCTCATATTATAGTTGAGTTAACTAAGGCACAAAAAGGTTAACTAAGGTCACTTAGCAAGTTTGTGAAGGAGTCTGGTTTTAAAAGAAGTTCTGTTTGATTCCATTGCCATACTTTGGAATGTGTACTCCTAGACCTGTTTGGCCCTTTAAGGATAATAGCATGGTTAAATTTATTTGAATTAGCACATTATCACATGTCAGTCTACTTTTGATCAGGGAGCGTGGCAAAATAAAGCATAGGAGGCAGTATTGGGAGGGAAACTGGAGGTTGGAGGTGGGCTTTCTCCACCACTGGAATTGAATCCCTAACTGGTGCATGAATGAGTCAGTATCAGACATATGGCTCAGTTCAACAATTATTTAAAACTTACAGTGTATCACTACAGTAGAATGGAGAGTGAATGGAAAGTCTAGAATTAGACAATTACTTTAAGAAACTTGGCTGGAGAATGAAAAGAAAATAGTGTCAATAATAGATCAAGAAAAAAATATTTTTAAGTCTGAAGAGATTCAAGAATCTTCTTAGGGTGAGAAGGAAAGACCTAGTCATTGGCAAGAGGGAAATGGCAGGAGAGAGGTGGTGAGTAATCCCTAGATGAGGTTTCAGGGCAGAGCTAAACTGATTCGGAGCACAAAAGGATTAGCCCTAAAAGTAGGGGAGGAGGGAGAATCACCAAAACCCACTCCTTGTCCCACTTCTGTCTGTCACTGCTCAGTCTCAGGGTCCCCTTGGCCCCAAGCAGTGTTTTCTGTATGTAGGCAGAGCTACACTGCTTCCCATTTTCACTGTGACAACTTAAAGGGCTGCTTTTTGATTTGGGGACAAGTTATGAATGCACAGAACACATCTCAGGTGGAGCAATTTTACCGTCATATTTATGTAAGTGACTTCAAGATTATACTGGGAGTTTGGTTATATATTTATTTGATTGAACATAGGGCCCAGACCATGGAAAAGCTCTTGTGACAATCTCAGCGCACTCACACTGTGGCCTTGAGTGATTAGTGACAACTGTCATCCCCACAGATATCAGCATGATGGATCTGAGGAACTTCAGGATGACATACTGCTGCAGGTCACAGATGGCACAAACGCAGCTGAGGATGTTCTACACGTTGAGGTATGGAGTAAGTTTCCTCCTTGGTTCATACAGAAACAAAGTTTGGGGCTTGGAATCTTCTTAGGGTCTCTGATAGAAATGAAGATACATGGACACCAAAGCAAAAAGGTGCCTGTTTATGTCTTGGAATGTGTCAGGACAGGCGTTAGAGAGCAAAAATATATTGGTGAAATGGGCATACTGGTTTCTCACTCCAGTCCATTTAAAGATAGAAATGCTCTGCCCTCAAACTCAGAGACTTAATTGAAGAAGCAATTGGTTCCTTATATAAATTATTTCCAATATTTTTGACCCATAACATTCAAAAATATGTATTTAACAGTTGGATGGGTTNTTTCTCACTCCAGTCCATTTAAAGATAGAAATGCTCTGCCCTCAAACTCAGAGACTTAATTGAAGAAGCAATTGGTTCCTTATATAAATTATTTCCAATATTTTTGACCCATAACATTCAAAAATATGTATTTAACAGTTGGATGGGTTAGGCTGGCATCATGGGGGTTTTTCCTGTTGTGTGCTAGGAGCCATATCTGTATGTACAATGTGAGTTTTTGTGAATTCCTGTACTGTACATTCCCCTGGCCTGTTGGAGATGATTAATTTCCGCCTTTTGACAAATGAAGGAAAATCTGCACATAAAGGTTGCGTTCTTGCTCAAAGGCCGGATGGGAACCCCCGAGTTTCTTTGCCGAGTGACTATTCATGTCCACAAACATAACTCACAGGTTATGCAGATATTTATAGTTAGTGACAAAGGAAAGTCTGCAGAAGACTTGCCATGCTTCTTAAAGACCTCTAATTATTCTTACTGTACCAAATTCTATTTCTGTTACAGTTGGTCAGATCTTCATGGTATGAAATTATTGTTAACGGTCATAATAATATGTTTGCAAGGTAATTTACGGTTAATAATTAATTTAGAATGATGACACCCGTCTAGTGTTTTTAAAAGTACACAGGAAAGGAATTATCTTTATTTTGCAGCAAAGGTCTGAAAAAGTTCAATGACTTGTCGAAAGCCATTAACTTGACCGTGTAGACCTGGGCTGACCTCTGCACTCTGGTCGTCAGGCCAGCATTCTTCCTTCTTTGCAACTGCCACAGAGCTCAGTTCACAGGTGACTGTAATTCAGGAGCACTGACGCATGCCAGGTTCAATGCACAGTCCCTTCCTTTCATTTTCCCACTTAGTGCTCATGATGGTCTTAAACCTAGGTGAAAAGAAGTGTGTCATTTCAGCTTCATAAAGATGAGTTTTCTTTATTGGTGGACTCTTACATATCAAGAAACTTTTCCGAGTTACATTTCTTTGCTGAAAAGAAAATTTCTATTTCAAGTTTTTTAAGGAATCTCCACACTGTTCTCCATAGTGGCTATACTAGTTTGCATTCCCACCAACAGTGTAAGAGGGTTCCCTATCTCGACACCCTCTCCAGCATTTATTGCTTGTAGACTTTTGGATTGCAGCCATTCTGACTAGTGTGAAATGGTACCTCACTGTGGTTTTGATTTGCATTTCTCTGATAATGAGTGATGTTGAGCATCTTTTCATGTGTTTGTTAGCCATCTGTATGTCTTCTTTGGAGAAATGTCTATTTAGTTCTTTGGCCCACTTTTTGATTGGGTCGTTTATTTTTCTGGAATTGAGCTGCATAAGTTGCTTGTATATTTTTGAGATTAGTTGTTTGTCAGCTGCTTCATTTGCTATTATTTTCTCCCATTCCGAAGGCTGTCTTTTCACGTTGCTTATAGTTTCCTTTGTTGTGCAGAAGCTTTTAATTTTCATTAAATCCCATTTGTTTATTTTTGCTTTTATTTCCAGTATTCTGGGAGGTGGATCATAGAGGTCCTGCTGTGATTTATGTCGGAGAGTGTTTTGCCTATGTTTTCCTCTAGGAGTTTTATCATTTCTGGTCTTACGTTTAGATCTTTAATCCATTTTGAGTTTATTTTTGTGAATGGTGTTAGAAAGTGTTCTAGTTTCATTCTTTTCCAAGTGGTTGACCAGTTTTCCCAGCACCACTTGTTAAAGAGATTGTCTTTAATCCATAGTATAGGAGAGGGTGGGATGATTTGGGAGAATGGCATTGAAGCATGTATACTATCATGTAAAAAATGAATCGCCAGTCTAGGTTCGATACAGGATACAGGATGCTTGGGGCTGGTGCACTGGGATGACCCAGAGAGATGATATGGGGAGGGTGGTGGGAGGGGGTTCAAGATTGGGAACTCATGTACACCTGTGGCGGATTCATGTCAATGTATGGCAAAACCAATACAGTATTGTAAAGTAAAAAAATAAAATAAGAGAAAAAAGAAAAAAAAAAAGAAAATGTCTGGTGAAAATCCCAACTCTATCTTCTGTCCGTGACTATCTTTTATCAATGACAATAAGCTGTGCCTTTGAGGAAAATAATCTGTTTGTGTTACTTTTTAGAGAAAAGAGCATGTGCTTTGAAAGCCAATCAGAAGTTTGGGCAATTTGGGGACAATTATGTATGATTTTTTTTTTCATCCAGGAGAAGTGTTTTTAATTCTATCACCTTTGGATTTTTATGCATTTGAAACCTGAGGCTATTTTGTGAACTGCTGTAAGGTGATTATCATGAATGTGTCAGTAAGTGAGATTAATCAGATGGGGTCAAGAACAATAATAAAGAGGGTCTTCACTCAACCTTCTTTGAGGACTTGAACAGAGATATTGTCCCTTAATAAGCCAATAGAAAATGGGATAGAATATTGCATGCTTTTTCTACCTTTAATTAAATAAATAATTAATTAAATAAGCCTGGGCACCCTATTCTCTACCTGTTAAAGGAAAGTGTCAACATAATTTCATATATATCTGTTGTAGAGTTGTTAGCCTGTTTAAATAGCAGAGTGACCAGGGCATACATACATGCTGCTGCTGCTAAGTCACTTCAGTCGTGTCCGACTCTGTGCGACCCCAGAGACAACAGCCTACCAGGCTCCCCCATCCCTGGGATTCTCCAGGCAAGAACACTGGAGTGGGTTGCCATTTCCTTCTCCAATGCAGGAAAGTGAAAAGTGAAAGTGAAGTCGCTCAGTCGTGTCCGACTCTTAGCGACCCCAGAAATGGCAACCCACCAGGTCCCCCATCCCGGGGATTCTCCAGGCAAGAACACTAGAGTGGGTTGCCATTTCCTTCTCCATACATACATAGTTACATTTATATATTCATTTATCCCATTAATGCCTAATAAGTGCCATCTATATGCCAGGTCCTATGCTGAATGCTTGGGCTATGATGATAAACAAGACAAATATACTTCCTCTTCTTGTGGAGCTTATGGGCAAGGGAGGAAGGCAGGCTTTAAACCAATTATCACTGAAATAATTAGTTAAAATGTGGATGTGTTCTACAAGTCAACAGGGTACTGCTACTGCTGCTACTGCTAAGTCGCTTCAGTCATGTCTGACTCTGTGCGACCCCAGAGATGGCAGCCCATCAGGCTCCTCTGTCCCTGGAATTCTCCAGGCAAGAACGCTGGAGTGGGTTGCCATTTCCTTCAATGCATGAGAGTGAAAAGTGAAAGTGAAGTCGCTCAGTCATGTTCAACTGTTTGCGACCCCATGGACTGCAGCCCACCAGGCTCCTCCATCCATGGGATTTTCCAGGCAAGAGTACTGGAGTGGGGTGCCATTGCCTTCTCCAAACAGGGTACTAAAAGAGGGTAAATGAAGAAAGTTTCTAAGTGAGTCTCAGTTGTCAAGAAGTTTTCCTGGAGGAACCCATATGTAACCTAAACATAGAGGAAGCCAAGTAAAAAGTTAGGGGAGAACATACCAGGCAAGGGACAGGGTGAGGATGCAAAGATGGTACAAAGACCTGATGTGTGTGGAACACAGTGTCTTGGGGATAACAGTGGCATGGAATGGAGTGACAAAGGCACCCCATTGTATGAGATAAGGTCAGATACCCCAGGAAAGTCCCTAGGAAGCCAGTGACGTTTCAGTGATAAAGAATCTGCCTGGGGACATCTCTCGTGGTCCAGTGGTTAAGTTGTTGCCTTCCAGTGCAGGAGACTTGGGTTCCATCCCTGGATCAAGAAGATACCCTGGAGTAGGAAATGTCAACCCACTGTAGTATTTTTGCCTGGAAAATTCCATGGACAGAGGAGCCTGGTGGGCGACAGTCCACGGGGTCACAAAGAGTCAGACATGACCAACCATGCACATGCACCCATGCACAGAATGATGACTTGATGAAAGCCACATTTTAAAAAGATCACACTGGGGACTTCCCTGGTAGTCCAGTGGTTAAGAATCTGCCTTGCAATGCAGGGGATATGGTTAGGAAGCTAAGATCCCACATTAGTTCTGTTCAGCTCAGTTGCTCAGTCCTGTCCAACTCTTTGTGACCCCGTGGACTGCAGCACACTAGGCTTCCCTGTCCATCACCAACTCCCAGAGCTTGCTCAAACTCATGTCCATCGAGTTGGTGATGCTATCCAACCATCTCATCCTCCGTTGTCCCCTTCTCCTCCCACCTTCAATCTTTCCCAGCATCAGAGTCTTTTCAAATGAGTCAGTTCTTCGCATCAGGTGGCCATAGTATTTTGCAGTTTCAGCTTCAGCATCAGTCCTTCCAGTGAATATTCAGGACTGATTTCTTTTAAGATTGACTGGTTGGATCTCCTTGCTGTCCAAGGGACTCTCAAGAGTCTTCTCCAACACCACAGTTCAAAAGCATCTATTCTTCAGCTCTCAGCTTTCTTTATGGTGCAACTCTCACATCCGTACATAACCACTGGATAAACCATAGCTTTGACTAGATGGACCTTTGTGAGCAAAGTAATGTCTCTGCTTTTTGATATGTTGTCTAGGTTGGTCATAGCTTTTCTTCTAAGGAGCAGGCGTCTTTTAATTTCATGGCTGCAAGTCACCATCTTCAGTGATTTTGGAGCCCCTAAAAATAAAGTCTCTCACTGTTTACACTGTTTCCCCATCTATTTGCCATGAAGGGATGGGACCAGATGCCATGATCTTAGTTTTCTGAATCTTGAGTTTAAAGCCAAGTTTTTCACTCTCCTCTTTCACTTTCATCAAGAGGCTCTTTAGTTCTTCTTCACTTTTTGCCATAAGGGTGGTGTCAAAGTAGAGAGAATATCATAATAAAGTCCCATATATCAATCACCTCATCTTAATAATTGCTATAATTTTACCATATTTCCTTCATTTATTTTCTCTTTGCTGAATTATTTTAATGTAAGCCCTAGGTATCATGACTTTAGCTTCTAAATGTTCCAGTATACCTCTGAAATTAAAGATGTTTTCAGTCTAGCTTTGTCTTGTCATTCACCCATCAACTCAGATTTTTTCACTTTGAACTTGGACTATGCTCCTTTTCCTGTCTTACTTCCTTACTGTGTGTCAGCAGAAGAAACTCATTGAATAAGCTATATATTGTAGGCACTGTGCTCAGCCTGGGAATAAAGAAATGAATAACATAATATCTCTACTCCAAAAAAGTTGGGACCTAATGGCTCTCAGAGAAGTCCTCCATGATCTGCCAGCTTCTCATAATACCTGTATGCCATCTTTGGATAGCCATTTACTTGGTCTGTTCCTTTTGGCTTTATTGACTATGCCAAAGTCTTTGTGTGGATCACAACAAACTGTGGAAAATTCTTAAAGAGATGGGAATAATAGACCACCTTTCCTGCCTCCTGAGAAATCTATATGCAGGTCAGGAAGCAATAGTTTGAACCAGACATGGAAAAAATGGACTGGAAACAAACTGGGAAAAGAGTACGTCAAGGCTGTATATTGTCACCTTGCTTATTTAACTTTAATGCAGAGTACATCATGTGAAATGCTGGGCTGGATGAAGCACAAGCTAGAATGAAGATTGCTGGGAGAAATATCAATAACCTCAGATATGCCGATGACACCACCCTTATGACAAAGTGAAGAAGAACTAAAGAGCCTCTTGAGGAAAGTGAAAGAGGAGAGTGAAAAGATCACTGAAGCCCATGTGCTGCAACAAAGACCCAGCATAGCCAAAATAAAAAATAATAATTTTTTAAAAAGATCATATTGGTTGAAGTGTGAGGGAAGGAAATACAGGGTTGAGGGATTCACAGGCCAAACATGATAAATAAATGTACAGCATACACCGAGTTGTGGTTGTGAACTCAGAGGAGTACTGTCTCCTTTATTCCTATTTAGAAAACATACTTTTCCAAGTTTATACAAAATCTTTTAAAATTTTGGACAGTCACTACAATCTCATGTTGCTTTTCTTTCCTTTCTACTTAAGGGTTTTATTTTAATGACAGTGAGAGAAAAATGTACTACCACGTTGAAAACTGGTACTGATTTAACAGTTATGGAGTTTCAGAATTAACTCAAAATGTTTGAAATGCAGCTGCTACTTATTATATATCCAGAGAAACTTCCTGGGTGGCAGGAAGTTGAAAGGAAAGGAGAGTTTTGTAATCACCAAGTAATTTGAAATATAAATAACTTTGATGTGGTAAATGTAAATGCTCAGACCACAAGGACTAGGTTTCCTCCAGAATATGCATTGATTGGACAAAGGAGGCTAGGGGCTTGGGTGACAGACGCTTTATATTACATTTATTTTTTGTCTGTCTAGAAACAAATGAGAGCTTTGGGTCCCAAACCATAACCATACTCCCCCATTCCTACCTTAAATGTCTCTCATATGGGTCATTTCTTCCAAGATGGTTCATATGGGGAAAATTAAAAGATACAAACAGCTTGACCAAATTCCATAGCTATTGTTTTGCGTGTCTGGAAGACTGAAAAAATCTGTTATTCCAAATATGAGCAGTGAGTTACCAGTTGGACAATTTGTCATTGCTTTCTTTTTCTCAAAAACATGCATTTTTCACCCCCTCTGCTTAGGTGTTCCCTGTAAATGATGAGCCACCAGTGCTAAAGGTGGACCTCATTCCCATGATGCACTGCTCCGAGGGTGAAGAGGTGGTCATCACTTCTGAATACATTTTTGCTACTGACGTGGACAGTGATGATTTGAAGCTGATGTTCATGATTGTTGGAGGACCTCAGCATGGGACCGTGAGGAGAGCTGGGATCACGGTACATCAATTCTCTCAGGAAGATGTTGTCGCAGGGGCTGTGACGTACAAACACACAGGTAAGTGACAGCATTGTGGTGAGTCTGGGCGCGGGGATCAACAACATTACAGAGTCTTAGCTCCCTTCTTGCTATGGGCTCTGATAATCTCAGTCTTAATGCTTATTTCCATTAAAACCAGAGAAGCTGCAGTGGGAGCCCATGTCCTATTTTTTCAAATATGATCTCGATATTCAGCAGTATTTCTAGATCTCTCAGTAATACAGTGAATTTCACAGAAACAGCAAGTGTTATTGCTGCTATGTTCCTGATGCTTCCACATAGACTTTCAATTCCCTCTGGCTTGTCCCCATCCCTATTTTGGTCAATTTGAAGAAGGCTATTTGGCCATCCCACTCTGGTTCCATATATCATACCAAAAATGCCTGAAGTAGGCTCCCTAAGGTAATTATATTATTAACTTGAGAAATTTTCTGATCATCAGCTAGTTCCTAAGAAGTAACTGGTCTGCCCTTTGGATTCTTGAAGAGCAAAGATAATGTTTTATGCTTTGCCTAACGTGCCCACAGCACACCTGATAGTCGTGAACACAGATTGGAAATACAGTAAATGCTTGTTTGTGAGCATTGTAGTTACATTTCTGGCGTTGCATTATATTGCTATCTAAGTGGTATTTCTTCCTTATGTAAAATATTCACGTAAAAAATATTGTCAACATCTGAAATCTACAGATCATGGTAGTAGGCATAGTAGGCTCAAAGGAGTATAATCCAGACCCTAAGATGAACCCCATTCCCATGGAAAGATGATAGTAACACCTCTGTCCTTCATGACATCACTACCCCTGCCAAATCTGATTTCTGGGTTGGGGGCACTTCCTCAGTGATAATGCCATGGACTTCCTTTAACTAACTTTTATCACACTCCATTACTGTTTCATGTTTACTCATCCATATGCCTCGCTAACCTAGATTCCGGGGGGAAGTATGACTGAGTGTGCCAGGCCAGGTGAGTGGTACAGGAAATAAGAGGTGTCAGAATTCAAATCTTTTTATTTGAAAAAACAGAGAAAGAGAATACAAGCTGTGATGTGGTAGGGAATTCAAGGAGGGGAACTGAGATAGCTCAAGTTTAATTTGGACATGGGGGAAAACATTTTGAAATAATATTTTTAAATGTACTTTGGAAAAAAACAACTTACTAGGATACCAGTTGCCTTAGGGCCAATTAGTATGACATACTTTAATCACTCCACTGGACATCTCTTTGCTTGAAATAATATCTCTTTATCCTCACTCTGTTAAGTCTTTGTTGTTGTTGTTCAATTGGTAATTTGTGTCTGACTCTTTGAGACCCCATGAACTGCAGCATGCCAGGCTTCTGTGTCCTTCACTTCCTCCCGGAATTTGCGCCAATTCCTGTCCGTGGAGTTGGTGATGCCATCCAACCATCTCATCCTCTGTCACCCTCTTCTTCTCCTGCTTTCAATCTTTCCCAGCATCAGGGTCTTTTCCAATAGGTCGACTCTTCGCATCAGGTGGCCAAAGTATCAGAGCTTCAGCATCAATCCTTCCAATGAATATTCAGGGTTGATTTCCTTTAAGATTGACTAGTTGATCTCCTTGCTGTCCCAGGGACTCTCGAGGGTCTTCTCCAGCACCATAGCTGGAAAACATCAATTCTTCCATGCACAGCCTTTTTTGTGGTCCAACTCTCACATCTGTACATGACTTAGAGAAGGTTTTGTTGGCTTTTTCCTTGTCCTGAGAAGTATAGTCCACTTACTCAATGTCTCTCAATGTCAGAGTTCGCAAATAGGTGCTTCTTTTTGATTTGCCCAAACAACTATCAGAAAAGGGGTCTAGAGACCAATATTATGGTTTGTTATATAATTTTAAAATCTTTGAAAGGCTCATTTGGCATAGATACATTATGAGTGAGATGAAACTATCTTCTCTTCAAGCCTGTGCCTTGTTCCAGGCACTAAACAACAAGTAGACATATGTGTAACTCTCGTTTAGTGTGATGGTCATATGAGGGAGTGTTAACACATTTTTTTTTCTTCAAAGACCTAGTAGGACACTGGTACAAATTCTTTGAGATAGACATTTTTGTTATGTTAATAAATTAACAGAAATACTGTATTCAAAAAATATTTTATTTGAATGATACTTTTGCTTGTAATGTTTGCTCGGTTACTTGGTAGTGATTAGCATTGTTCTAGAATGAGTAAAGAGAAATTCAGAATAGGAGCTAAAATTTCAGTGGCCCTGCGCCTGCCTCCATACATTGGTTATCAAGATTACCAAAGAACAATTGTTGTTATTGTAGTTTTAGTTGCTTAGTTGTGTCCGATTCTTTTGCAGCCCCATGGACTGTAGCCTGCCAGGCTCCTCTTGTCCATGGGATTGTCCAGGCAAGAACACTGGAGTGGGTTGCCTTTTCCTTCTTTAGGGGATCTTCCTGGCTAGGGATTGAACCTGCATCTCCTGCATTGCCTGTGAATTCTCTACTGCTGAGTCACCAGGGAAGCCTGATAACAATCGTATCACCATTATTTTATTTGTTTATTTATTTATTTTTGTGATTATGGAAACAATATATACTCATTACAGAAAGCTTAGAAAATTAGGATAAAATTTTGAAAAATCACCTTATTTACCTCAGAAAGATAATCACTGTTAACATTTCAGTATTACAATGTTTTCTTTTCCTTTTTCTAATTGTAATTTTTAACATAGTTACGATCATGTTGTATGTACAATTCCTTTTTTCATTTAGATTCTCATCTAAAAATGTTTATTAAAATATTATTAAATGTTACAAAATTATTGTAACCATGTTTTAATCATTGAATATTTTATGATATAAAATTATTACTAATTTGCTATTCTCCAAACCATAATATGAGGCCATTAAAAAATTATTTAATAAATAGCAGTCCAGTTAAATGTTTTCAGTATAAATTGTATCTTTAGACTGTATCTCATTTCAAGGTAAAGAATTCTTCAACCCATTTTGTAGCCTTTTTTTTTTTTTTTTTTTGGCTTAACACTCAGCNGATATAAAATTATTACTAATTTGCTATTCTCCAAACCATAATATGAGGCCATTAAAAAATTATTTAATAAATAGCAGTCCAGTTAAATGTTTTCAGTATAAATTGTATCTTTAGACTGTATCTCATTTCAAGGTAAAGAATTCTTCAACCCATTTTGTAGCCTTTTTTTTTTTTTTTTTTTGTGGCTTAACACTCAGCCAACTTTTCCAGCTCTTTCTATGAATGTCTCATATGCTTTTCTTATATTGAAATTACAGTTACTGAATGTACTATGTTCGGTTTTTTGGTTAAGCTGTTTTCATTTCCTAGAATCATTTTTCCATTTCTCTTCCCCACTCCCTCTTCCTACACATCTTCCAGTTCTCTGCCTTATTTGCCTTATAAACCATTCATTATTTAATGCTCAGTACAAAGTGAGCAGGGCCATCTGGAAAGATTTCTCTGACTTTCCCTGGCATGTGCTTTCTGCCCCCCATGCCGTCACCAGCCTATGCTCTCATCCTTCTTCACCCTCAGCACCTAATGCGTAATAATCAGGCTGAGATAGATGAATGTTCCATTTAATAGGTTAAAAATGGCTAAGAGTAGCAATTTCATATGGTTCCACTTAATATATACACACATCTGTGATAATCTAACTGGACTTCATTTCTTTCCCTCCCATTAGACTGTGTCCTCTCCTGACATATAGTAAGTCTTTGAACATTTGATATTTTTTTGAACCGTCTTGACATTTTCACCATGTCTGTCTTTCCCTCCGCTGGAGCACACAGAACACTAATTTTCACACAACAAGCATTAAATAAGTATTTATCAAGTGAGTATTGCATAAAAAAGCTTTATGCCCATTAACTTTTTTATAAATATGAATAGATGAGTGGTGTCTTTCCCCCACTTTTCCTAAAGGAGAAGGCTGATTATTTAATTTTAATGTCTCAATTTTATTCTTTATAAAAAAGTAAGCCCAGTCTTCTCATTCTTTAATCCTTTGGTTACTCAATAATATCATTTTGAGTATTTCCTTGTCTGCCCTTTTTTTATTGGAGTATAATTGCTTTATAATGTTTGTTAATCTCTGTTGTATAGTGAAGTGAATCAGCTATGCTGCTGCTGCTTCTGCTAAGTCACTTCAGTCGTGTCCGACTCTGTGCGACGCCATAGACGGCAGCCCACCAGGCTGCCCCATCCCTGGGATTCTCCAGGCAAGAACACTGGAGTGGGTTGCCAGTTCCTTCTCCAGTGCATGAAAGTGAAAAGTGGAAGGGAAGTTGCTCAGTCGTGTCTGACTCTTTGCGACCCATGGACTGCAGCCTACCAGGCTCCTCTGTCCATGGGATTTTCCAGGCAAGAGTACTGGAGTGGGGTGCCGTTGCCTTATCCCCTCCTCTTGAGCTTCCCTCCAGATGTGTATAAGAGACAGGTAAAGAGAAATTCAGAATAGGAGCTAAAATTTCAGTGGCCCTGCGCCTGCCTCCATACATTGGTTATCAAGATTACCAAAGAACAATTGTTGTTATTGTAGTTTTAGTTGCTTAGTTGTGTCCGATTCTTTTNATCCCCTCCTCTTGAGCTTCCCTCCCACCCCAGCTCCCTATCCCACCTCTCTAGCCCATCGCAGAGCACCAAGCTGGGCTCTCTATGCTATACAGAAGCTTCCTATTAGCTATCTGTTTTACACATGTAGTGTATGTATGTCAATGCTACTTTCTCAATCGGCCCCACCCTCTCTTTCCCATTCTGTGTCCACAAGTCTGTTCTGTACATCTGCATTTCTATTCCTGCCCTGCAAATAGGTTCATAAGTACCATTTTTCTAGATTCCCTATATATGCATTGGTTCAGTTCAGTTCAGTTCAGTTCAGTCGCTCAGTCGTGTCCGACTCTTTGCGACCCCATGAATCGCAGCACGCCAGGCCTCCCTATTCATCACCATCTCTCGGAGTTCACTCAGACTCACGTCCATCGAGTCCGTGATGCCATCCAGCCATCTCATCCTTGGTCGTCCCCTTCTCCTCCTGCCCCCAATCCCTCCCAGCATCAGAGTCTTTTCCAATGAGTCAACTCTTCGCATGAGGTGGCCAAAGTACTGGAGTTTCAGCTTTAGCATCATTCCTTCCAAAGAAATCCCAGGGTTAATCTCTTTCAGAATGGACTGGTTGGATCTCCTTGCAGTCCAAGGGACTCTCAAGAGTCTTCTCCAACACCACAGTTCAAAAGCATCCATTCTTCGGCACTCGGCCTTCTTCACAGTCCAACTCTCACATCCATACATGACCACAGGAAAAACCATAGCCTTGACTAGACGGAACTTAGTCAGCAAAGTAATATCTCTGCTTTTGAAAATGCTATCTAGGTTGGACATAACTTTTCTTCCAAGGAGTAAGCGTCTTCTAATTTCGTGGCTGCAGTCACCATCAGCAGTGATTTTGGAGCCCCCCAAAATAAAGTCTGACACTGTTTCCACTGTTTCCCCATCTATTTCCCATGAAGTGATGGGACCGGATGCCATGATCTTCGTTTTCTGAATGTTGAGCTTTAAGCCAACTTTTTCACTCTCCTCTTTCACTTTCATCAAGAGGCTTTTTAGCTCCTCTTCACTTTCTGCCATAAGGGTGGTGTTGTTCAATTGCCCAGTCGTGTCTGATTCTTTGGAACTCTATGGACTGCAGCATGCCAGGCCTCCCTGTCCCTTGCCATCTCCTTTAGTTTGCCCAAGTTCATGTCCATTGCATCGGTGATGTCATCCAGCCATCTTATCCTCTGACTCCCTCTTCTTCTGTCCTCAGTCTTTCCCAGCATCAAGGACTTTTCCAGTGAGTCAGCTGTTCATGTCAGGTGGCCAAAATATTGGTGCTTCAGCTTCAGCAAAAGTCCTTTCAATGAGTATTCAGGGATGATTTCCCTTACGATTGACTGGTTTGATCTCCTTGCTATCCAAGGGACAGTTAAGAGTCTTCTTCAGCACCACAGTTCGAAGGCAATAATTCTTTGAGGATCTGCCTTCTTTATAGTCCTGCTCTCACAACTGTGCGTGACCACTGGGAAGATCATAGTCTTGACTATATGGATCTTTGTCGGCAGAGCAATGTCTGCTTTTCAACACAGTGTCTAGGTTTGCCATAGCTTTCCTGCCAAGAAGCAATTGTCTTCTTATTTCATGGCTGCAGTCACCATCTCCAGTGATTTTAGAGCCCAAGAAGATGAAATCTGGCACTACTTCCGCCTTTACCTCCTCCTCTTTGCCATGAAGTAATGGGGCCAGATGCCATGATCTTGATTTCTTTAATATTTCATTTTAAGCAGGCTCATCATTCTCCTTCTTTATCTTCATCAAAAGGCTTTTTACTTCCTCTTTGCTTTCTGCCATTAGAGTGGTATCATTTGTATATCTGAGGTTGTTGATGTTTCTCCTACCTATCTTGATTCCAGCGTATAACTTAGCCAGCTTGGAATTTCTTATGATGTGCTCAGCATGTAGGTTAAACAAACAGAGGGACAGCAGAAGCCCTGTCGTACTGCTTTCTCAGTCCCAAACCACTCAGTTGTTCATACGGGGTTCTAACTGTTGCTTCTTGACATGCATACAGGTTTCTCAGGAGACAGGTAAGATGGTCTGGTATTCCCATCTCTTTAAGAGCTTTCCACAGTTTGTTATGATCCACACAGTCCAAGTCTTTGGTGTAGTCAATGAAACAGAAGTAGATGTTTTTCTGGAATTCCCTTGTTTTATCTATGATCCAATGAATGTTGACAATTTGATCTCTGGTTCCTCTTCCTTTTCTAAACCCAGCTTGGCTCTCTGGAAGTTCTTGGTTCATGTAATGCTGAAGCCTGGCATGCAAGATTTTAAGCATGACCTTACTAACTTGGGAGATATAGGTGTTAATATTTGTTTTTTTTTTTCTTTCTGATTTACTATACTCTGTATGACAGATTCTAGGTTCATCTACATCTCTACAGATGACCCAGTTTTGTTCCTTTTTATGTTCTATGTCATTTTTTTAAACAGGTGTAATAATTCCAAGTACAATGCTCTATAGATTTGACCAATGTGTCTTGTGAAAAGAGAAGTTGCTCCTGATCTTTTGTGCCCTAGTCTCATCGAAACTTCAAATATAATTGCTTCCTTCTTGATACTTTTAGAATAATGTATGAGAATTATCAAAAGCACGTCTACATAACTTTTCTGCCCCCTTGGATAGTAAGCATTCCTACTTCTGTGCTGTTCATTAGTAATCCAAGAATAGATTGTCCTATTTACTGATTAAGTATCTAGTCCTGATATTTTCTTCCTTCTTCCTCTTATGACTTAAGTTGGGACCATTTTGAATCCCATAGATGGAAGCTCTCAAGAGTAAAAAGAAGATGAAAATTAAGGTCTCTTCTTATGCAGGTGCTGTTGCTAGTTTGCTAACATCTTGACTATATGTAATGAGGAAAATACTGAAGCAAGTGACAAAGATGTGGGTTATCTTTGTATTTCACCTATTCAGCTTCTTCTGCAGTGAGTGGTTGTTCAATTAAGGTGGTTAATGCAAATGTGAAGACAATTACCAGAGGGACAGGGTGCCTTCTGTTTTCCCTGTGGTTGGTCCTAACAGTAATAATTATGGGAGAAGAGCGAAGCCATCCCGAGTCCAGCTTTGTGTCTCCCTTGTTCATTTGTGAACTGTCAGACCCTTGTTAGCCCTGTTTTGCCCCTCCATATGGTGATAGATGGCTGGCAGGGTTTGCACCAGAGGCAACAGATGGGCAAGCATTTCTGCATTATTTTCATGACTCTATTTAATTTCATAGTAATAAAATTGAGTTTCACATTTTAACCACATAAGTTCCTTTCCTTGCCATTCTATGCTTGTAGAGGAAGTCCAAGGCGATTTGATCTTGGTATTCTGCATTTTTTATAAGTCATCTTTCAGCTGTAGTTGTGTCTTCCAGGTGGTGAGATTGGCCTGATGCCTTGTTTCGACACCATTACATTGGTGGTTTCGGATAGAGAAGCTGGTCCTTTTGTGAATGGCTGCTGTTACAATGGACCTCATCCATCTGTTCCTCTTCATGAGTCCTTTCCAATGTATGATCTCAACATCACAGTGTATCCAGTGGACAACCAACCACCTTCAGTTGCCATAGGTGGCCATATTTTTTTCTCTTAAGTTTCTATTATCTCACCTAGTCATACCCGTGGTCCAGTGAAATAATGCCCTTTATTATAGTCAAAATAGAAAACCACCATACAAAATTGCCTCTAATAATAGTCTCAAAACAGACTTGTAGAAACCTTAGATCTGTGAAAGATTACAGGGAAAAAGAAATAACTTGTTTAAAAATTTAGATAAATCCGTATGGAGAGAGAATGCAAGTGTGTGTGTGTGTGTGTGTGTGTGTGTGTTTTAAAATGAAGACAACATTGTAATCCTCAGATACTCTGGTTTTATTTCACATGGGAAAGTATCATTTACCTGGTAGAGACAGTAATTTATTTTATCCATAATAATTTCTCTTAGAATAGAATGAGTATACCTGTGGGACTATTTATATATATTTAACCTTATTTGCTTTTTAGGAAGTCATCTCTTTGTAGGCACTATGTATATGTTCTGACTCTCAGAAAAGAAATGCAAGCATATGTATGAATGTTATTGTAATTTGCAAACTGTCTCCCAAGCAGTGTTCTGGAAAGGAAGCATTATCCCCACAGAATAATTAAGCACTACAGCATAAAAAAAAATGCTCGTTATGAGCAATTCATAATAGTTCTCAGGCAATTAACGCTCTGACAAACAGAGGTAACAACTGATCTTGAAGAGTATATAAACTACATTCAGTGGCTTATCATTAAAACATTTTGGCAATTCTTATTTTCATTTGTCACTTCTATAGAGACACAGGGGAAATCAGAGTTCCTTGAGAATGACTAAAGGGCTGTACTGGAGCATTTAGTATTTCTTCTATCTTTCTGTAATAGTCTGGCTTTCTTAGACAAGAAAAAATATAATTCCATAAGTCAAATTAAATTCCACCCACTACCCCTGAATATTTTCACCATAAGGAGAATTATGCTAAAGGAAATGAACATCTCCCATGGAAGTACATTCGTGTATAGGAGGCATCTCTGAATTGGAATTTCAATCACTCCCTTTTGTCCTCACTATTCTGATTAGAGGATTTCACAGTAAGTCATAATTGTGTTATTATTTGTATGCAGGTACCATATTCGTTGTAGATGAGGGTTTCTCAGCAGCCCTTACTGTTAACCATTTGTCTGCCGCTGATCCTGACACTGCAGCAGATGACTTGGAATTTGTTTTGGTTTCTTCTCCCCAGTTTGGCTACCTTGAAAACACACTCCCTTCTGCAGGTTTTGAAAAGAGCAATATGGGCATCAGCATAGGTAAGTCATGGTTTTACATCCAGCAATAATCAGCCTTTGTTTGAGACTAGGTTATGATTAGGTGATGTTTAATAACTGGGTTAGGACTTAAAAAATGTTCAAAGCACTACACTTGAGGAATTATTATTATCACTGATACTTTCAAATACTATTGTTTTTCATTCTAATTTTTTCATTTAAAATTTCACATGTATGGGAGTTTACTTCAAAATAAATGGAAATTACATTTATGAAAATATAAGGATAACTATTGAAGAAATAATGTTTCAAAAGGCCCCCATAGAGAAAATAATAGCAAACAAAGCAATGAACAAAGAATTAATCTCAAAAATATACAAGCAATTCCTGCAGCTCAATTCTAGAAAAATAAAAGACCCAATCAAAAAGTGGGCCAAAGAACTAAACAGACATTTCTCCAAAGAAGACATACAGATGGCTAACAAACATATGAAAAGATGCTCAACATCACTCATTATCAGAGAAATGCAAATCAAAACCACAATGAGGTACCATTTCGCACCAGTCAGAATGGCTGCGATCCAAAAGTCTACAAGCAATAAATGCTGGATAGGGTGTGGAGAAAAGGAAACTCCTTACACTGTTGGTGGGAATGCAAACTAGTACAGCCACTATGGAGAACAGTGTGGAGATTCCTTAAAAAACTGGAAATAGAACTGCCATATGATCCAACAATCCACTGCTGGGCATACACACTGAGGAAACCAGAATTGAAAGAGACACATGTACCCCAATGTTCATCACAGCACTGTTTATAATAGCCAGGACATGGAAGCAACCTAGATGTCCATCAGCAGATGAATGGATAAGAAAGCTGTGGTATATATATACAATGGAATATTACTCAGCCATTAAAAAGAATACATTTGAATCAGTTCTAATGAGGTGGATGAAACTGGAGCCTATTATACAGAGTGAAGTAAGCCAGAAAGAAAAACACCAATACAGTATACTAACACATATATATGGAATTTAGAAAGATGGTAATGATAACCCTNATAGCCAGGACATGGAAGCAACCTAGATGTCCATCAGCAGATGAATGGATAAGAAATCTGTGGTACATATACACAATGGAAGATTACTCAGCCATTAAAAAGAAGGCATTTAAATCAGTTCTAATGAGGTGGATGAAACTGAAGCCTATTATACAGAGTGAAGTAAGTCAGAAAGAAAAACACCAATACAGTATACTAACACATATATATGGAATTTAGAAAGATGGTAACAATAAACCTACATGTAAGACAGCAAAAGAGACACAGATGTATAAAACAGTCTTTGGGACTCTGTGGGAGAAGGCAAGGGTGGGATGATTTGGGAGAATGGCACTGAAACATGTATATTATCATGTGTGAAACAGATCGCCAGTCCAGGTTCATTGCATGAGACAGGGTGCTCAGGGCTGGTGCACTGGGATGACCCAGAGGGATGGGATGGGGAGGGAGGTGGGAGGGGGATTCAGGATGGGGAACACATATACACCCATGGCAGATCCATGTCAATGTATGGCAAAACCACTACAATATTGTAATTAGCCTCCAATTAAAATAAATGTATATTAGAAAATTTTCTATGTTTTCTGTTAATTTCATGGTGCATGTGAAACATTGATGATCAGAACATTGATGAAACATCAGAAAATTTGTTGATATACTGGTGTAGTTTACCCAACTCTTATTTATAATCTGACTCTGTGACCCTGTGGACTGTAGCCTACTAGGCTTCTCCGTCCTTGGGATTCTCCAGGCAAGTATACTGGAGTGGGTTACCATTTCCTTCTCCAGTGGATCCTCCCAGCCCAGGGATCAAACCCGGGTCTCCCGCATTGGAGGCAGACGCTTTAACCTCTGAGCCACCAGGGAAGCCCTTATTTATAGTTAGTAGCCATAGATACTATGAGCTTCCCAGGTGGTGCTAGTGATAAAAAAAACTCACATGCCAATGCAGGAAACATAAGAGACCTGGGTCTGATCCCTGGATTGGGAAGATCCCCTGGAGGAAGACATGGCAGCCCACTCCAGTATTCTTGCCTGGAGAATTTCAGGGACAGAGGAGCCTGAAAGGCTATGGTCCATAGGGTCACAAAGACTTGGGCACAACTGAACGATTTAGCACTCATGACAAGCATAGATGCTATGGTGATTTATCCCCACATAAACACAAACACAGGCTTCCCAGGTGGTGGAGAGGTGAAGAATTTGCCTGTCAATACAGGAGATGTGGGTTCCATCCCTGGGTTGGGAAGATGCCCTGGAGTAGGAAATGGCCACCTGCTCCAATATTCTTGCCTGGAAAATTCCATGGACTGAGGAGCCTGGCAGGCCACAATTCATGGGTTTGCAAAGAGCATGATGTGACTGAGTGACTAAGCATGCACACACACACAAGTTGTGGAGGAAAGAGGCCAAACCAGGGATCCATTAAATTCTCCAGGCAAGAATACTGGAGCGGCTAGCCATTCCCTTCTCCAGGAGATCTTTGAGACCCAGGGATTGAGCCCACATCTTCTGCATTGTGGGCAGATTCTTTACCGTCTGAGTCACCAGAGGAATCCACAAAAGAGATAGATGCTTCCAAATCAGTGGTTTCCGAAGTGTGGCCTTAGGACCAGCAGCATTAACACCACTTGGGAACTTCATAGAATTGCAGTACTTGGTCCATACTGACACGTACTGAATTGGAAACTCTAGGATGGACCTAGTAATCTGTAGTTTAACAATCCCTCCAAATAAGTCTAATTGAGAACCAGTGATTCAGGTCACAAGTAGTCAGTATAGTCAGAGAGGGCTCTGCAAGTTTTTTCCTACACTGTTGCCTGGTTAGAGCTAATTATCTTAGATTGTCAAGGCCGTGGAATTTTCTTAAAGGCAAGTGCAGAAGTCTTATAACTAAATTGTTAGTCTTTAGGATTTGTTTTTGAAAGTACCAATTCAGTGACCATTCATAAGGCATAGTACAACATATGGTTTCCAAACCCCTGTTTGTGATCTGTATGGGTCCTAAAAATGCCCTCTCATTGTGGGCCATTACGGGAAGAAAATGAATTTGTATGATGCAAAAATGGTAGAATGGTATTATTGCTCTTTATATGACAAGTTTGCAGAAAATGGCAAATAATACTTTTAGTTTATATCCAGTTATAACAACAACTTATTATTTCCAAACATTAAATTACAGTCTAGCGAAATGAAATAGGCCACATGGTCACTTCTTCATGGAATCTTCTTCTAGTAGCAGTTTTTAAATGTGCATGTTCAGCTAATTGAAAACAGAGAAACAGTTTTATTTCTCAGAGATTTTTGAAGTAGCATGTGATGGTTTATAGTTTGTAATTCTGGCTGTATAACTATTGGGCTGATAGTTTTTTCATTGGGGTTGCTGACCTCTAAAGATGATTCAATAAGCAGGAAACCTAGAGCTATGAACTCCACTTTGGTAGACTCACCAGATAAAGATAAGCAAATAGCAAGTGAAAACAAAGTGAACAAAATTACTGAGACTGATTATGGCCAGTGTCCAATACCAAAATAACAAATCAAAAATGGAAATCATTAGAATAGTTGTTTGTTGTCATAAACGAAACACCAAGCTAGCTGGTGCACTGGGATGACCCAGAGGGGTGGGATGGGGAGGGAGGGGTGGGAGGGGGGTTCATGATGGGGAACACATGTACACCCATGGCAGATTCAAGTCAATGTATGGCAAAACCCATACAATATTGTAAAGTTAAAAAAACAAAAAAGACCCCAATAGCAACACAGAATACTGTGACAGAATAAATCTGGTGGAACTCACAGTCTTATTCTCACAGTTTCTTTTAACACTTTAAAAAGATACAGGCAGAAAAGAGTAGGAAATATATCATGGAAATATTGAAGATAATGACATTAACTTTAAAACCAAAGTGTGTCTCAGAAACTTGAATAGCTCTGATGTTTCACTTGAAAACAACCAAAGCAAAAACAAATGCCAAAACCAAAATCATTCAAAGGCAACACTTCAGAAGTAAATTATTCTGTCAACACTTCAGAAGTAAATTATTCTGTAAACACCTTTTGGGGCATATCCATTTTAAATACGAGAGAAGCTGGGTTTACAATTAGTTGTGTTAGTAGAATGAATAGGAAAAACAAGACACCACTCAACGCTGCCTACAAGAAACACTTCAGCTTCAAGGACAGACACAGGCTTAAAATGAAGGGATGGTAAAAGATATTGCTTGCAAATGGAAACCGAAAGAGAGCAAGGGTAGATATACATAAACTAGACAAAATAGTCTCTTAAGTCAAAAGTATAACAAGACACAAAGAAGGTCATTATATAATGATAAAGTGTTAATTCATTGAGAGTATATAATAGTGGTAAATGTATATGTATACAATATTGAAACACTTAAATATATTAAGCAAATACTAACAGAACTGAGATGGAGAAACAGTGGAAACAGTGTCAGACTTTATTTTTCGGGGCTCACAAATCACTGCAGATGATGAATGCAGCCATGAAATTAAAAGACACTTACTCCTTGGAAGAAAAGTTATGACCAACCTAGATAGCATATTCAGAAGCAGAGACATTACTTTGCCGACTAAGGTCCGTCTAACCAAGGCTATGGTTTTTCCTGTGGTCATGTATGGATGTGAGAGTTGGACTGTGAAGAAGGCTGAGCACTGAAGAATTGATGCTTTTGAACTGTGGTGTTGGAGAAGACTCCTGAGAGTCCCTTGGACTGCAAGGAGATCCAACCAGTCCATTCTGAAGATCAGTCCTGGGATTTCTTTGGAAAGAATGATGCTAAAGCTGAAACTCCAGTACTTTGGCCACCTCATGCGAAGAGTTGACTCATTGGAAAAGACTCTGATGCTGGGAGGGATTTGGGGCAGGAGGAGAAGGGGCTGACAGAGGATGAGATGGCTGGATGGCATCACTGACTTGATGGACATGAGTCTGAGTGAACTCCGGGAGTTGGTGATGGACAGGGAGGCCTGGCATGCTGCGATTCACGGGGTTGCAAAGAGTTGGACATGACTGAGCAACTGAACTGAACTGAACTGAATAGAACTGAAAAGGGTAATACTCAACAATACAATAATAGTAGGGACTTCAGTGTCCCATTTTCAACAATGGATGAATCATTTGGATGGAAAATCAGTAAGAAAACATTAGACTTGAACTATATATTAAACTGAATGAACCCAACAGAAATACATATATTCCATTCAACAAAAGTAGAATGCACATTCTTCTCAAATGCACAGGAAACAGTCTCTGGGATAGATCATATGATGAGTCACTAAGGAAGTCTTAACAATTTAAAAAGATCAAAATTGTACCAAGTATCTTTTTTTTTTTAACCACAATGCCATGAAGTTAAAGTCAATAACTAGAGATAACTAAAAAGTTCTCAAATATGTGAAAATTAACACATTCGTGAATAACCAGTGGATCGAAGACTAAAGATAAGAAAGAAATTTTAAAATATCAAATAAAAATAGAAACACAACACAGCAAAATATATGGAATGCAGCAAAAACAGTGCTAAGAGGAAAGTTTTATAATGATAAATGCTGCATTAAAAAAGTAAATAACCTATAACTAGAAAAGCAAGAACAAATTAGGCCCATATTTAGCAGAAGGAAGGATATAATAAAGACCAGAGCAGAAACAAATAAAGAACAGATAAACAATGGGGAAGGTTAATGAAACTGAGTTGATTTTTTAAAAAGATATAGGAAAGTGGCAAACTTTTAGCTAGACTTAACAGTGAAAGTTTGAAAATTTCCCTCTAAGAACAGGAACAAGACAGAAGTTCCCACCTGCATCACTCCTATTCAATATAGTACTGAAAAATCATAGCCAGAGAAGGAAATAAAGGGTATTCAAATCAGAAAGGAAGAAGTGAAATGTTTCTATTTGCTGATGATGTGATATTATATATAGAAATTCCTAATGACTTCACCAAAAACCATTAGAACTAATGAACAGATTCCGTAGTTTCAGGGTAAAAAATTAACATATAAAACTCAATTGTATTCCTATACATAGACAATAAACTTTCTGAAGAAGAAGAAGAGAAAGCAATCTCATTTATAATAGTATAAAAAACAGGAAAATATATAGGAGTAATTTTAACCAAGGTAGGGAAAATTTATATACCAACTATGAGACATAGAATTGTATCTTGGTGAAAGAAATTGAAGAGGACACAAACAAATGGAAAGACATCCTGTGTTCATGGGTTGAAAGTGTTAATATAGTTAAAATGTCCTTACTGCCCAAAGCTATCTGTAGATTCAGTGCAATCCCTATCAAAATTCCAATGACTTTTTTTTTTACAGAAATAGAACAGATAATCCTAACATTTGTATGGAACCACAAAAGACCTCAGATAGCCAAAGAAATCTTGAGAAAAAAAGAGCAAAG
Source organism: Cephalophus harveyi (assembly GCA_006410635.1). Taxonomy (NCBI): domain Eukaryota; kingdom Metazoa; phylum Chordata; class Mammalia; order Artiodactyla; family Bovidae; genus Cephalophus; species Cephalophus harveyi. Next base: position 316,792 of record SJYT01034465.1, read on the forward strand.
TTGGAAGCATCATACCTGCTAATTTCAAATGATTATTGCAAAGCTATCATAATCAAAGCAGAAAAAAATAACAAGCACATAGATCAACATAACAGAATAGTGAGCCCAGAAATAAAGCCATACATATATGGTAAATTAATTTTTAATGAAGGAACTAAGAAAATACAATGGGCAAAGCATTCTTTAAGAAATGATGTTGGGAAAAATGGACAGACGCATTCAAAAGAATGAAACTGGACCATTATCTTACAACACAAAATTTAATAACTCAAAATGGATTAGGGTCTTGCATATGAGACATGAAACGATAAAGCTGCTAGAAGAAAACATAGGTAGTAAGTTCCCTAATGTGGGTCTGGTGACAATTTTTTTAATTTGACACCAAAAACAAAGGTAGAAAAGCAAAATATCAAGAAGTGGGACTATATTAAAATACTTCTGCAGAGGAAGAGAAACAATCAATAAAAAGAAAAGAGTATCTTTAGAATGGGAGAAAGTATCTACAAACCACATAGCTGTTAGGAGATAAAATCTAAAATATATAAATTACTCATACAACTCAATACAAAAAAGCTAAACAATCTGATTAAAAAATGAGCAGAGGACTTGAATAGACCTTTTTTCAGAGAAGACATACATGCTTGTATCAAACCAACATGTCTTACACCTTAAACTCACACAGTGATACGTGAATTATGTCTCAATGGAGTTGGAAGAAAGATTAATGCATTAAAGATTAATTGCATTAATTGTAGTTTCTCCTGTGACTTAGGGTGGGGGCCTTAGTTAGCTTAGTTGGTAAAGAATCCGCCTGCAATGCAGGAGACCAGGATTCAGTCCCTGGGTCAGGAAGATCCCCTGGAGGAGGGCATGGCAACCCACTCCAGTATTCTTGCCTGGAAAATCCCATGGACAGAGGAGCCTGGCAGACTACAGCCCGTGGGGTTGCAAGAGTCAGACACAACTTAGCGACTAAACCACCGCCTGTGACTTAATACACAACACAGAGCGTTTTTATCTTTTGATTTAAGTCAATATCAGAATACCATAATAGCAGGTCAGTTAATTTCACTCTTTCCTGCCAGTTGCTTGCTATGCAGTTAAGTAGGCTGACAATAGACTACCATCCTGGTGGCTCAGATGGTAAAGAATCTGCTTGCCATGCAGGAGACTGGGGTTCAGTCTCTAGATGGGGAAGATCCCCTGGAGAAAAATGGCAACCCACTCCAGTATTCTTGCCTAAAGAATTCCACGGACAGAGAAGCCCGGCGGGCTATAGCCCATGGGGTTGCAAAGAGCTGGAGACAACTTAGCAACTAACAGGCAGACAGTTGAGGAACTCTTGATTTGCCTTTATATGAAAGAGATGGTTGCTTTCTTGTTCAAATAAGACAAGAACTGCTCACTCTGAAGCACTGGTTTTAACCAAGGGAAGGTCTCTCTGATATTCATTCCAAGTATGTGAATGATGGTCACAAAGTCCCTACATACTGCTGCTGCTGCTGCTGCTGCTAAGTCGCTTCAGTCGTGTCCGACTCTGTGCGACCCCACAGATGGCAGCCCATTGGGCTCTGCCATCCCTGGGATTCTCCAGGCAAGAACACTGGAGTGGGTTGCCATTTCCTTCTCCAATGCATGAAAGTGAAAAGTGAGAGTGAAGTTGCTCAGCCGTGTCTGACTCAGCGACCCCATGGACTGCAGCCCTCCAGACTCCTCCATCCATGGGAGTTTCCAGGCAAGAGTACTGGAGTGGGATGCCATTGCCTTCTCCGCCCTACATCCTAGTTAGCAGTTAACAGCCCTTCTGTTCTCTATGCACATTTTAATTCTTCCTTGTAATTTAGGGGTATGTTTTTATGTTGATGGGTATACTCATTATAGAAGTCCCTGATGACTGATCCTTAGGTCAACTGCTGTGATCTCTTATTTACTCTGCTGAGAAATAGGCTATTGGGTTAAGGATTAAGGACCAGTAGCTTGGGAAAATATGTTTTTCTTATTTACCTGCTCCATTTTGGTGTGCTCTAGCTTCGTTTCAGTGGAAAGACATGAAGGCTTTACATATTAACTATGTGCAGTCCAGGCATCTGGGGATGGAACCAACGGCTGACAAGTTTGTGTTGTATGTCACTGATGGGAAGCGACGCTCCATGGAGATACCATTTTACATTATAATCAACGCTACAAATGATGAAGCTCCTGATTTTATAGTGCAGAATATTACTGTAAGAAAGATACTTGAATTTTTAGTCTCTCTTTATCATTTTTTAATTTTTATTTTCACCTAATCTATTTACATTGGTCTTTGTGCACTTAACACATCAAGTTAATGAGTAAAGAGGGCAGTAACCTATGTTATGTAATGCAATCACTTGATAAATATTTTTCTAATAGTAATGATGATGGTCATGATAATAACAATTGCCAACAGATAGCAGTTGCATAGTTTAAATTATAGTTGTCTATATATAGAATGCAGTACTTGCTAGTAGGTCCTGTTCCAAATCCTTTGCTGCTGCTGCTGCTAAGTCGCTTCAGTCGTGTCCGACTCTGTGCGACCCCATAGACGGCAGCCCACCAGCCTCCCCCATCCCTGGGATTCTCCTGGCAAGAACACTGGAGTGGGTTGCCATTTCCTTCTCCAATGCATGAAAGTGAAAAGTGAAAGGGAAGTCGCTCAGTCGTGTCCGACTCTTCGCGACCTCATGGACTGCAGCCTACCAGGCTCCTCCATCCATGGAATTTTCCAGGCAAGAGTACTGGAGTGGGGTGCCATTGCCTTCTCCTTCTAAACCCTTTACATGTGTTCATATTGAATCCTCATAATAGGCTTTTAAAGTGATGGCATTATTATTGCCGTGTAATAACTGCAATAAATGAGACTAAAAAGGTTAAGTTAGTGTCCCCAGATCACAGAGCTTGGCAATAAGTAAAAAGTAGGGGATTTGCACCCTGGTGCTCTGATTCCATAGCATGCTACTTAACCAGTGCTACAATAGCAAGGATTCTTAATTCTCAAACTGCAGGCATCTTTTTATACAGCTGTTTATAAAGATATATGACAGGAAAAACTACAGTTTCGACCATTATTTTTGTGCAGTTTAAAAATGCTATTATATTATATAATAATATTTGTTAGCTTTATTTAAAAATTTACACATAGTTAAAATGGCCCAGCATATCACTGCTGAGACAACTGTTGTCTTAAAAAAATAATAAATATAAGTGGTTAAACATGTTAGAATGTTGTGAAACTTACACAGTGAACTATGAAATTCTCCCTCTTTAACAGTACCTATGCATGGTCACTCCCCATCAGTTGAGTTTTTAGTAATTAATTTCCACAGAAGTAATTTGTGTCCATGCCAATGATATGTATGTATGTATGTATATGACTTTTCTGTATGTTTTCACTTACAAATCAGAGATCATTAATATATCCTACTTTCTACTTAAAAAAACCTTTGATTACTATATTTTAATATTTTCATATAAGCATATAATTCTTTTTAAACAACCCTAATTTTTATACAATTATTTAATCCAGGTTCACTCATAACATATTCTGATTAAATGAATGAGTATTGGCTTTGGAGTATGAGGGACTTGGTGTTGCTTTTTACTAGTCGTAGGGTTCTGGGTAAGTTATTGCTCTCTGTGCTTTTGTTTCCTCTTCTGCAAAATGTGTATCAGATCTTCCTTTAGGGAGGCCATGACTATCATGATGGTCAGGCACATTTTGCTGTTGTTCAGTTGCTAAATCATGTCTTACTCTTTGCAACCCCATGGACTGCAGCACCTCCGGCTCCTCTGTCCTCCACTGTCTCCTGGAGTTTGCTTAAATTCATGTCCATTGAGTTGGTGATGCTATCTAACCATCTCCTTGGAAAATTCTTATTAAATAGGTGTCATTCATGTTAGTCTTGTTACGTCTGTCATCTTTTTTCAGACATTGATCAACGTTGCTTTGAAACCATTATTTTGCCTTATTTTTTCACTAAACATCATCAAATTCTAAATGTAAAAGTCTTTATTTGATTTTAATTTTCTGCCAAGTCTTAATGGTATATAAGACTTAAAAGGAAGAGATTTAAAAGTCTCAGAATGAGACTTAAAAGCCAGCTCCTGCCATTCCTCTTCTGTTGGCACATGGATTTCTCCAGAGAGCACTTCAGTAATTATGAGAGAGAGAAGAAATTACAAATGACTCCTTCTATACCTACCTCTGTTGTCTTGTATCTGTCTAGGGTTGGAGTTTCTGAAATAATTAGGCCACTGGGAATTCATCTCTTGCTCTTCTCTGAAAGTAATCATGCCTTTCTTCTCCCCTGTGAATTGCTTACAGAGGCTGTTGAAGAGTAACAAATATGGAGCCCCATGTGCTATTGGCAGAGCTGGCTTTAAGCTTCAAGTGATTTTTTAAAATAGTCATATGTATTTTGCTTTCTTGTGGAAAAGTGTATTTATTTTATAGCTAGCTGGGCTTCCATCAAGTTGTGCTGCAACTTGTAACACACAAAAAATGAGATTTTAAAGTTAGTATAATCTATTTCAAAGCTGTCTACTAGTGAGTTTCTGTGTTTTATGTCTATTTATCTAAACCTTTTATTTATAATCTCAATAAATTATTGAACGTGCAAAGAAGAATCTCACATTTTTTTGATAAAATTTCACAGTCATCTTGTGAATGAATTTACCATTTTGTAAATGGGAAAGGCTGCCATACAATGAGTCCAGGAGTCCCGAGCTTTATAAAGAAAGATAATTAGAACATCCTTTTCAGGTTGTTTTATTAAAGTTTTTGGAGAAAAATGCAAGTTACTATCAAAGATGATTCCCTACTTCTATCACCATGCATTAAATTATTATGCCATCTCAGTTTTTAAAATGTAGGCCAGATAAAAGGGAACCAGCATAATTTTAGCCTAAATGTCAGATATTAAGATTCTTGTTATGTACATGCAAGTAGTTGTAGGAAGACTCTGTTCAAAGTCCTTAAGAGAGATTGGAGAGAGAGTATTTTCACAAGTCTAAAGCCCATGTCTTCTTCAAACATAAAATGTCCACTCAGCCACAAAGACATACTTGGATCCCTCCACCCTTTCCTACTTCTTGTTTATCCTGTATTTAGTACTGCTAGGTATTTTTTTCCTTGTCTTATAATTAATGATGAACACGCCATCACAGTTTCATTTGGACTTTGATTCTTTAGAATATTCATATTCTTACAGTGAGTAATTCTGTATGTGCCTGATAAACACATACTAAACTTATATACTCATATTATTTAGATCTTGCTATATTTCACAGTAGGAAGCAGAAATAATTTTTGTTCCCTTGCTATGAGAAAAAGAAGATGAAGATGACCAAGTACCATGTTAATGGTACAAATGTTTCTAAATAACTAGATCCTACATGAAATGAAAAACATTCAGTTCTCTTTATGCTTAAAGGATTATGAAACTTGAAGTGGGATGGGGGGTTGTTCAGGCAAATTAGTGGTGTGAGGACAGAGAAGAGATCAGGGACCCAGCATTAAAATATATACTGTTGTGTATCCAGGAGCATCCTCTCAACTGTGGTTGACTGTAATTGAGATATAGCAGTGTTTGCTGCCATGACAAAAATTAAAAACACCTAACATCCCCCAGTGTGTATAGCAGATATTTATGCCATTTGTAAAGCAGAAAAAAAGAACTGTGATAGCAGCAAGGTTCAGAGGTTAAAATGGCAAGTTAGGACAGCCAGGGTCTACACCCAGTTTTACAACTGAACTCTGTGACTTCCAGAAAGCAAGCATCTTTTTGGTTGCTTTAGACCCTGATCTTTGAATTATGAATCATATATATGAGATTATGTATAATATATATATATGTGTGTATGTGTTTATATATATCCTTAGTCCTTCATGGAAATGAATAAAGTGCTTTGAAATCTTCAGAAAAACGTATGAGAAAGATAAGTAGATTTCTTATTGTCTTCTAAGGTCATGTTAAACTAGCACTTTCTTTTCAGGACTCATTACACACAAACCTCATGGAAAATTTGTGAGGATCTCTTAAAATTATTATAGGATATTTAAAAATTTTTTTTTGAGCTTTTTGCCAAAAGAAAGGTTTCATTTCACATGCAGCTGACTTCTCTTGTCTTTGTTTAGGTGTGTGAGGGTCAGATGAGAGAACTGGATTCTTCTATCATCAGTGCAACTGATTGGGACATTCCCAAGAACCCCTTGCTGTTCAGTATCACTCACAAACCGCGTTATGGCCTCCTCATCAATGGGGCATTTAGCAGAAACTTTTTTCAATATAAGCAATCAGCCAACCCTGGCCAGAAGCATGAACTTGTCTACAACTTCTCCATGGAACTTCTCAAGAATGGTATATCGTGTTTCATTTCAATTTGTTTGTTGTTGTTGATTTAATAATTTAACCCAGAAAAGATAGTAATAAATCGCAGAAAGAGGAATTGAAGAAATGACCTTCACCTGTATTCATTTATCCCTTAAGGGTTTTCTCTGGGCTCTGGATTAATGCAGAACATGAAGTCTTGGCTAGACAGAGTGGGTAATTGAAAAAGAAATATTATCTTTTCTTTCACCTTAAGAGCATCAGTAAAATAATATTTGTGAATTTTGGTATTTTACCCTAAGGTTTTAATCACATAATAAAAAAAATTCCTTTTTTAAACAATCAAGATTATGGAACTAAATTTGAAGAGATTTATCTGTCAAAACCTCCACATTTGAAACAAATATAGAACAACCTATAATAATTCATTATTCTCTGAGCTGATAATTTGCTCTTTAAGGAAATGACAGATTGAAATAGCAGCCTAAAGGATTTTTTCATTACTCTTTTTGAAAAACTGATCTTATCCCATTTGCTCATGTGCTCAGATGTATCCAACTCTTTGTGACCCTATGAAGTGTAGCCTGCCAGGCTCCTCTATCCATGTGTTTTTTCAGGCAAGAATACGGGAGTGTATTGCTGTTTCCTTCTCCAGGGGATCTTCCTGACCCAGGGATCAAACCTAAAACTCTGTCAAACTGTTTTCCAAAAGCAGCTGCAGCATTTTACTTTTCTACCAGCTGCATATGAAAGTTTCGCTTTTTTCCATGTGAATGTTATATAGGCTTTAAAAACACTTTTTACTTAAATTTTGATTCACCTAAAATTTATTTTGATTGTTAGCTTGAGGTAGGGATCTAAATACAAATTCTCGTAAGTAATAAACTAATTTTTTGTTTCATTTAAATACCCTGTCACCATTGTTCTCTTTTTTCTCAATGACTTTAAGTAAGACCTTTATCAAATACTAACCTATTTAAATAGGAACTTTTAATGAACCTGGAGGATACTCTTACTTTATAAAATAGTTTGATTTTACCTTATTGTGCTGATTAATGAGCTCATGCTAATAGCAATGCCTTGGAAATTAAAACAAATTATTTATGACAGATTTTGAAATGGTTTAATCATAAGACAGATTTACTTTTTCTTTTTTCCCTTTGTCCAGGAATGAGGTTGATGTACGTGCACGATGGTTCAGAGAGTCTTGCTGATGACTTTACAATCCAGGTGTCAGACGGGAAACATAAGATACTCAAAACCATTTTTGTAGAGGTCACCCCAGTTAATGATGAGAAACCAATGCTGAGCAAGTAAGTTACCTGGAAAGAGTCCATTTGAGATTCTATATGAAGTTCTAAGGTATGGAATACTAGATGCAAGTGTAATGTATTTCCTCCAGAGAGAAGTCTTTAATAATTCCTGCCTGTTGCAACTTTCCCACGGACTTAAGCACCTAGAACTTTCAGTGCAAATTTTAGTTAACATAACTCCTCCTTAAAATTTCTCAAATTAGCCTTTTAATTATTTGATTTTCCTCTAAAAGTTCTATTTAGTTGTCAGTAATTCAAAATGACCATACATACAATACGGAATGAACAGTGTACTAAATATTTAAGCACATGCACGTATACACGTACACACAAACCAGAGAGTAATTAATAAATAAATTCAACCAAAGTGTGATCATACAACTGAAGACAGTCCTTACTGTGGATTTGGTTAATCTTTGAGCTAAGAGTGGCTGAGGAAATATATTGCCTTGATTTTTTACATTTTCATATTTCACTGTCCTCTAGTGCTCTTCTGTGTTCTGTAGGGATCAATACCCTGTTGCCACCTGAGGTCAAGATGATCGCCTTTTAAAAATTCTGTACTGATATTATTCATTGCAAACTTTCTCAGGAGCTGATCAGTTTGATTATAGCTACAGAATCTTCATCAGTTGTATTTCTTTAGTTCCAGCCATTTTTCTTATCATTGGCAACTGTAGAGAACTGTCCAAGGTCAAAACTTTAGGAAGCTCAACTCTTCTAAGGTCCTAGATCGAGGGAGTTGTGTGCTTCTTGGTACCTCTTTGACCATGTCCGTGGTGTAGCATGATGGGCATTGAGTAGACAGTCTAAGTTTTTATTAGGAAGTGAACAAATTCTTGAAAGTGTGTAAACTCCCAAAGTCTCCTCCACTTTACAGAAAAGAAACAAATCCCTTCCTTATCTTGCTGAGACCTTATGGCCACTGAGGTCCTTGGAAACCATTATGGAAAATGTTGGAGATAATTTTTTGGAGAGTTGCATCTCAGACATCAGATTGGCTAAGAGTATTCAATAGGAAATTTTTGTGTGTATGTCCTTAGGATTTGTGTATTTATAAAAAGTAAAATTTTTTTCAAATCATGTTGATTTCTGGGCTTATAACTCATCTTTCTTTTGAAACATTTTTCCTTGTTTAAGGAATAATTATTTGTTTAAATTTATTTTTATTGGATTATAGTTCCCTTACACTGTTGTGTTCCCTGGTGGCTTAGATTGTAAATAATCTGCCTACAGGACATCCAGGTTTGATTCCTGGGTTGGGAAGATCCCTTGGAGAAGGGAATGACTACCTACTCCAATATTCTTAACTAGAGAATACCATGGACAGAGGAGCCTGGCAATCTACAGTCCATGGGATCACAAAGAGTCAAATATGACTGAGTGACTAAAACTACTTTCTACTGTACAGCAAAATGAATCAGCAATACACATACTATTTCCTTATTTTCTCGCTGGATGTTGGATTAGTATAATCTTGATCTATAAAACTGAAAATTTGAAAGATATTTTGGTAGTAAAGAGCCTCCTTTCTGATGACCTCACTTTATCTAAGAAAGAGGGAGAGAGGTGAAAAATGATGTTTATTAAATGCTTTCTATACAACAGTGTGCTGGATTTGTTCACATATATTTATTTAAATCCCCACCAAAATTGTGTGAAGTAGCTATTGTTTTCTTCACCGAGATAACTGAGACCGGAAAAGTAAAATGACTTAAGGCACTCATTCTATCTTATCTGACTTACTGTTTCTTGCTAGGTTCTTGCCGTTAAACTTCCTGGCATAGCTTCATCTACAGAATCACCAAAGTTCCTTCAGCTCTGCTTTGAAATCTTTCCTTTTTTCCCTTCTGTTCTTTTCCCTTCCATATGTGTCCTTGAGCATATCGCCTCTTGCTTTCTCTCAGAACATGCTCTATTATTTTTTTTTCAACTGCATCTCCCATCTCTTCCCTTTTCATTCCTCTGCTAGACACAGGGATATAGTTAAGGGAGCAAATTCTGGAACCAAACTGTCTTGATTCAGCCACTTATGGGTAGTGTGATCTTGAGGGAATAAGAATGTGAAAGTTCTAGTCCTTCAGTCATGTTCAACTCTTTGTGACTCTGTGGACTGTAGCCCGCCAGGATCCTCTGTTCATGGAATTCTCCAGGCAAGAATGCTGGAGTGGGTAGCCATTCTCATCTCCAGGGGACCTTCCTGACCCAGTGATCAAGCTCAGGTCTCCCATACTACAGGCAGATTCTTTACCATTTAAGCCACCAGGGAAGCCCTGAGTTGATATTGAATATATTACTTAACCTCTTGCTACCTCTTTGTCAACCTCTTTGTAAATGAGGGTAATAATGGTATCCTTTTCATGTGGTTGTTGAAGGGGTTCAATGAATTAAAATATGTAAAAGTATTTAAAAGACTGGTTAGTACATAGTAAGTTCTCATAAATGTCAGTTATTATCATTATTGCTAGCAGGTATCTTCATTCTAGACTGCAGTGATGACCCAGTCCCTCATTCATTTCAGTGCCAAACTGTTTGAAGAAATAGCTTGTGCTTGCTTCTTCTATTTCTGCCCACTGTCTCCAGATCTAATGGGTTTCCCACCAAATGTAGTGGCTTTTCTCATCTGGCTGGACCTTGTTGGTGCATTTGACACCATTTCTTTGGTATTCTTTTTAGATGCTATAGTAGGTGGTTTTGGCTCGTGGGGTTAAACCCGCTTAGCCTATATTTGATTCTAGTGATGGAATATGCCCTACACCTGTCCATACCCTACCAAAGTACCTGTAGTGCTCTGCTTTTCAGCCTCTGGGCAGCAGTGGCTCACTCAGCCCCTGTCCTGGCACAGAGGAAAGCACCCTGAGGGCGTTCTCCACCTATGAGAGATAGTAGATAATGTAAGGGTCCCAGCCTCCCATCCTTCAGAGGTAAAATTTGTGGCATATTCGACGTGGCTCTTCAACAGATCCCCAGTGGGACTGAGTCCCGTAGCAATCTTTACTGCTACGTTGGTGCCCTCTCCTCCTCCCCTCCCTCTCACTTGTTCCTGAGGTCATTTCCCAAATAAATTACCCACACTAAGCCTTTGTCCCTTTCAGGGTAACACACTGTGACACACTTCCTTCTCTCTTGAACCCTCATTTTCTGACCATTTCTTTCTACCAGACTCCTTATCATCTTCATTGTATTGGCTTCCTGTTTCAGTTCATCTATTTCTATTAAAACACCACTGGGTATTCCCTGGTGATCCAACGGTTAGGACTCCACGCACTCACTGCCAGAGGCTGGAATTCAATACCTGGTCAGGGAACTAAGACTCACAAGATGTGAGGCCAAAAATAAATAAATAAAATCACCACTAATCTCCATAAGTCCCAAACCAGCATTCTAGCCTCCTAGAATGATGTTGATCTTGGAGAGACAGCAATGCGTGTTCCTGAAGAAAGATCTTAGTCCCTTGCCCCAGCATTGAACCTGGGTAGCCTGGATGAAAATGAGGAATCCTCACCACTTAAACAAGGGTCTAGAGGCTAGAAGCAAAGTGACTCTGGCTCTTATCCTCATTGAAAAATCCATTTCTCAAGGAGGCCAAAACTGTAAAAATAGGTACAAAGTTTATTATCAGAGACACAGCATAGCATATGGGAGAGCACATAGAGAATCATTTTGTGTGTTTAAGAGTGAAGCAAGGCAGAAATACACACCTGGAGAGAAAGAGTATGTGTCCACCCTAACGAGGAGGAGTGCAGTAAAGAGGTGATTTAAATCACTTACATGGGACAGTACTTCCAGATCTTTGTTTACCTTTGGCCAGTTATCTTGTTTCTTTTCCCATATGTGACCTGTTCAAGGATTCTCCCCAACATGTGTGCTCACCTTTTCACCAAGATGGATTCCACTGCAGACGCTTGTGGGTACATGTTCACACAGGTGGCGCCCTCTGCCTTTTGAGCCCCAAGGAGTCTTCCTGCATTTGTGCAGACAGAGAAGTTTTCCTTGACCTGGGGATTGGTCCTCTTGTCTCTCTACTTCAGCAGCTTCTGCCTCTAGCTTTGTCATTGGAGTGTCTGGGTGAGAACAAAGCTGCAGTTTTACTCCACTTGACAAACAGCAGCTGTTCAGCCCAGGGGCCTATCTATCTCCTACCTCAATGGTATTATAGTCTCTTGTAAAGAGGAGAGCAAAAGTTGCCTCCTGCTACCAGGGAAGATGTCAGTTCTGAGGAGGCAAGAGAAACCTAGTAAAGTTAGAACTGGGGTGTTTGGGCTTTGATTTCTCAGCAGAGGACTGGAAAGCTGTTGAGAATGGTCAGTTTGCTACAAAAATGTCCTTGATCTCAATCCCAAGAAAACTTCCCAGTTTTTCTCAGAAACAAAATGTCACAGTTAGTTCTTGTGTGATGACCAAAACCAAGAACAAAAAACAACAGGTGGAAAGAAATCCCTTCTTTACTTTGGTGAGACCAGGGAAAATGGCAATATTGGCTGTGAAGGCGGTCACCCTTTACAGGACACATGAAACCACAGCAGCAGTTTCTATGGCAGAAGTAACAGCTGCTCCCTGCCCCAGCCTTCTCTTCAAGATGCCAGGAGTTGACCAGGCAGCTGTGGCACTTGGAAAAGATGAGTTGCTGTGAAAACAATGCTAGTTGCCCAGAAGATTATCAAGGAGAAAGAGTAATGTAGAGGGCTACAGACTGCCTAAATATCACCAAATTCATAATGGTCTATCATAAAAGGTACCAGAATACCTGTGAGTAAGTCATTTCATCTTTTTAAGTTTCTGTCTGTAAAATTAGAAGGAGAATACCTAGCCCACTTACTTCATGGAGCTGTTGTTGTATTCATATCAAATACAATTTGGGAAAAATATCAGTTTATAAAATGTTTTAATATAAAGTTATAAAGTTCTATACATGTAAACAGGAGTAGGTAATTACCTCATGCCATACTCATCAATCCTGGCTAAATATTTTCAGGACTTTCACAGGTAAGGTGAAATGAGAGCTTGTTTCACAAGACTGACTCATCATTTTTAGTACTTTGGAGACTGAAAATCATCCCCTAATTTTTGAAGGTTGAGCACTGTAATATTCATTACGAATGTCCCCTGTTAAGCAATGTCTTCTGTTTCGGTATCAGCCCAGATATCTTCTTTTTTACAGGAAGGCTGAAATTACAATGAATATGGGGGAAACTCGAATTATTTCTAGCGCTGTTCTCTCAGCCATAGATGAAGACTCACCCAGGGAGAAGATTTACTATTTATTTGAAAGACTTCCCCAAAATGGGCAACTTCAACTTAAGGTTGGCCGCCTTTTTTTATTTTTCAGATTGACTGTAACAGGCTTAAATTTTTTCAATGCACAGATTTGCATAACTGAATGTATTCTGTCATAATCATGTTTTGCCCCAAAGTAGAAATTTTAATTTTACTCCTTTGGAGGGAACTCACACTATTCTAAATTTACTTACTCATTTCAGGGTAAATTCAACCAAAATCAAGGTTTTTCACTGCTCATTTCTCCTTAGGATTGTACCTAAATTGGAGGATAGGAAGTTACTGGGGAAAGCAAGTTGTCTAGTTTCTGATGAGAATCAGGCATACTTTGAGATATCTTTATTTCCATCAGATTTTTATTTTAAAAAATAGGCTTTATTTTTTAGAGCACTTGTGAATATCAACAAAGTGATTCTAAAGCTTATCTGGAGAGGCAAAATACCCAGAATAGCTGACCCAATATAGAAGAATGAAATTGAAGGACTGACACTACCTGACTTCAAGACTGACTTTATAACTATAGTAATCCAGATAGTGTATGTTTGGTACAGGACTAAACAAATAGATCAGTGGAACAGAATGAAAGTAAAAGTGAAGTCTCTCAGTTGTGTCCAACTGTTTGTGACCCTATGAACTACATGTAGCCTGCCACAGGCTCCTCCATCCATGGGATTCTCCAGGCAAGAATACTGGAGTGGGTTGCCATTTCCTTCTCCAGGGCATCTTTGCGACCCAGGGATTGAACTCGGTCTCCCACACTCCCAGACTCTTTACTGTCTGAGCCACCAGGGAATCAGAAATCTCTGTTTCTGAGAGTTCAGAAATAGACCCACACAAGTATGGCAAACTGATTTTGACCAAGCAGTGGAGAAAAGATAGTCTTTTAACAAATGGTGCTCACCAGACTCGTTCAGACTTTGTATGTGATGCCCAAGGATCAACTCAATACAAATTACAGATCTGTCACTTGAGAAGGTCACTCGAGTAACTCATCAAAATGTCTATGTGATTATTTGAATGCTTAACTTTTAATAACATGTAGACACAGCCTGAGAATGGCAGCAAGGATTTATTCTGTGGGTAACAGCTTGATTGTCTTAGATTGTGGGCACCATAGAGAATCAAAGTGAAGAGAAATCACTGATTTAAACTGAGGTGCAGCTGTGGCCTTATTTCATTTCAGAGAGTAATGAAGCAGAAATGCAGTGAGAGCTCACACATTTGGGTGGCATGGGAGCAAAAGTGTTTTTGGTTATGTAAAAATCCAGATGGGTCCAGGTTCCCAATGTGGCGCCATAGAGTTCTCTCCCAGCTCCCTAGGGGTTCTCCAAGTCTCTCCAAGACCAGGGACCTGGCCTCCTGGACTTTCTCATGCATCTTTGTTTTCTTGTTGACTTTCTTGCATTTTATCCACCTTGAGTCCAACTCTTATTTTCTTCCTCTTTGGGGGCTTGCAAATGGATTTTATCAAGTCAAAGCTCACACTTGGGAATGCAAGTAGGGAATTAGATGGCGATGAGGGAAAGCAAAATCTATCTTCTGTATTTACTTTCTGGGAAAAGACTATAAAGAAAAAAGTTAAATAGATTACAGGCTGTCTGGTTTAAAACCTGAAAGAGTGTCTGCTTTAAAAATTAAATTTTCAGATAGACCTTATAATGCAAACAAACAATGAACTTAATTATTAGAATATAATTAGCTTTCACCCAGTGAGAACTGGGGCAGAGCATGCTGCTGCTGCTGCTAAGTCACTTCAGTCGTGTCCGACTCTGTGTGACCCCATAGACGGCAGTCCAACAGGCTCCCTATGTGTAAACATCAGCTGGGCATAAACATTAAAGAGGAGGGAACTTTATCAAATAGAGTGACGAAAGGAAGTGGTAACACGGTGAGGGGGAGAGGAGGGCGTGGGAAATAATGTGTCAAAGCAAATAAAAAGCAAATGTTTAAATTTCCGTCATAGTCCCTTAAAACATAGGAAAAGCACTTGATAACATCATACAATACATTTTTAAGATGACATTTTTCTTGAATTATGTCAGATGACTTTTACAAGCCGCTCTTAGGGGAAGCTATACATCTTAAGAGAATAACAACAGAATTATTAATCAGAGACAGATTTATTATTACTGTATTTTCTAATACTCTCAGTTGTTAGTTCTCCCTCAACATTAAGACTTCTTTTCATTGAAAATGCCACAATTTCTGTGCTGAGTTCTGTATAGAATATATGCTTAACTAATGCTGGGTTATTTTTAGAAGAGTATAATCAACAATACATATATGTTATTTGTAGTTGTGCTGACTCAGGATATAAATGTAGGGAATAATAGACATTTTGATCGTTTTCTTTGGTCTTTAGGAAACCTGAAAAACACAGGGACAGTAAATACAACCATTCTATTTATGTTTTATCTACTTCAGATAACTCCAGTGACAAACTGGTTTGAAATACAGGTTTTATTAGTTGAACAATGATATGATCTAAAAAGAAAAAAGGAAATCCCAAGTGAAACACATTTAATTTTTAAAGAATCAATTCCAACAGCTCCATTACCCACCTGCTCTCATCAATTGAAATATTTAGTCAGCTATGATGGCTTATGATAAATACCTTAGTAGCACTGCAGTTGAATTGCCACAGGACTTTGCAAAAAATTCTTTGCTTACAGCTAGTAGTTTTTCCCAAGGTCTGAAATTATTTTAATACATTTATTTTGATGGAAAATATGAGGTAGAATGGCAAAATAATTGAATCTGGGGTTTCCCTAAAATATCGTTTATCTTGGAAGTTTTCAGAGGATATGGAAGATGTTCACTAACACACCTTGGGAGGAGGGGGAAACCTGGGCAGCTGACTAATTCCGGCATCTTTCAGATAGGGAGGGACTGGGTCCCTCTGCACCCTGGCATGAAATGCACTCAGGAAGAAGTGGATTTGAACTTGCTGAGATATACACACACCGGGGCCATGGACTCCAAGAACCAAGACAGCTTCACCTTCCACCTCTGGGATGGTGACAATAGGTCACCGGCATTTGACTGTCACATCACCATCAAGGATGTGGGAAAAGGTAAAGCATTTCTATCAGGCTTTATCGGGATGGACTTTTATAGCAGAAGTGTACTGCTGTAAACCTCTCCCATCTTCTCTCCCTCTCTTCCTCCTTCCCTCCTTTCCTTTCTCCCTTCCATCCTTTAGACTTGAAATTCCATCAGCTATGATTTGATCCTTGGGTTCCTTACTTGTTTTGCCTGGTTTACAAGAGTAGCCGATTCATGTGTTATTTTCAGTATTTCAAAAAGCCCATTAAAAATCCAGCCTTGTCTGCAATATGGCTGCACAGGTTACTTTAACTGTCAAGGTTTTATGCTTTAAGGAAAACTTTACAAATCAATGTGCCAACTCTAGTTTTATCTTCAGGAATTGAATGATTACCTAAAAACAGAATTTGAAAGGGAAAAGATTTCCAATACAGTAATGATAGAGGGACAGAGGAGGTCAGTCCTGGGTGTTCTTTGGAAGGAATGATGCTAAAGCTGAAACTCCAGTACTTTGGCCACCTCATGCGAAGAGTTGACTCATTGGAAAAGTCTCTGATGCTGGGAGGGATTGGGGGCAGGAGGAAGAGGGGATGACCGAGGATGAGATGGCTGGATGGCATCACCGACTCGATGGACGTGAGTCTGAGTGAACTCTGGGAGTTGGTGATGGACAGGGAGGCCTGGCGTGCTGCGATTCATGGGGTTGCAAAGAGTCGAACACTACTGAGTGACTGAACTGAACTGAACTGAATGATAAAGGAAATATAAAAGAATATATTTTTTAAAAATTTAAAATAACACAAAGAAATTTTGTTGTTGGAAAGGTTGAAAGTTGTTCCTCTTTTCGCTTTGGAAATGCTAACACATACTCTTTAGGGATGAGGGAGAATGCTGTAAGATAATAAGCTTTTCTCTTTTTTTAAAAAAAAATTTATTTTGTATTTGGCTGCACCAGGTCTTTGTTGCAACATGCAGGATCTTTAGTTGCGGCAGGCGAACTCTCAGATGCAGCATGTGGGATCTGGTTCTTTGACCAAGGATTGAACCCAGGTCCCCTGAATTGGGAGTACGGAGTCTTAGCCACTGGGCCACCAGGGAAGTCCTGATAGTAAGCTTCTGTTGAATTAATTAAGCAGACCATTTGCATGATGGGACTCAACAGCTCATAAATGGCGGAAGGAGGAGAGCCAAAAAAGTACTGAAAGCTCAGCAAGGGAGAGAGTAGGTCTTTGATTCTCAACTGTTACTACTGCATACTTTCACTTAGAGCTTGTGTGAGGAGAGTAAAGATCCTATCTCATTCATCTGTTTAGTCCAAGATCTATATGTTCTCAGGACCAAGCAAAGTCTTAGATCCTTAGTACATGCTTGATTGACAGATTAACAGAATGCTTTTTTTTTTTTTTTTTCCTTGGCTGCCGGAAAGCTCAGAGCTAAATTAAATTGGATGCTTAGGTACACTAAAAGTTTTACTTCATGTATGTGGTAAAATTACAGCTGTCCTGAATTTTTTAAAACAAATTTTAAGCCAGATTGACTGATCTTGATTTTTTTTTTTGAAGGAGAAGACTATATATTTTATTTGCTTATTTCCTTGGAAATATATAATAAGTTCATGTTACTGTACACATTTAATTCTCTTTGCAAAAGTAAGACTACATTCTTCATAAATACTTGTCCAGGCAAAAAGTAATACAAGTGAAATATCTGGGCAGACAACATATGTATTAGGGCAGCAGACTGTCCTGTCATTCTTAGCATGGTGCCTTCCCTGGGGAGTATAGAAGTGTTCTGTTCCATGCACCCACCTGGGGATTCTTTCTAGCCAGGGGATTCTTTGTCTGTGAAGGCCTCGGAGTCACTTTGAGAGTGAGATGTGGATGACAATGGACTTCCCACACGGTGCAGTTGTAAAGAATCCTCTGCCAGTGCAGGAGATGCAGGAGACGTGGGTTTGGCCCCTGGATCAGGAAGATCCCTTGGAGGAAGAAATGGCAATCCTCTCCAGTATTCTTGCCTGGAGAATCCCGTGGACAGCCTGGCGGGCTACAGTCCATGGATGGGGTTGCAAAGAGTCAGACACAGCTGTGCATGCGCACGTGGGTATGTGAAGGAAAATGGGAGAATTTCATGGGCTAGGCGTGGAGGTAGAGTACTTGCCCTCTATACACCCTGGTGGCTGAATCACCTTAAGGAGGCTGGGCAGTGGAAACTGGAACAGTACATCCAGAGGAAAAAGTACTGGGGCTGGTGAGGTCCTCCCTAGTCTTGGCTACAACTGGCATGTGATTATTTTTTAAAAGGATTGGTGAAAACTTAATCAAGTAGATGCCGTAACCTGTTAAACCTTTCAGTAGTTCAGAAGCTTTTCTTTTAATTTGGTGGTATTTTTAAATCTCTGTACAGAATCCTATCCTTCCTTCTTTCTTCCTCCTTCTTCACTGCTTTGGTTTTTTCCCTTCCTTCCTTCTTTTGGAGGAAATTTTCTCAGGTTGCAGTGTAACTTTATAATCAGAATTGTTCATCTCTAAATGAAATTATACTGAATTGTTAGAGTAAATTAGACCCTAACATTAGCATATTTGAACACTTTTTGGGAACCATTATAAATAACATAATGCTTTCTCATTGTGCAGTGACTTCTGATTTGCACGGTGGCAAAAATGACTCGGACAACTTTGAGAGATGTTTAGAAGGACATTGCCTATAGTTGACCCTCATCCATACTCTGACTAGTGTGAAAAACAGTGCTGAAAACCTGGGTTCAGGCAAAACCTAGATATTTTTCCTCCCCTCAGCTCTCTCTTCTGCTCTTCATCCTGTGGGTGAATTTTGTTTCCTGGCTTTGTTCATTCCTCTTTCTTTGATGTATTCTTCTTAACTCCCTCAGAAGCATCTACGGTTCAGGTTTTGATGTAAAATTAGGTTGACTGTTGAATCTACATTGAACTTAAGTTGCATTTTGAGTTAAAAAGCATAATATATATAAAAAAAGACTAATTTGATCAACTAAAACAGGGTTTCCCAGTCATGGCAATATCAATATTTTGGGATATGTAAGACTTTGTTGTGCACTATAGAAATTTTAGCAGCAGAAAATGCAGAAGAACTAAAGAGCCTCTTGATGGAAGTGAAAGAGGAGAGTGAAAAAGTTGGCTTAAAACTCAACATTTAGAAAACTAAGATCGTGGCATCTGGTCCTATTGCTTCATGGCAAATAGATGGGGAAACAATGGAAGCAGTGAGAGACTTTTTTTGGTGGGGGGCTCCAAATCACTGCAGATGGTGACTGTGGCCATGAAATTAGAAGACGCTTGCTTCTTGGAAGAAGAGCTATTCACCTAGACAGCATATTAAAAAGGAGAGACATTGCTTTGCCAACAAATGTCTGTCTAATCAAAGCTGTGGTTTTTCCAGTAGTCATGTATGTATGTGAGAGTTGGACTATATAGAAAGCTGAGCACCGCAGAATTGATACTTTTGAACTGTGGTGTTAGAGAAGACTCTTGAGAGTCCCTTGGACTGCAAGGAGATCCAACCAGTTCATCCTAAAGGAAATCAGTCTTGAATATTCCTTGGAAGGACTGATGCTGAAGCTGAAACTCCAATACTTTGGCCAACTGACACGAAGAACTGACTCACTGAAAAAGACCCAGATTCTGGAAAAGATTGAAGGCAGGAGGAGAAGGGGATGACAGAGGATGAGATGGTTTGATGGCATCCTGATTCAATGGACATAAGATTGAGTAAGGTCCGGGAGTTGGTGATGGACAGGGAAGCCTGGCATGCTGCAGTCCATGGGGTCTCAAAGAGTTTGACACGACTGAGCGACTGAGCTGCGCTGAACTGGTCTTTACCTGTTAGAAGTTAGTCATTGTTCAGTTGCCAAATTGTGTCCGACTCTTTGCAACCGCCTGGACTACAGCATGCCAGGCTTCCCTGTCCATCAACAACTCCCAGAGCTTGCTCAAACTCATGTCCTTTGAGTCGGTGATGCCACTGAACCATCTCATCCTCTGCCGTCTCCTTCTCCTGCCTTCAATCTTTCCCAGCCTCAGGGTCTTTGAGGTTTGAGTGTGTGCTCTTGGGTCAGATGGCTTGGGTATAAATTCTAGCTGTATCTTTCCTAGTTGTATAATCATTACCAAGTTGGTAACATTTGCGCACCTTAGTTTCCTCATTTATAGCCTAGACACATGGCAATGGCTTATCACAGTGTTGGTGTAAAGTTTTAAGGGTCTTTCTCCCTTACTTTGCACAAAGTTGAAACTCAAGGGTATTTTAATTATGATAATTTTTTGATGAACCTCAGGTGAACAAAATTTGATATAACCTTTAGTTTATGAAGCTCTGTATCCTTTGTCTATGTGTGATCAACTTCTTTGCTTATTCAGACACTCACTCATAGTCTTTTAAATATACATAACAGCCCCTGTGTAGCCACCATACATACAAGAACTGGAATATTAATGGTATCAGAATTTACCTATCGACCCGTTCCATCCTCCAGAGAAAACCACCATCCTGAATTTTGTGTCAAGTTTCTTACCTTTGTTTGTGGTTCTCTGGGACTTGCTCACTCAGCTAATACATGTTAATAAGCTACATCTGTGTGACTGCATGCATTTTGCTACTCTGCAAAATTCGACTGTATGAATAGGCCCCAGCTTGTTTATACATTCACCTTCCGAAAAGGCATCTGGGTTGTCTCCAGTGTTTTCAGTTACAAACAGAGCTGCCGTGAACTTTCTAGCACAGACCTCCTGGGTACAAGTGCACACGTTTCTCTCCAGCACACCACTGGAGTGGCATCGCTGGGTCAAGGCATATGTGAGTATCCAACTCTTTACAAAATAATTCTAGGTTGTGTACCAGTTTATGCTCTGAGGGGAACTGTATGCAAGAGTCCACATCCTCTTCAACACTTGCCGTCTTCAGCCTTCCACATCTTGGCCTGTCAGAGCGATGTGAGATGGCAGTTTATTGTGATCTTGATCTGTAGTTCCCTGACTATTCATAAGAATGAGCATAACTTGCGTCTTTATTGCCCTTATGCGTTGCCCCTTCTCTGTGATATCTGCCCATGTCTTTGGCCAAATTCTTTGATTAATCCCAGTCATAGAAATCTTGCTATGTCATATTAGGGTTTTTTTTTTTTGTCACTTTTTTTTTTTTTTTATTGGAGTATAATTGCTTTACAATGTTGTGTTAGTTTCTGCTGTACAACAGTGTGAACCCCCTCTATGTGTACATGTGTACATATATCCTCTCCCTCTTGGACCTCCTTCCCAGCAACACCCCCTCCATCCCACCCATCTGGGTCATCACAGAGCACGGAGCTAAGTTCCCTGTGCCATACAACAGCTTCCCCACTAGCTATGCTTTACACATGGTAGTGTATGGGCTTTGCAGGTAGCTCAGTGGTAAAGAACCCACCTGTCAATGCAGGAGACACAGGAGATGCAGGTTCAATCCCTGGGTTGGGAAGACCCCCTGGAGGAAGAAATGGCAAGGCACTCCAGTATTCTTGCCTGGAGAATCCCATGGACAGTGGAGCCTGGCAGGCTACAGTCCATAGGGTTGCACAAAGTCAGACACTACTGAGCACGTTAGCACACACACATATGCGTGTTTGTATGTCAAACCTCATCTCCTAGTTCATCCCTCTCTCTGCTGCCCCTCGTGTCAACACATCCGTTCTCTACATCTGTGCCTCTATTCTTGTCCTAGAATTGAGATTTTGATTTCTGCAGTTTGGCCTTTGCTTTTTACCTTCACTATAGATGTTTTATTTTTCAAATTTTGACCACCATCTCTTCTGCCACACAGGTGATATTGTCATCCTGGCAAAACCACTTGTGGTGTCTAAAGGTAACAGAGGTTTCCTGACGACCACCACTCTCCTTGCTGTGGATGGAACAGACAAGCCCGAGGAACTTCTCTACGTCATCACCTCCCCACCGCAATTTGGCCAGGTTGAGTACGTCCGCTATCCTGGGGTCCCCATTACAAGGTTCAGCCAAATGGATATAGCAGGACAGACCGTCTGCTACGTGGATAAGAGCACAACAGCTGTCCACAGAGACACGTTCAGGTGAGCCCCGAGGAAGTTTTTCAGAACGCCTTCTTTGAATGAATGCTTAGAAAGACAAAGGCAAGGAAAAATATGTCCTTTTCCAGCTCCGGTATAAATCTGCTCTTCATCCACTGCCTCGATGGATGAGACAGAAGGGTGCACAATTAAATTGACAGTAGTAGCCAGGCAAGAAATTAGGACTTGTTTTTTAAAAATAAACACCTAAGCAAATCTCCATGCAAGCTGTTCAGTGAAGAGACATGTGAAGACCTGAGGATCTCCAGTAATGAGAGATGTGGCAAAGTAATTTACCTCTTTATTTGAGTCTGTTTTTCTATCCAAGGGAAAGAAATTTGCTAGTAAACATTTGGCATAAGCAGACAGTGCCTTTTGATACAATGTGTTTGGGTAACTATATCATAAATCATGTTGTCATAAAGTGGATCATATTTCCCCATAGAAACAGTGTTATAATTGGGGGCTGTGCACCTGTTCAAGGATTCTGTATCATATAAATCACTGGGAAGAATAAAAATCTGTTGAAAAGGCAAAGATACAACAATAATGAAAGTCTGTATTCATTTAAAATACTGAAATCTATTTCCAGTCACATAAAGCAAGAAAAAGTCTAGAGAGTCTATCCTTTAGCAGTTATGAAAACTGGCTGAACTTGGGGTTCCTGATAGAAATACAGATTCCCAGGGCTGGGTTGAGAACCCAGAAATCCTGGACTAGCCTTTGGGGGACCTTGGTACACATCTAACCCTGAATTTTCTAATTAAGAAAGAGCTCTGAGAGCCTTGATTCATCTTCCATACACACAGGGCTTCTGTCCTCCACTATGATTTTTATCATGTCAGAATACAACCTTCAAAAGAATGCTATAAAATAACACAACTGTAGCAGACTGCTATGTTATTTGACAGGCTCCCATAAACTATCAAGTACACGGATAAAGCCATGTCCAAATGCCACTCTCCTCTATCATGTATCTTTTCTAATTCAGTATGTCTGCTATGATAAACAATGTTTAAATGTCAGTAAAGATTATTTTGCTTGCCTTTTTGTTATTTGGAATGATGATTTGAAAACATGAGTTGTATAGTTAGGTAAAAAAAAAATCCAGGGAAGTTCAGACTAATACTTCCTTTTTTCTTCAGACAAATGTTCTTAACAAGCAGATAATCATTTGGTGGCTCACTATCTTAATACCAATTCAGTGCTTGAGTGTTGCTAGGTGTTAACTAAAACATCAGAAGTGGGGATTACTTTTCCCACCCATTCCTTGGCTTGGGATATGGTACAGAGTCATGAAAGCATGAAACTGGGGTCCGTTCTGTGTCTTCCTGACCCACATCTCTGGTTTTCCTCAAGTCATTCCTTCTCCTGTGCTCCTGTAAATGCCTCTGTGAAAAGGAATGATGCTCACAGTGGCTGTCAGAGTTGTTGAGGGCTTTAAATGAGTTTATGTATGTAATGTTCTTAATATGGAATCTAGAAAAATGATACTGATGAACCTGTCTGCAGGGCAGGAATAGACGAGCAGACATAGAGAATGGCTCTGTGGACACAGTGGGGAGGAGAAGGGGGACGGATTGAGAGAGTGGCATTGACATACATACACTACCGTACAGAAAATAGCTAGCTGGCGGGATGCTGCTGAATAGCACAGGGAGCTCAGCTGGATATGCCTGACAACCTAGAGGGGTCGGACGGGAGAGCGGGTGGGAGGGAGGCCCAAGAGGGAGCAGATACATGTATATATACGGCCAATTCATGGTGTTGTACGGCAGAAACTAACACAACATTGTAAAGCTATTATATTCCAATAAAAAACCTGAAACATGGCACATAGGAAGAACAAGATAAGTATTGGTTTCTATTATTAATATTAGATTTTAATGTTTATTTTAATGTTAATAATAATGTTTCTATCATTTTTGTTATTCTTGTAGTTTATTATTGTTTACCATATTCTTTCTTTGGCCCCCTTTTTTTTTCTCTCCAGTCTTTACAATACCAAGATTAATCTTGAAGGAAGGAATAAGTTATAAAGAACAATATGATTCCTTTTTTCCTCTTTATTAATGGAGGGTGGATGCTTACTAGCTCATTAGATTCAGGGTTTTTCATTTGACACCCATTTGTGGAACTTCTTTTTCCTGTCCATTCCCGTTTGCTTCCATCCATGCCTATGGGAGAGTCTGCTGAAGACATTCATGACTGTGTTGGAGAAACCAGAGATTCTGCTGGTGAAGCCAAAGAATGAACACATAAAAATGTTGAGAAACAATAATTAGGCCTCAATTAGATGGCAGTGATGAGCTGAGAATAAAAAACGATATCTATGATGTGAGAATTAGCGATACCATAACAGCTTCCTAACTCACATCCATAGAGAATCACTTGAGGGTGTTTATAAAATCATTCATCCCAGGAGTTTCTAAGTTTCTAGATTCTCAAGAGAGTTACCTGAGAGATTCACAAAATTTAAATTCTTGGGCCTCACTGCAAAGAGACAACCTTAGTGAGTCCAGCGTCAGGCCCAGGAAGCTGTACTTTTAAAAGCTCTCCAGGTGCTTCTGATGCCGTTGGGGCTAGCCGGCCCCAGTCCGGCCCAGTGCACTGTTCCCAGTGTGTTCCGAGGCATCTGAAGGTTTACAGGAGCCTCTGATGTCCTCTTCCGGACAGCACATGAAGGGGCTGAATTAATCGTGTTCTGCAGCTTACATCTCGAGTTCCTGAGATAACTTTGTTTTGTTTAGTTTTTTGGTGGTTTGATTTTTAGTCTGTTTTGCGCAGAGAGCTTCTGGGCAAGGTTTTCATTTAGCAGGAACTCTGTCTCCATTTTGTAAAATGAGTGATTAGTACCACCAATGCTACAAAGATGCTAAATGATGTTGGCTGGTACAGAAAGGAGACGTTAAGTAATAGAGATTTGAGAGTGAGACGCTCCTTTTTAATACTCTCAATCCTTCTTTTTTTAGAAGGAAGTCTCAGGCGGCCTGTGCTCATATGTCCTTAACAGCTCTGCAGTATGGACCATTTTTCCCTTTTTAGCAAAGAGCGTACAGGCCGCAGGCTCCAAGCCAATGGCCAACAACATCTAGCGCGAATGAAAAACAGTTGGTTTCTTGTATTTATTTTTGTCATGTTTGTGGTGATTTCGTTTTTATGAGTGAAAACTTGGGTCTTTTAGTCGTTAAAAGGTTTCTTTTCAAGTACATTTATTTAAGAAGAACAATGAGTTGATATAAAGCAAAATAGTAGGTAATGAGAGTACCAGTAGCACCAGAAAATGGCAAAAATTGTGAAGATGGTGTTTGAATGACTCAAGATTAGGAAACAGGTTCATCGAGACAATAAACAGCAAGGGTAGGAAAACACTGATTTAATCCAGTCCCTTCATTTAGGTGTAAGAAAGCTAGTCTTGATGCACCTGTAATGGATCAAGCAGTGTGTGTGTGCGTGCTAAGTCACTTCAGTCATGTCTGACTCTGTGCGACCCTATGGACTGTAGCCTGCCAGGCTCCTCTGTCCATGGGACTCTCCAGGCAAGAATACTGGAGTGGGTTGCCATGCCTTCCTCCAGGGGATCTTCCCGACTCGGGGATCGAACCCTTGTCTCTTATGTCTCCTGCCTCGGCAGCTGGGTTTTATACCACTAGTGCCACCTGAGAAGCCCCAGCAAGCAGTGTACTAGACCCTTTTTATGCAAGTATCTTTGCTCTTAAGCCTTTACACCACCACCTTGAGAGAGATGTCTTGTTCCCATTTTATGGGTGAGAAAAGTGAGTCTCGAAGAGGCAAAAAGTCACCTAAATTGACATAGCTGAGTATCAGAGCTAAATTTGGGCTGAGATCTCATTGTGGAGAGGTCTTTCCATTATCCCTGATTGTACTAAAAACCTTGTGGAGAATCTTTACTTATGGGAAGGACCCTTCTCCGTGTGTGTCATTCTGCTGTTTGACCAACAGTTTTTGCATTTTATAATGGAAGAGCCTCACATCTGCTGAAGACCCTTGTTTTAATCTTGTCATTTCACTAACCCAACCATTGTGTTGTCAGGTGGTGTTCAACCAAAGCCGTAAGGCTGTTTTAATGAAAGTGTGATCATGGTGCTTTTTAAAAATTAAATATATGCAACCAATCTAATCACCTAAATTTATGTTGCTTGCTGTTAAATCTGGCAAGGAATTTGGCTGGGGAGAAGAGATAAATTCTGTGGCAGAGAGCTTCCATCCTCCCTTCACTTTTTAATGTAAGCTATGGCAGCATTAATTAAACGGGGGAGTTTAATGGTCAGATTTTATCTTCTGCAAAAATATTTTGTGAATCATAAATTTCTCCTGTATTGTTTGGTGCTGCTGGCCTGGAAGAAGGATTTGGCAGCACATTCTGGGACAGCTGACACCAAGTGATTAGCAAGCTGACTTCAGCTGCTGGCAGCCGGGTTCTAAAAGAACATGCTAATGTCCTCCATTTTGACATGCCGGTTGGACTTTTTTTTTTTTTCTGAAGAACTGGCTCTATTTATGATTCCATTTTTATCTTTTAAATGCCATGACAGATGGCAGATTCTTCAGCCAACTCTATTGCCAGGAAATGCAGAAAGCTTGAAAGCACCATGGTAATGGTGAAATCAGGCCGGGCAGGCACCCCACACAGATCTGAGAGTCATTCCCCAAATTTCATGAGACAGTGGTCATCTTGGCTGCATTTCTTCTCAGGGGGGGCATAATAAAAGAAATTAAACAAAATGGACCCACATAAGGAGTGGCCACCACAACACCACTGGCTTCTTAAGCTTGATTGGATGGCATAATAGCAATGGCACTATTGTTTTAAAACTTGAAAATCTATTTGGAAGGTTTCTTCTGAGGGGGATGGTGTGGGCCATTTGCAAGATCATCTGGTCAATGTTTACAGGCACAAAGCGTTGACCTTGTCGCACTGGTTCTTCTAGGCTTTTTTTTCTTTTCACTGGGAAGCCAACCAGGACCAATTCACCCCATCTCTCACTCTCTCTGATAATGTTCTCCGCTTGTGAATAGTTTGCACTGTTACTTGTGAACATGGTAAAATGTGCTTGATCTGGTCATGTTGGGACATTGCATACTTTTGGCCACTGGCTTGTTAGCTTTCTGTCAGTGCAGACAGCTGCCTGAGCGTCCCAGCTGGGAACACTGGCCTCAGGAAACATGTTTCTTATCTTAAATGGCCCCTAACCCACTCACCCTCATTCCCCTCTGACTGAGGGCAGACTGCTGATTTTCACTGTGGTCAGATGCCTGTCAGAGGCAGAGAGGAGTCTGAGATGGACTGCCTAGATCATGAGAAAACTTCAGTGGCCTCAGACAGGTCACATGTATGTGGATAATGCAGCTACTTTGAGACTGAGCTTGGGGCACCCAGTTGGGCATTTTTGGAATTTATAGTCTCCAGAGGTGAAAGTCAGAATCAGATACTCGAAATGGCCACCTTGGATGCACCCCTGGCAGCCCCTGGGGCTCCTGCTTCACCTCCTTGCTCTTGATGGCTGTCTCTCCCCTTCTCTTTTTCTTCCTTCTCCACCAGGATTTGACGTGCCCACATGTTCTCTGGCTTAAGTCTGTGCTCAACTATAAATTGCTGATTTAAAATGACAGCCATTTTATATTGTGAAAGAGGGCAAAGTTGAAGGCATGAAGTGTGTTTCTGGAGAGGTTACATGAAAATAGAGGCCCTGAGAGGATGCCTAGTGTCCAGTTTTTACCTCTGCTAAGATAGACTCCAGGGAGGAAATATGACAAAGTTAACCAGAAGACAATAGTAGAAGGGCATAATTCCATGCAAAGCATCCCCTGAGAAACAGACCATGAGTTTTGTATCTAAGAATGTGTATCACCTGATCTTTGATATTGTCAAGGTGACTAATAACTTAAAAGGAGAAGAGCATACACAAATATTTTTTCTCAGGTATGATTCTTTCTCTTTTTAAAAAATAATGGATTTTGCAAACATTCCATGATCCAGCAATGAAATTACCTATTTGCTTAGAATATATTTATCCAAACATATTGTTTTGTTTTAAGGAAACTATGATTTTGTTCCACCTACAATTCTAAAGTTGCTTCCATATTCTTGTTTGAGCTGTAGGGGTAAAAAAAACACAAGTTGTATTCTTTACAAGTCAAGGTATGTGAAATGTCAAAAAATGTGTTTTATTTGGAGTATTTCACTTAGCAGTTTTAATTTTTTGGACAAGGATTCCTTTTCCATGCATCGCATCCTATTTTCCTGGTAGGCAGTCTTACTAGCTTGATAATTAGAAAGCTCAAAAATGTTAGTCTAGCCTTCAAAGCAAAATCTGTATGTGCCAAACTCATCTCCCTGTAACTTCTGGTCCAGCTGCTCTTGTCCCTGAGTCCTTTGCCTCAGGCAGGCTGGCAGACTCATCACGCTCACACAACCTGGTTTCATGTTCCTTCATGTTCAACAGCAAAGCATCAACCTTCTATCCCTGAAAGATAAGATATCTTTTGTGAGAATAAAAAACTTGGTAGTCACATTTGTCAAATTAATAAAATAAATACAAACCCCATATCTTCTCTAATTTTAAAAAAGAACCTCCAAAGAAAATTATTTTATCATTCAGTTACATACTGCAATGTTTTAGGAGATTTTTACATCCGTGGAACATAAGAGTGTTTCTATCCCCCATGAATATTTCAGAACTGGTATGTGGGAAAAAACAAATAGACATAATTCCATGATTGTTTTGAAGTACGTTTCTTTGGCCAGTGGTGAATGTGTCAATTCTATTTGAGATTAGTGATTTCCTAACTTGTTGGAGTTTCAATAGCAGATTTTGTTGGCTTAAATTCATCATAGTCTCAACTGTCCTTTGTATAGAAATTACACGTTGAAATGTTCTAAGGGTGATTTTGGTTAGTTTAATTTTGAGATTGTCGGTGTGGGTGGAAAGTGATTTAGTGGTCAATGTAATCAGAAGCACGCTGTGGTATCACAGAGCTTCTTTCTTACACAGAGCAAGTGTAAGAAACATCTTGCTCAGCTTGGATTTGTATCATTTCAGTTTTCTCTTCTAGGTCTGCAGTGATACTTAGGCACCACAGCTCTTTCTTAGTGGATTGTTAAACCAGCAATCACTAAAACTGCAAGAACAGAAGGTGTGGAGTCAGAGGACCTGGGTGTTCATCCCAGGTCTGTCTCCTACCTGCCTTATGATCTGCCATGTTTCTGAATCTTTCCACTCTAATTTTCTTTTCTTTAAAGTAGGGGAATAATCTTTGTCTAACACAACTCCCCCATATCTTGTCATGGGCAAATGTGAAAACAAACAGAAAAATATATGAATTGAGTGAATTAGCCAAATTCAGCCTACTCAGGACTTTATTGGATGGGCTTCCAATGATCAGCCTTAAGAACTGAGCCTATTAAAATCTCACAAAGAAAATATAATTGCAAAAGAGTCTGGGCTATGAAATTCCTATTTGGGGCAAGAAATGACACTAAGTATTGACAAGCTTGAGAAATATCATTGGCACAGTGAACCTGCCCCATCCCAGGAATCTACCATCCATGCTGCTGAGCAATACTTGGGGGGTTAGAATGGTCCATGTACGCATTGTCTAGTGACTGGTTTAATGGATAGAGTGGTGTCCTCCTGAAAGATCTCCTCTTGAGCTTTCCTTCACATCCCAACACAGTATGTCCTTGAGTAAAGGTGTGTATTGTTATCATTTCATTCCAATAGATGGTGACACAAGAATCCATGTTGAAGGCTGCCTTGCCTCTCTTTGCCAGATTCATCGTCAGCAATGGTCTTCAGACCAAGCCTGGGGTTTTTGAGATCACACTGGAGACTGTGGACACAGCCTTACCCGTGGTGACCAGGAACAAGGGGTTGAGGCTGGTTGAAGGGGCCACGGGCCTGCTCTCCCCTGACCTCCTGCAGCTGACCGACCCTGACACTCCAGCCGAGAAGCTCACCTTTCTTCTGGCCCAGCTCCCGCGGCATGGCCAGCTCTACCTGCGGGGGATGGCACTGATCCCATGCAATTTCACTCAGCTGGACGTGGACAGCGGGCATGTGGCCTATCGGCACTTGGGAGGGGATTCTCAGACTGACCACTTCACTTTTGTGGCCACAGATGGGACAAACCACGGCTTCCTTGTGGATGGGAGAGTGTGGCAAGAACCTGTATCATTCACCATCCAGGCAAGTATAACAAATACACAGTTCATGGTCAGAGATAAGAACACGACTTCTGGGAGAACTGTTTCCTATTTCCTTCCTTCTTTCATTCAAATGTATAATGTGTGTCTATAGCATGCCAGGCACTAAGCAAGGCACCAAGCGTGTTAATATGAACACAAAACAGATGTGCTGCCTGTGTACAAGATAATGACTGGCCTTTGGAGTCAGTGGTAATACACAAAGGACCAAAGTACATTTGGAGACAGACACCTAGGTTGGAATTTCTGCTTTCAGTATTTTCAAAGCTGTGTGAACTAAAAAGAGTTTTTTGATTCTTCTGATTCTACGTTTTGTTCTCAAAAAACATGCCTTAAAGCATTATGGTAAGAATTACATAAGATAAGGTATCCAGGGTACTAGCATGTTGCCTGACGTATGTTAGGTATTCAGTCTCTTATAATTGCTTTTATAATATCTAGCTATACTATTATAATGATGCTTATTGGCCTGTGTTATCTACTGGCGTTGTTGTTGTTCATTTGCTAAGTCTTGTCCGACTTTTTGTGACCCAATGGACTGCAGCACACTAGGATCTTCTGTCCTCCGCTATCTCCTGAAGTTTGCTCAAATTCATGTCCATTGAGTCAATGATGTTACCTAACCATCTTATCCTCTGCCGTCCCCTTCTCCTCTTGCCCTCAGTCTTTCACAGCATTAGGGTCTTTTCCCGTGAGTTGGCTCTTCACATCAGGCTGCCGAAGTATAGAGCTTCAGCTTCAGCATCTGTCTTTCCACTGAATAGTCAGGGTTAATTTTCCTTTAGGATTGAGTGGTTTGATCTCCTTGCAGTCCAAGAGCATGTTAATGGTTAACTGTAATTTTAATGGTTTTCAATTAATCACCCGAAAATGTATGAAGTTACATCAGTATTACCCATGTATTGATGAGAAAAATAATTATAGAAGCTACAATTTTAAAGTGTTAACTGTAGGTCAGACCTGCTTTATATAAATCTCATTTAATTTTAATAAAAATCCAATGAACTGAGTTTTATTGTCTCCATTTTATAGACGTTCAGAAGTTCAAAAATTAAACAGTTTGGTCAAACACACATAAAGAGCTCCAGTCTTCCTGATCCCCAGTGCTGTGTCCTTTGTGGTACTTTGCTGCCACAGTTATGTTGACTGTTAAGATGATTCTTGGAGGCCATAATGTGTTTTTCTTTTTTTAGTCAAAACACATCAAGTATATCCTGGCTCTCAAAGCCTTGAATCCACTCTCCTTGGATACAGTTCACCCTGTTCTACACTTCCACCAATAGCATAAAAGATGTAAATCTGTCTTAATGCAGAATACATTCTGATTATGTAAAATAATAATAATTTCCCCTTGCTCTTTCATCTCTGTCTTAGTCAGGGATCCCCAGAGAAACAAACAGTAGGATTATATAATTTATACACATATAAATGATAAGAGAGAGAGGAAGAGAGAAAGACTGATTTCTGTTCAAGAATTGGCTCATGCAATTGTGGGGTCTGACACATTCCAAAATCTACGAGGCAGGCCAGCAGCCTGAAGATTTCAGGAGTTGATGTTACAGTCTTGAGACCAAAGGCAGTTTGGAGGCAGAATTTCTTCCTCTTCAAGAGACTTCAGTTTGTTTTTTTTTTAAGGCCTTTAAATGATTGGATGAGGCCCACCCACATTATAGAGGGTAATCTGCTTTACTCAAAGTCTATTGATTGAAATACTCATCAATCTAAAAAAATGCCTTCACAGGAACATCTAGCTTGACCAAACATCCTGGCTAAATTGGCATGTAGAATTAGCCATCATAGTCTTTATGTAAAGTGAGATCCGAGGATGAAAGTGGGGAGTTATGATAACACGGAGTGGATACAAGATGAATCTTTGACTATAAGGAAGTCTAGAAAGTGGAATGAGATTATGATACACTGGGAGAAGAGAGAAGGTGTTGATAGTATTGGTAGAGTATGTAAGAGATACCTTGCGCATAGTAAAGTTAATTTCTTTTTTTATTACGTGTTCTAATTGTTGTTAGTTCTCCCCCACTCTTCAGTCAGTTTATATTCTTCTTGACTCCTGACTACCCCCACCCCCATGCTATGTAGAGAAATGTCATAGTACTACCCAACCTGGAATAATGTTCTGGTCTATCTGGAGAAGGAAATAGCAACCCACTCCAGTACTCTTGCCTGGAAAATCCCATGGATGGAGGAGCCTGGTAGGCTACAGTCCATGGGGTCACAGAGAATCAGACACGACTGAGCGACTTCTCTTCACTTCACTTCTATTTGGTTACAAATATGTAGGAATTATTAATTCTGAATGCCAGTGTAAGAGTTCCTATCTACACTCCAGAACAGGGAGGGAAAAGGAGTTAGAGTTTGAAGAGAGTACCAGAACTTCAATCAAGTTTCTCCCAACAGCAAAGGTATCTTATAGAGTATGGTTATCGCAAGAGCCTTATCTCTTGAAGTTGTAGAGTTAACTGATAGGGAATTGTTGAATATATGTTGCAGAAGTTTTTCATCAAAAGTACAAGGTTTTCCTTGCCTTTTGTGTAAACAAAACAAACAAAAAAACCTCAGAAGGAAAGCCTCAAACTTTCTCCCATAATTCCCCTGAACTTCCTGATGTCTCTGAGCAGAGAAGTCGGATAACTCAGGAACTGACTGACCTATCTGTAATGCAGAAGAGGTGACCTCCTCAGTCTCTTGCTTTTAAGAGCTCTTTCTGGCAAAAAAATATGACATTGGCCACCACTGAGTGATGAATTAGGCCAAATGGTCAATACCTAAATCTGATTATATTCTTTGCAGCCAAAGATGGAGAAGCTCTATATAGTCAGTGAAAACAAGACTGGGAGCTGACTGTGGCTCAGATCATGAACTCCTTATTGCCAAATTCAGACTTACATTGAAGAAAGTAGGGAAAACCACTAGACCGTTTGATTTAGGTATGATCTAAATCAAATCCCTTATGATTATACAGTAGAAGTGACAAATAGATTCAAAGGACTAGATCTAATAGACAGAGTGCCTGAAGAACTATGGACAGAGGTTCGTGGCATGGTATAGGGGGCAGTGATCAAGACCATCCCCAAGAAAAACAAATGCAAAAAAGCAAGATTGTTGTCTGAGGAGGCCTTATAAATAGCTGAAAAAAGAAAAGAAACAAAAAGCAAAGGAGAAAAGGAAAGATATACCTATTTGAATGCAGAGTTTCAAAGAATAGCAAGGAGAGATAAGAAAGCCGTCCTCAGTGATCAATGCAAAGAAATAAAGGAAAACAATAGAATGGGAAAGACTGGAGATCTCTTCAAGAAAATTAGAGATACCAAGGGAACATTTCATGCAAAGATGGGCTCAATAAAGGACAGAAATGGTATGGACCTAACAGAAACAGAAGATATTAAGAAGAGGTGGCAAGAATGCACAGAAAAACTGTACAAAAAAGATCTTCATGACCCAGATAATCAGGGTGGTGTGATCACTCACCTGGAGCCAGACATCCTGGAATGTGAAGTCAAGTGGGCCTTAGGAAGCATCACTATGAACAAAGCTAGTGGAGGTGATGGAATTCCAGTTGAGCTATTTCAAATCTTGAAAGATGATGCTGTGAAAGTGCTGCACTCAATATGCCAGCAAATTTAGAAAACTCAGCAGTGGCCACAGGACTGGAAAAGGTCAGTTTTCATTCCAGTCCCAAAGAAAGGCAATGCCAAAGAATGCTCAAACTACCGCACAATTGCACTCATCTCACAAGGGGGGGGGCTCCAAAATCACTGAATATGGTGACTGTAGCCATGAAATTAGAAGACGCTTGCTCCTTGGAAGAAGAGCTGTTCGCCTAGACAGCACATTAAAAAGGAGAGACATTACTTTGCCAACAAAAGTCTGTCTAATCAAAGCTGTGGTTTTTCCAGTAGCCATGTATGTATGTGAGAGTTGGACTATAAAGAAAGCTGAGTGCCAAAGAGTTGATGCTTTTGAACTGTTATGTTGGAGAAGACTCTTGAGATTCCCTTGGACTGCAAGGAGATCCAACCAGTCCATCCTAAAGGAAATTAGTCCTGAATGTTCATTGGAAGGACTGATACTGAAGCTGAAACTGTGATATTTTGGCCACCTGATGCGAAAAACAGACACAGTGAAAAAGACCCTGATTCTGGGAAAGATTGAAGGCAGGAGGAGAAGGGGACGACAGAGGATGAGATGGTTGAATGGCATCACTGACTCAATGGACATGAGTTTGAGTAAGCTCCAGGAGTTGGTGATGGGCAGGGAGGCCTGGCGTGCTGCATTCTATGGTGTCGCAAAGAGTTGGACAGACTGAGCGACTGAACTGAACTGAACTGAACTGAATCTCCTAAACATAGGTGTAGCACTTATATTCCCAAACTGAGTAACTGAGGGCAAAGCTACAGGACTTAAACACAAAACACAGTTGTATTTTATTGACACCAACAGGCACTAATCTGACATTCATTTGTAGGAAATCAGGTCTGTCTGTCTAAGACTCTGCATCTTTTTTTTAATTGAAGATTTATAATGTGTTAATTACAGTGAAAACAGTGTCAGACTTTATTTTTTTGGGCTCCAAAATCACTGCAGATGGTGACTGCAGCCATGAAATTAAAAGACACCTCATGCGAGGAGTTGACTCATTGGAAAAGACTCTGATGCTGGGAGGGATTGGGGGCAGGAGGAGAAGGGGACGACCGAGGATGAGATGGCTGGATGGCATCACGGACTCGATGGACGTGAGTCTGAGTGAACTCCGGGAGATGGTGATGAACAGGGAGGCCTGGCTTGCTGCGATTCATGGGGTCGCAAAGAGTCAAACACGACTGAGCGACTGAACTGAACTGAATTACTGTTGTACAGCAAAATGATTCAGCTATACATATATTTACATTCCTTTTTTCTTAAGATATTCTTTTCCATTACGATTTTTTGTAGGATGTTGAATACAGTTCTCCATATTATATAGTAGGTCTTTGTTGTTTATCCATTCTGTTAATATATAGTACATCTGCTACTCCCAACCTCCCACTCCATCCCCCTCCAACCCCTTCTCCACCAGTCTATTTGCTGTGTCTGTGATTCTGTTTCTGTTCCATAGATAGGTTCATTTGTGTGATCTTTAGATACCACATATAAGTGATAGTACATGATATTTGTCTTTCTCATTCTGACTGACTTCACTTCGTATGATTTCCAGGTCCATCCATGTTGCTGCAAATGGCGTTATTTCATTCATTTTTATGACTAAGTAGTATTCCGTCATGTACCACATCTTTATCTATTCATCTATTGATGGACATTTAGGCCTTGGCTATTGTGAATAGTGCTGCTATGAGCACGGGGCACATGTATCTTTCTGAGTTGCTGACCAAAATTCTGCAATCTCGGTGCAATGATTTCTGTAATCTTTCTTAGAAGGAGATGGGGGTGGGGGTGAGGGACAGAGGACCAGTGTCACTGCTTCCTATGGTTTAGCAAGTGTGACATAAGTTTTAGTAAATCCAACACAAATGGTTGTAAGGATATAGCCTTTTTTTTAAAAAAAGTCTGTACTCTAATATTTTAAAATGCTTCTGGTATCCTGAGTCAAAAGACCTGCTTTTGAAGAAGAAACTAGAAATTTAGGATGGATTTTAACACAGAGTAGGACCAAAGACACAGCAGGGGGCCCAAAGCGTAGATATTAACATTTTTAAAAGCAAATGATTACAGCACTCATTTATTCCTTTTATAATGCTTCTATATTTAAGGAAAATATAATTTAAAAACTTCACACACTCAACATATTTACCAACTTTGAGGATNAAATTTAGGATAGATTTTAACACAGAGTAGGACCAAAGACACAGCAGGGGGCCCAAAGCGTAGATATTAACATTTTTAAAAGCAAATGATTACAGCACTCATTTATTCCTTTTATAATGCTTCTATATTTAAGGAAAATATAATTTAAAAACTTCACACACTCAACATATTTACCAACTTTGAGGATTACTCACATGTCTTAAAATATCTTTATTTTTCTTCTCTTGCCATTGACTGTACTTCCTTCTAGTCACCCTGGAGCTTCTTCCCCAAAAGGCCATGATAACTGCCTCCCCACCTCACAGCTCTGAGGGCACCATCCTCACTTTTTTAGGAAAGGAGAATGACTGTAACCTTTGAAACTGTGTGTTGCTACTTCAGCTTACAAAATAATTGTTGTTAAAAAATTCATAAACTACAGAAAAGGTCTAGAAAATAATTCTTCATTATCCCACTGTGATCAGTGGCTTGCTTGCAGTCTTTTATTGAAATAAAAAAGAGATAATATTATATATACTATTAAGCATATTACTTGTTTCTACTCTTAAAAATTTCTGCGTCATTAAATCTTTCTTGATAATATAATTGATAAAGGCTGCATGGCACTCAATCTCAGGCAGAGATAGTTTGCAGTTCCCCTGTAGGACTTCCAAGTTTTATGGAATTTTTTTATTATTTGCTATTACAAACTATATTTTAACTAATAGTCATATATATATTCTTTGTCTACACATCTGTTTCTGTAGGGTATACTCAAAAAGTGGAAATTTTGAATCACAGTATATACACATTATTAATATACATATATATCTAGTTTATCTCCAAAAGATTTTCACTAATTGGCATTCCTTCCAACAAAATATAAAAATGTCTATTTCTTCAAACATTTACCAATGTGAGGTGTGATTGCTTTTTTATTTTAAAAAGCAGATTGCCAATTTAACAGAAAAATATTTCATTAAATAAAAAATATTCCATATAGAAATACTCAAAGGAGAAGTTATTTTTCCCATCTGAAGACAAATGAACATGTTTGTACACATGCTCCCAAAATTTTGTCTGTGTCTGTGTGAACATATATATGTATTTGTTTTGAACAAAAATGGTAGTTGTCTCCTATTCTGAAACTTTCTGATTTTTATTTTTTATTGGTTAACACTGAATTGTGTGACTTTTTTGTTCCTAGTTTATCCTATCTCTTTTTCTTATCAATAGATGACTGGTAGTTTGTTATATAAACACACAAAAAAATATATGGTCTTATTGTGGACACTAATTTTTTACTTTGCTAGAATTACAATAGTTTCATTTGGGGATAAAGTATTCATCCAACAAGTGTTTCTTGAGCTCCTGTAATGGTTGGGCATTGTGCCAGGTGCAGGGATTAGTTGAGGGGAAAAAAGACACAGTGTCTGCCCTCAGGGAGCTTAGGTCTAATGGGGGAGCCAGACAGTGGCCAAATAAATAAAGCTGAGTCAAAGCTTATAACAGAAAGTTAACCTCTCTTCCAGGCACTATGATATTTGCTGAAGATATTGTGAATGAGGTAGCTTTTAACAGAAGTTAACCAATGAGGAGGATAAGGAATCTGAAATCCCGGAGAGCTTGTCATTGTTGAACCATTTAAGCCCCCGTGTTGCTTGGGAATGAGAAGCCTTTGCTTAACATTGTGTGTGATTATTGATCATTCAGGTGGACCAGTTGGACAAAGCAGCCCCCCGCATCATACACTTGCATTCACCTTCTCAAGTAGGGCTCTTGAAAAATGGTTGTTATGGGATTTACATCACTTCCCGTGTGTTGAAGGCATCAGACCCTGACACTGATGATAATCAGATCATCTTTAAGATTTTACGAGGCCCCCATCATGGGCATCTGGAGAACTCAATGACAGGTACTTCCTTAATCCTTGCTCATTTTAAAATACTCAGTGGTTGGCAATCTAGAAGGTAATTTGTAATTAAGTTCAGGCCCATTTGGTAAATACTCCCCAAGGCTTACTTACAGATGCAGTTTATAAATCAGTATCCATGCTAAAGAGGATGTAAAGCTGAATTTTCCTAAATTCATCTTGAGTGGGAGAACTGGATACTGATGCACAACTGTTTATTATGTATAACTTTTTTTTCAATAGCTAGATTGTAAGGTATTCACAGGAATACATTGTCAGGACCAAATTCATATTTGTGACCCATTTTCTTATATCATGAATTTCTGAGCGATCTAAGTTCATTAAAAACAATTTTTTGGTGTAAGTTTTCTCTGAATTGTATGTTATTTCTACTTTATGAAGATAGTGATCACAGGATGGCACAGAATTTTAGATTTTATTGCTAGATTTTCCTATTCACTCTCTGTTTTCATGTTTAAGGTACAGTGGTTGAAACAAAGTAATTTTAGTTAATTGAGTTTTAAGATGGTTACATTTTATTAATTTCTTTAAAAGATTTACTTTAAATATTTTAAAAGCAGAGTTTAAAAATAAAACAGCCATAAATATTTTATCAGCTCTTGTATTTTGTTTGATTACCGATGAAAATCATTTACTTCTTTTCGTAGGTGAATTTATCCATGAGAAATTTAGCCAGAAGGACTTAAACAGTAAGACCATTCTTTACATCATAAACCCATCTTTGGAAGTAAACTCAGATATCATGGAATTTCAAGTCATGGATCCCACAGGGAACTCTGCCACTCCTCAAAGGTAAATTCTTTTGATTATTTAAGACCTGCATATAATGTCCAGAATGTATCTGATGAGGAAAGTAAAATGTTCTTTTTTAAACAGAATCTAAGAGGACAAGTTGATAGATGGTTTCCCAAGCTCATAGAATTTATTTTGGAAAGAGAAACTTCTATTGTTGCTATTTAGTCACTAAGTCGTGTCTGACTCAAAATTTTGCTTCCCGATGGACTGTAGCCCTCCAGGTGCCTTTGTTTGTGGGATTTCCAGGCTAGAATACTGGAGTGGATTTCCGTTTTCTTCTCCAGGGGATCTTCCTGGATCAGGGATCAAGCCTGTGTCTCCTGCATTGGCAGGCAGATTCACTACCACTGAGCCACTGGGGAAGTTCAAACTTCTATTGCTGCTTGATAATCACAGAATATGGGAGTGTTAAAAAGTTTAGTTGTTTGAGGCTGGGTCATTCATTTTATGCATGCATTTACAAATGCATATCCTTTCACAGCCACAGAGGTTTCTGTCTTGACAATTCACTGGTGTCCAGGACTGGGCTTGTAGGCTCATGTACAAATCATGCAGCAAGAGGTCACTCTAGGACTGTGTTAGGACCCACAGTTTCCTAAATCTAAATTTCTAAAGTATCAAGAGAGTGAGGGAGTCAGGAAAGGTTAGCAAAACATCTCCTCTTCCCCCAAAACCCAAGCAATTACTAGCGACTCCTTTTGTAAGTTAATAAACCTAACATGGGTAAGGAGAAGACAGGGTAAAAGGAAAACAGACTTGGGGGAGGTACTAAGTAATACTTTGAAGTTGTGTCAAATATAGGACCCTCAAAAAAACCAGAGTATCAAATCCTCAAAATTAACCATATTAACAGACCATAGTAATTTCACTTACCAGGTCACTAATCTAGATTTTTTTTAAAGGTACACCTTGAATAACAGCTATCAAATGATCCCAGAAATCACAATCCAGTTCTCCATGTTTTTTCTTTCGAAGTTGATACCCTTCCCACTTACCTCAGAGAAAAGTTGTTCATTTATTCTAGTTTTAGTATTGACTCTATCAAACCACACACCATAATGAGGACAACTTCTTATGGGGCTTTTATGACAGAGTATGGACAAAGAAAGGCAAGAAAATTGAGAAATTCACCTCTGATCTCTTCATTTTTGCTTTTTCTTTCTGATCCTGAATTGTTGTCCCAGTATCTGCCAGCAGAGGTCTCTGTGGTCATTGCTAGAAAAATGCATCTTGACCAAATCCTGTTCTCAGAATTGCACCTCTTATTTCCAGTAGTATATAAAAAAAAATCTGGTCCAGATTTTTATTGAGTGGCTACTATAGGCCAGGTACACAGTATAAGCATCTGGGAAATAGGTGTGAGCAAGGAAGAACTGGACCCTGACATGAAAATTCAATCATGATACTTTAAAGTTAAAACGAATGCCCACTTCCCATTAAAATGCTCTTGCCTCAGGAAAATGGCTCCTTGGGATTATATCTTTATAGAAAATAAGTTACCTATTTGCAATTTCAGACAAATGTAGTCAATTCTCAAGAATTTAAAAAAAATCCTCAAAAATATTAATAACTTGATTTCACTTGCTTTTTAATAGTTCAACATATAAACATAAAAATATTGATCAGACTTGCTATGAACTAATGCTGACTGTTGGTCTTCCACATGGAAGAAATAGAGCTAGATGGATATTGCTTCACCCACAAGCCTCTTTTTATCATTGGCCACATCTTGCAGTTTGTAGAATCTTAGTTCCCCAACCAGGGGTCAAACCTATGCCCCCTGCCTTGGGAGTACAGCATCAAACCCCTGGATCACCAGGGAAGTTTCTCCATCCACCCCCCAGTTCCTCATTGTAACCAAGGACACAGCTTTTGAAGATAATTTATGATTTTGAATAATTTTCAAGTTTATTGCAGAACCTCAGAATTTATAACTTTACTTGAGACTTTTAAAATAGATTCCTACTTCTACCAGATACCTATTTTCAGGTACCTATGCTGAAGATGTTTCTAATTCAGCTTGTAATGATTGGAGTCAGTGGAATATAATGCAAAATATGTCCACTGAGAGTTAATCCCCAAATAACTTTGATTTGATCTGACATATTTTAAGTTGTTTTCTCTAGAGTGGGTGGAGGGAAAAGCAGGTAGAAGTTACTAAGCACTTATCTTTATAGGTTTTGAAGGATATAGTTGTCTCTAACCTCATTTGTAAGTAGATACTTTTTGGAACAAGAAGAACTTTTTTTTTTCCAGTAGGAAACAATGTTATGAATAATGATCTGTCTTTCTAGAGCTAGCAGGAACCTAGCTACCTGTATAAAATAAATCACAGGCATTTACACTATAACTTTCTGCTCTACTTCATTGCTTTTCATTTGATCATCACAACAAACTTTAAGTTAGGTACCATCATAATCCAGAATTTACAGGTGAGGAGACTGAGGTAAGGAGATAGGAAGTGACTTTCCCAAGCTCATACAGCTCATCAGAGAAGGAGCTAAGATTTTGGTGCAGAAATTATGACTCTCAAATCCGTGGTTTTCCTCACTCTTGGCCACTCTTAATGAGTGTGCTGAACTGGCCTAAGGGGAAAGAAGCAACAGACTCAGCTCCATATTTTTCTCCAATCTTTGGCCATCAAAGCAACAAGAAAGGAAGAATACTTACTCCTCAAGGAGCTTAAATGTAAATTACAGGTCTCAGTATGAGTGTGTACCCCATGGCTAATGAACTGGGGAGAATGGGATAGATAATTTACAGTAAACCACTGGACTCAGAGCCAAAGAATAGGTTTGGGCTTTGACTTTGCCATTGACCTAGGTCAAGTGTTTAGTTATCTTAGTTATCTCATCTGTAAACTGGGGGCAGTATTACAATTTATTTAGAGAAACAAATGAGGTAAAACATGTGGGAGCATCTATTTAAAGTCCTTGACAAACATGACCTGCGGTGGTGATTACTATTGTTGTGCATTCATGTGGGGGACAATGATTGACTGAAGAAGTATCCTAGAGGCCTTTGGTGGCCAGCTAAGGCCCATGAGTTAGAAATGGACTCTGAGATGTTCACAAAGTGAACAATCCATATTCTTGGTAATAATCTGAATGCAGTGAACTTTGTGTTCTGGTTTGGTTTAGGATTAATAGATTAATATTTTGTATATTTCAAGGGGTGAAAACATTCTGCAATGAAGCTAAAGGGACTGGTGGATGCAATCAGGAGCAGAAAGGAGGCTCTTTATAGAATAAGGAGAACTCATGTTCAGTGAGAATTGTCCCGGAGTCTTGATTGCTAATAAGTTTTTGCTATGGCAGCATTTCTATAGTGCATCAGTCCTGAAGGGTCAATAGACTTTCCATTAGAAATGGTGTTAGAAAATCTTGATGTGATCAAGTTATTATGACTCACTAATGCATCGCATTGCCAAAGTCACAAAGATGTGTGTGTGCATTGGGAATCTTCAAGAGAGGGATATAATATGCAACATATCTCAATATGATTTGATTATAAAACCAAGACCACCCTGCCCCAGTATAGCTCATGGCACAAGCTTTTCATGTGATACATTTAGGAGACACTTGTAAATAGAAGTTACTATAAAACATTGAAATCCATGGGAATTTGCATCAAAATTTAGATTTGGTTAAGTGCCTAAATTTCAGGCACTGTGCTAGATGCTTTCACATATGTTTTCCATTTTAATCTGCAAAACAGTTCTCTGAGGGTGATAAGGAAATCAAGCTCAAAGCATTTAAGTAATTGGCCAGCAGCCACTAAGTGAATAAATGGCAGAGCCCACAGCGCACCATGACCTCCTGACCTCAATGTGAGTGCTCGTCTTCTCGGCGCGTACCTTAGCATGCCGTTCTCATGTCCAGTGTGACTCTCAAGATGGTCTGCATCCCACCCAAACTCTGTCACGTAGGAACCACATCATTCATCAAAAACACCTTTGCAGACCACAGAATGTAGCTGATGTCTGACCAAGGCAGTTTCTTAACATGCATTCAGTGTTGACCTCTTTCTTGCACCCACTGCAGAAAAGGTGAGCTTCAAAACGAAAGTTGACCCCTGCTGAAGTTCTTCATAACTCAGTTCTTCATAACCCCAGCTGCTCCACGATTCCAAGCACCTTGATCCTTCTCCTTCCTAGCAGGCGAACTTAGTAATGCTTTAACAACTTTTATGAAACACGTTATAGGGAAAGAGGTTGAAACTCTTGGTTAGGTAAAGCTTTCATGTTACCTGCAAGCCAGAAGTTAAAGTATTTGTCTCTAGATTAGACCTAAGAAACCACAGAGGAAGGAAAGGGAAATAGCCCTTATTAAGCACCCACTGTGTACAGGTGCCTTATACATATTAACAAATTTTAATCTGCATCATTTGACATGAATGTAATTTCCCTCATTTTACAGATGATGGAAATTGTGGTCCAGAGAGACTGAGTAACTGACCATAATCACACACTAATAAGTGGTTATGAGATGTGTCTGACTCCAAAGCACTTGTTTGGGGTACTCACTATGCTGCTTCCTGACTAAGCACCATTTCCCCATTATCATGAGAGAAAGACAGAAAGGAAAACACAGGTGTTCACAGCATTTTTATGGAGCTTAATAGCATCCTCTTTGAATTGATAAGTCTTGGATTGAATACTTAGAAAATATTTTTTAACATTTTGATTTTCTTAAGTCATATGCTACTTGATTATAAGTGAAGATCTAGTTATAAGAATAATTTAATCACCATTTTAGCTACTATAAAACCTTTCACTGAGAAGCTCAGAGTACTTAATGAGTGTTCATTAAGGTTCATTCAACCTCTTTGAAGTACAGGCTCATTATTATTATACTTGGGGAAGTGAGGAAACTGAGGCAGAGAGCAGCCAAGTACCTTTTTTACATTTGCTTGTTAACCTGGATTAATGTCCCAAATCCCAAAATAAAGTTTAATTCCAAATGGTTCTTTTGGTTCATTGTTCCTTCATATAAATGAACCAAGTAGCCACAAAATGGTTAGATAGCATCACCGACTTGATAGACACGAATCTGAGCAAACTCTGGAAGATGGTGAAGGACAGGAGAGCCTGGCATGCTGCAGTCATTGGGGTCGCAAAGAGTCAGACATGACTTAGTGACTTAGCAACAACAGCCACAAAATAGAATATCAGAAAGTATATATTTTTGACTCTGCTTCAACACTCTTGACTATTTGGTCGAGACAATTCTTTGTTGTGGGGCTTGGGTGGAGTGTG
Organism: Cephalophus harveyi; assembly: GCA_006410635.1. Classification (NCBI taxonomy): domain Eukaryota; kingdom Metazoa; phylum Chordata; class Mammalia; order Artiodactyla; family Bovidae; genus Cephalophus; species Cephalophus harveyi. Next base: position 360,876 of record SJYT01034465.1, read on the forward strand.
AGTTGGGTGTCCTGTACGTTGAAGGATATTTAGCAACATCCCTGGACTACACCCACTAAATACCAGTATCACCTTCCTCCCATTATGAAAAATAAAGCTATTTCTAGATACTGTCACATGTTGAGACGCATGCATGTGCCTTAAAAATAAGACACCATGCTTTAGGATAGAATGCTCATTTACCAATGCCATCTTTCTCTCAAGCTAATACAATCCAGTATGACCTGGATTCCAAGAATCCAGAATAAGTCAGGGCTAGAAAAAACACGTGAGGGTCATCTGGCCTAGAACTTTTCTTTTCAAATTGTGTGAAATATGTGAATAGGGCTGGGAAGAAAAAAAATTTCAGTGGTCAATTTAGCTTTTCAAACAGTAGGTTAAATGAAGTTCATTATTTCCTTGAGCAAATATTTATTGAGCACTTATTATGTCCCAGTCACCCTACAAGGCACTTGGTGATACGTCAGTGAATGAAAGACCCCTGTTTACTTGGAGCTAAGTACCTAGGTACTTAGTTAACTACCTTAGTACTTAAGTGAATTAAATAGTATGTTATACGTACTTTGGAAAATGAGAGTTGATCAGATTAAAGGGGATCACAAATGCTGGACTTTGGAGGTGGATTGCTAAATTGGGTAATTAAACAGTTTGTCTTGTCTTTGACTAAAAGAAGAACTGGAAGTCTCATCCCATTTAATTTCTTTTTCATGTGAGATGTTATATCTTTTTATTACATATGCTGGGTACTGTTGCCTTATTTTTTAATTTTTATTTTAATTAGAGGATAATTACTTTACAATATTATGATGGTTTCAGCCCTACATCATGAAAGACATAGGATGGAGGAATAGAAATTAAATAGTCTGGACAGACCCTGCAGACTATGTCTTTCATTCATGACAGTTGTTGAGAACCAAAACTTGGCTTATAGATTAAATAGAATTTTCTCTTGTGATGAGTCTGTGAAATCACTTCAGGAAGGTTTCTCAACTGGGGATGACTTTCCCCGTGAGGGACATTTGGAAATGTCCAGAAACAGTTTTGACTGTTGTAACTGGAATGGAATGGCATGGCTGCATCTAAGGGATCTAGTGAGTAGAAGCCAGGGATGTTACTAAACACGTTTTTTTTGCCTGCACCCCACAGCAGGTGGAATCTCAATTCCCTGACCAGAGATAGAACCTGTGCCCCCTGCCTCGGAAGGCAGTCTTAACCCCTAGATCAGTGAGGGAGTCCCCACTGGGGCACGTCGTGCGGTGCACAGGACAGCCTCCCACCACCAAGAATCACCTGGTCCCAAATGTCAGCAGTTCCAAGGCCAAGCAATCCTGACCTCCGGGCTTGAGGAGTTCTTGTGTCCTGCTGACTTACAATGATTGCCATGTGGGTTTCACAGAAAGTGTGTCCGTAAACTTCATTTCTGACTTCAGAATGAGCTTAACTTTATGATAATAGAGTGGGGGGGGGTCATTAAAACGTGAAGATGTGAACCAACCCCTGTCTGCTTGACACCTTCCAATCCAGAGCTTTCCACAGTTCTCTCTTGGGTTTCTGCATCTGGTTATCTGCATGATGCCAAACATCTGTCTGTGTGGCTTCTTGCAGGGAGAATTCCCAGGTGACTGACTACATCTCTTACTTTTCTTTCAAGTGTTTGTGTAGAGTTTAAGCAACCGCAGACTCAGTGTAGAAAGGCCTTCTTAAATACAATACTGAAGAAAACAAAAAACACTTTCAAAGCATGTGTCACACATCTCCTCTGGATATGCAAGTGCCTCATGATTTAAATATTTTTCTGAAAATATGTAGTCTGGCTTAAATTTCATAGCTCTCAAATAGGTATTTATTATTTGTAGGGAATAGTTTTAAGAAAGTAAAATAGAACATTGTGTAATTACAACCTTAACCTCTAAGCATCGTGCGGCATTCCAATGATGTATTAGGGTGATGTGTGCATGTTGCCAAACACCAAAACCCTTAGTGCTTTGAAACAGAATGTCACTCTGCATGACCCCCTGATCTAGATCAGCAATCAAACCACACTTCACTTTAGGCCTCAAGGTCATCTGGACCTGCAGAGTGACATTGAATTTTTGCTGGTCATGGTTAGCATCAGCAATGCATAGATTCCTAGAAGATTGAACCTTGAAACTCATTTGAACCTTACACAGACTTAGTTGAAATCCATCTCTGTATATTTATTTCACTGGTTCCCACTGTTCCCTTTTCCTTCCTGTTTTATCTTTCTGTTTTCTCTTCCAATCATTTTTGTTGATTTTGTTACCCTTTCTTATCTGGCTGGATCCTTTAGGAATTCTTTGCAACGTGTTATTTCTATTGGTGTTTATAACATTCATGTTACTTGTTATCTTGTGATTCTTTAGGCATTGTCATTTCTTTCTTTCTTGATCTGTCTCCTGTCAGATTTGAAATTGATTTCATCAAGGCCCATGAGATTCCCAATAGTATTTAATATAAGTATCCTATTTTCATGTCAAAAGTTTATGAAGCCCAGCATGCTAATAACAATAAATGTCACATCTATTGATTGAATAAACATATATATTAATACAAATTCTTGAACCAACTTGTTATCTTGTGATTCTTTAGGCATTGTCATTTCTTTCTTTCTTGATCTGTCTCCTGTCAGATTTGAAATCGATTTCATCAAGGCCCATGAGATTCCCAATAGTATTTAAGTATCCTATTTTCATGTCAAAAGTTTGTGAAGCCCAGCATGCTAATAACAATAAATGTCACATCTATTGATTGAATAAACATATATATTAATACAAATTCTTGAACCTCTGGAATAATTCCATGCTTCCACACTACCATTGTCTCACTGGCTGCTGGTTGATAGCGTGGAACATAGTGCTGTTGAGTTTGTTTTGCTACTGAACTTAATGTATAGGATGTGGCTGTGATACGTGACTGGTACAAGGACATAAACGGTTGATTAGAGGACAAACTTATTACTCTCTGTTAGGAATGATCTCCAGGGAAGTGTGGCATGTTCTTTGAAAATTGTAAACTCTGCACTCTACTCGGTAGCACCCAGAATTTCTAGCTCTGCAAGGAAAAACACTGTAAGAAGTAAATTTAAAAATCTAGAGGAAAGACCTGAATCTAAGTGGAAGCCTGGGAATACAGTAAAGGCAAACTCTGAGGGTTTTATGAATGGAGAGTGAAAGGAAAATGAATAAAACCAAAACAATGGAAGTGACTGAAATGATCATAGTGAAGACTGTTCATGTCTTTTATGTTGCTGCAGGTTACAGGGGGTAAAAAAATGTAAGAAAATCTTTGATGAGAACTGTTCAGATGAACCATTCATTTCAAGTTTTCTCACCTCAAAAAGGGAACTATTTCAGGATAAAGATAAAATTGTAGTCCACTGCTTGAGCTCAGATCACAAGAGTCGTGAAGAACTTTAGTTGGGAAGAAGAATGGTAGAGAAGGAACAAAACATTTGGTTTCAGATTTATGCTAAGGATTCTATCTCTGCTGTCCGTTAGCTTTGTCATAGCATTTTGCCTTCGATCTAGTTATTTAGTCTCTCTAAGCTCAGTGTTCTTTTCTGAAGAAAAGGAAAAAGACAAAAAAATACCTCTTTGTATTATAAGGATTTAGGAAGTCAGTTTCTATCAAATTTTGGACTCACTAAACATAGTATGGAAAAAAAGACCATTCTCTTTTTAACAGGTTTATTCAGTTGTATAGCTGCAATCAAGCTATATGTTAGTATAGTCCTTTCATATACACAGAGGAGGGATGGATAAACTTGTAAAATACATGCACATTCTAATTCCTAGACACTCCTCAAAGACATCTTGTTATTAAACTGAACCTNATAGTGTGGAAAAAAAGACCATTCTCTTTTTAACAGGTTTATTCAGTTGTATAGCTGCAATCAAGCTATATGTTAGTATAGTCCTTTCATATACACAGAGGAGGGATGGATAAACTTGTAAAATACATGCACATTCTAATTCCTAGACACTCCTCAAAGACATCTTGTTATTAAACTGAACCTGAGTTTAGAGAAGATCTGTGCCTGGAAATGATCTTGTTGTACCATTGAAGGAGGCCAAAATATAGGAGAGAAGTTTCGTATCAATGTCTTTTCCAAAAATGAACGTCTCCTTGAACTTAACCACCTGCTCCTTTCCCTTCCAAACACTCTCAAATTTGAGTCCCTTTCTTTATCATTGATAACCGTAGCCCTTGGATAGAATTTTAATCTTATTTCTGCATTTATAAAATAGAATTCTAATACATGTTCTGTCTACCTCACAGCAGTATTGAGAGTAACAAATGAGATAATGCTAGTAGATGTTCTTTGTGAACTAAAAGGTACCAAACATATGCAAGGACTTTGTAGCACTGGTGTAGGTTGATGAACCATGTTTTTCTCCCAGTTTGGACCAGTGGTTGTTTTATACCCAGCAGAGGAGCCCCACAGGCTTCCACTTTGCATTTCTCATGATTTTCTTTTTTTCTTTTCTTACGTGCATAGTTTGGAGATGAAGTGGTCTCATATTGAGTGGTCGCGGACTGAATATGAGGTCTGTGAGAATATGGGCATGCTGCCCTTGGAAATTACCAGAAGGGGATATTCCATGGACTCAGCCTTTGTGAGTGTACAGGTAACAACTCTAAACTATCATCTTTCAAGCTAAAGCCTAGGTTGCTGGTTGGTGCCTTTGACTATTTCCTTAGAGAAACTCAGAGTAACTAAGGAAACTTCAAACTGCAGGAGTGTTGCTCTGTTCCAGAAAGTCTAAGTAACAAAACCTCTTTGTCCCTCCATCATTTATCAGGATACGTTAGCTCCTACATATGCTCTTTCTAACCCATCTTTAGTTTTTAAATCTGTTCTTTAACTCTTGAAGTGTGATTTCATAAGATCTACCCAACTTAGTGAACTTGGGCCAAACTCTGCTTTGGAAAGGAAAGTTGTCTGCAAACTTCAGTCCTTGTATGGCTTTCTCTTAGCATGCACCAAGATCACTTCCTATGGTCTCAGTGGATGAGAAAAATCAGGGATTACACCTATCTTAAGCATCACCCAAGTCATGCAAAATTAAGAGGCTATGTAGCAATAGAGGCACCCTGAAATATAAGAAATTTTCAATAATTAATTTTGGACTAGTCACCTGATATTTCTTTCTACTGACATGGAACAGGGAGCACAACCATGGCTTCTAGAATGGAAGGGTTTTTAGGGAGTCTCTAGAAAAACTGCACATGGGGAGAATGAGAGCATGAAAAGCCTGTAGACACTAATGCTGGTAAAGACTTCCTCCTCAATCTAAGGGGGAAAAAAAAGCAGTGATATTAGGTTCTGGGGGAAAATGCCATCTCAGTGAAGTCTCAATTACAGTAATAAGTTCAAATCACCTTCAGAACTTTGTGCACGTAGATTATACTATATTCCAGACTCAGCATTTATCTTTCCGGTGGGCATAGGTTCTGTTTTCCTGATCTATGGGTGCTTTATGATTGTTAAAGGATCAGATAACTTGGTGTCCCCTATAACTTCCCAGTACATTGGTTATGGAAAAAGAAAGACTCTGCGTGGATGGTTTCCTAATAATCTCTGGGTCTCCAGAGAAAGCACCATATACTCTAGTCTGGAGTTTTGGGCCACAGAACTGTTCACCTTGCCAGGCAGGAAGAACAGATCTGGTGTGACAGGGGATCTTTTGTCTGCTGAAGCTGAGCACGCACAGTCAAGCTGCCGGCTGTGTCTGCAGGCCTTTCTCAAACAGCCTGAGTCTTTCAGGGACCACTCTGCCCACAGCATAGCCTGCCACTTTAGACCGGAGTTGATTGGCTGCTTAAGAAAGTGCTTCTACCCTCTGTTGTTGTTTTGGTTTGAATCACCAACCTGCACTGGACTGACTGCTGCAACCACCTCACCTTAGCCCATTTCTTTTCCCACATAGGATTCTGTAAACTCAGTGGTGGTAAATACTAGGTAATTGCACGTGCAAGAACCACACGGGGAAATGTAACTCCCAGCATATGGTGGGTACAGGTGTACAATGGGCTGCCTTTCCACAGGGAAAGGTTGTTCGGGAGGAGCCTTGGCATCGTAGAGAAAGAGCAAATAGGGGCTTAGGAGGCAGTGCTCTTTTTTTTTTTTAATTGGAGTATAATTGTTTTACAGTGTTGCATTAGTTTCTGCTGTATAACAAAGCAAATAAACTCTGTGTATACATATATCCGCTCCCTCTTAAACCTTCCTCCCTCCCACCTGCAGCCCACTCATCTAGGTCATAGCCGCAGCAAGTTGAGCATCCTATGCTATACAGCAGCTGTCTGCTTCACACGTGGTAGCTATTTCACACACGTTAGTGTGTATATGTCCATGTATCACTGTATCTAGCTGGTTTACACTGGGAGTGTATATATGTCAAAGCTAGTCTCCCGGTTCGTATCTGCTTTGGAAAGGAAAGTTGTCTGCAAACTTCAGTCCTTGTATGGCTTTCTCTTAGCATGCACCAAGATCACTTCCTATGGTCTCAGTGGATGAGAAAAATCAGGGATTACACCTATCTTAAGCATCACCCAAGTCATGCAAAATTAAGAGGCTATGTAGCAATAGAGGCACCCTGAAATATAAGAAATTTTCAATAATTAATTTTGGACTAGTCACCTGATATTTCTTTCTACTGACATGGAACAGGGAGCACAACCATGGCTTCTAGAATGGAAGGGTTTTTAGGGAGTCTCTAGAAAAACTGCACATGGGGAGAATGAGAGCATGAAAAGCCTGTAGACACTAATGCTGGTAAAGACTTCCTCCTCAATCTAAGGGGGAAAAAAAAGCAGTGATATTAGGTTCTGGGGGAAAATGCCATCTCAGTGAAGTCTCAATTACAGTAATAAGTTCAAATCACCTTCAGAACTTTGTGCACGTAGATTATACTATATTCCAGACTCAGCATTTATCTTTCCGGTGGGCATAGGTTCTGTTTTCCTGATCTATGGGTGCTTTATGATTGTTAAAGGATCAGATAACTTGGTGTCCCCTATAACTTCCCAGTACATTGGTTATGGAAAAAGAAAGACTCTGCGTGGATGGTTTCCTAATAATCTCTGGGTCTCCAGAGAAAGCACCATATACTCTAGTCTGGAGTTTTGGGCCACAGAACTGTTCACCTTGCCAGGCAGGAAGAACAGATCTGGTGTGACAGGGGATCTTTTGTCTGCTGAAGCTGAGCACGCACAGTCAAGCTGCCGGCTGTGTCTGCAGGCCTTTCTCAAACAGCCTGAGTCTTTCAGGGACCACTCTGCCCACAGCATAGCCTGCCACTTTAGACCGGAGTTGATTGGCTGCTTAAGAAAGTGCTTCTACCCTCTGTTGTTGTTTTGGTTTGAATCACCAACCTGCACTGGACTGACTGCTGCAACCACCTCACCTTAGCCCATTTCTTTTCCCACATAGGATTCTGTAAACTCAGTGGTGGTAAATACTAGGTAATTGCACGTGCAAGAACCACACGGGGAAATGTAACTCCCAGCATATGGTGGGTACAGGTGTACAATGGGCTGCCTTTCCACAGGGAAAGGTTGTTCGGGAGGAGCCTTGGCATCGTAGAGAAAGAGCAAATAGGGGCTTAGGAGGCAGTGCTCTTTTTTTTTTTTAATTGGAGTATAATTGTTTTACAGTGTTGCATTAGTTTCTGCTGTATAACAAAGCAAATAAACTCCGTGTATACATATATCCGCTCCCTCTTAAACCTTCCTCCCTCCCACCTGCAGCCCACTCATCTAGGTCATAGCCGCAGCAAGTTGAGCATCCTATGCTATACAGCAGCTGTCTGCTTCACACGTGGTAGCTATTTCACACACGTTAGTGTGTATATGTCCATGTATCACTGTATCTAGCTGGTTTACACTGGGAGTGTATATATGTCAAAGCTAGTCTCCCGGTTCGTCCCACCCTCTCCTCCCCGCACTGTGTCCACGTGTTGGTTCTCTACATGTGCATCTTAATTCACCTGGCAGTATCCTTCTTGGGCAAAGCATTTCCACTGCAGACCACTGGCAGATGTTAGGGACTTTGGTAGAAATGGAGATCATGTCTGAGACCAAAGAAATAGGAATTTGTGCATTTCAAATTGGGCCCTTCTTCCCTTGTAAGAAAGTGAAGAAATGAGTAACCCATTTTCCCAAACATCTCATTCAATGACCTCTTTTTCAAACCAGCTGAAGCCTCTTTTTAAAACTCTTTTTCAACCATGTTTCAAACTAAATATGTGTTCTTCACATATATTTAGGCTCCTTGGGGGAAGTTAAGGGCACGATGTCAGAGTCCTTAAATCATCTCTGTCCTTCAGCCCCAGGGAAGGGGAACAGGGGAGCAGCCAGTAGTTTCTTTAGAGCATTTTTTTTTTTTTTTTAACAACTTACTTGAAGAAACTTCTAAAGCCCTGAGTTCTGGGTGTGGGTGGCCTCTATGTGGCTGTTCCCCAGGTCTGTCATCCCTACAGAGCCTACATTCCTGTCTGTGATGGGGAATGGCTTCATCCAGACCAGAGAATGGACCGGACTTGTTTTCATTCATCTGGTCCGAAGGATGTGCCCTGAGCTTGCGGGATCCCTCCAACTGACTGATAGAACAGCATGCTATTTGTCAGGAGAGCCCACTTTTCCTTCTCTCCTCTGTCCCCTTCCTTTCCTCCAAGGCATGATTTTAGGACCATCTTGGGGTAGAGGGAAGGCCATGGAATAAAATGGTATCTGTAGCAAAGAGAAAAATATTGCTTAAAATTCACATTACTTTCTCCAACAGCTGAATTATTCATAAAGGAGAAGCCATAAAACAAAAACTTTTATGTGTACTTCCATTGATATTAGTCTAGGGTAACTTTAAGGAAGATGGATCCAAAATGATGTATTATAATAAAAGATAGTTTATGTTAGAAACAGATTTAAGAACATGAGTTAGTCTAGTATGAGATTAGACTCAGCATTTCTCTATCACAGCATATTTTTATTAAAAGAATGTCTTCTCTTTTTTCCCTCTTAAGGTCAACCAAGTGTCAGCTACAGTTGGAAAGGATTTCACCATGACTCCATCTAAGCTGGTTCAATTTGACCCAGGTACATTGTGTGTCTACAGTTTGTTTCATGTTTTTGTAAGACAGTCTAGAGATTGTGGAAAAGACAGACTATTATGCAACTTCAGCCAACTAGAACTCCTCAAGGAACAGTATTACCTCGCTTCCAGAGAGATCAGTTTGGCCTTGAGGTTTTGTGCTTCATATCTGATTTTATTACTAGTGGATATTTATTTTAAATGAGATGAAAGATCATAACAAATAAAATGTATAAAATATTAAAGCAAACATCCAAGAATCCAGAAGAAATGCCATTTAAAAAAATGATTTAAAGGTCTGACACAAAGCTGAAATAATATAATTGCCTCATATTTTGATGGAAAATTTCAGAATGTTATAGTCATGTGGATTCCTAAAGGGCATTTCTAAATTATCTGTCTTGGAATAGCTTGATATGCGCAGCTTTCAGGGAAAATTATTATTTAATTAGATAGCACCTATTTTGCTTTAGGCCTTTTGAAAAATCTTGCTAGGTGCAAAGTGAATGTAAAAGCATGGAGCCTACTCCCGTAGATGTTCTATGCTGTGCTGTGCTTTGTTGCTCAGTCATGTCTGACTGTTTGCGATCCCATGGACCATAACCCACCAAGCTCCTCTGTCCATGGAGATTGTCCAGGCAAGAATACCGGAGTGGATAGCCATTCCCTTCTTCAGGGGATCTCCCTAACCCAGGGATTAAATCCACGTCTCCTGCATTGCAGGTGGATTCTTTACCATCTGAGCCTGCTCAGGAAAGCCTGAGAATACTGGAGTGGGTAGCAGGGGAACTTCCCTACCCAGAAATTGAACTGGGATCTCCTGCATAGCAGATGGATTCTTTACCAGCTGAGCTACCAGGGAAGCCCCCACAGATGTTCTATCCTTTGGGAAATACAGACGTGAGAACAACTCACTGATAGAGTGCATTGGGACCCCAAGCATGCACCATGGTTCTGGCTGAGAAAAATCCTGGAAGACTTCCTAGAGGAGATAGCAACAGAAGAAGGGGACTTAGCCCAAAAGACAGACATACTTTTGGCAACTGTGCCTGGTGGGAGCACCGAGGCAGAAGCCATGCCCCCTTTCCCAGGCTGCTGAAGGTGGGGACTGGTAGCTCTCCCTCACTGTACTGCATGGTTCTCTCTCTTACCCTCTGTGTGGGATAGACCTCGATCACCTGCCCAGGGGTGAATGGAAAGGCTCTGAGAGGCAGCCAGGGCTTGTACTTTTGTGCTCTTCTGCAGAGGATGTGTTCTGTACTCTGAGAATTGGCCACCTGATCAAAACTTTTGCCATTGTCTGCCACTGACCCATGACGTTTTGGCAAAGGCAAAACAAAATTGTCTGAATACCATCACCACTCCAAAACTGATAGCTTACTATTAAACATAGAAAAGAATGCCTTTCTGCAGTTCAGGCTTCCCTGGTAGCTTAGTCAGTAAAGAATCTGCCTGCAGTGCGGAAGAACTGGGTTTGATCCTGGGGTTGGGAAGATTCCCTGGAGAAGGGTATGGCCACCCCCTCCAGTATTCTTGCCTGGAGAATTCCACGGACAGAGGAGCCTGGCGGGCTACAATCCATGAGTCAGACATGGCAGCAAGTTGTATGATGTTTGGTGACTGTATTCGCTTGCTGGGGCTGTCCTAACAAAGTATCACAAACCTGGTAGCTTAAAAACAGGAATTTGTCTCCTTACAGTTCTGGAGGCTAGAGTTCAAGATCATTATGTGGGCAGGGTTGCTTCCTTCTGAGGGCTGAGAGGGAGTCTGCTCCATCCTCGTTTCCGTGACCTGATGCTCTGCTGGAATCCCTGGGCTTCCTCGGCTTCTGCTGTATCACCCAATCTCTGCCTTTGTCTCAAATGGGCGTTCTTGTGTGTGTCTGTGTCCAGACTCCCGCTTTTTATAACAACCCTAGTCATAATAAATTAGGAGTCCACTCCACTCTAGTATGACTTCATGTGAATTGCATCTGTAATGCCCTTATTTCCAAATAAGTTTAGGACTCCAATGTAGCGATTTCTGAGTGACACAACCTATAAAAAAGAGCCTCACATTTCACATGCAATGATCTCTGATGCTGGAAAGGATTGAGGGCAGGAGAAAAAGGTGTCAGAGGATGAGATGGCTGGATGGCATCTCATGGACATGAACAATGGACATGAACTTGGGCAAACTCTGGGAGAAGGTGAGGGACAAGGAGGCCTGGCATGCTGCAGTCCATGAGGTCGCAAAGGGTCAGACACGACTGGGCGACTGACCACCACCACCAGTGTTGTTATTGGCCTCCTTCCTATGATGCTTAAGTTTCTGATTGGCCTCAGTTTGTTCCTCAGCCTGACCGCCCTTGGTGAGAAGAACTATTCCTATTATGTATTGAAGTTTACCCTTGAGTTGCCACAGGCACTGGTTCTGAAAAACCTCAAGGCAAAAGGACTTGCACAGGGCATTTGCATTGTGACTTGTATGTACTTCAGATCAAGGCAGGTTCGGTCTTTCCACTTTTTGAGAGGCAGAAGTCTTTGTTGTATGCCATCTTTATTACTCGCGGTCTGTTTGTGACAAGATCAGGAGTGATTTGGGCTTTGGGTAGATTTTCAGCAGCCGCCTTGCAGGTTCCTCCCGGTGAGAGAAGTACCCATTTTTCTCATGGAAGAGTTTGCATGCTGTTTTGAGTTAGATACTAAAGACTTCTGGAGGCTCTAAATAGTTAAGAGTTTAGAGATTATTTAAACATTTGAAGAAAATAAGTAAACATAGTTTATAAATGAAAAAGAAACAGCTCTTGGCTGCTCATTGTTTTGGAGCTCATTAGCCAGAAACTTTCATAAACTGTTATCTTCCTTTAGAAAATGTTACATTTCTCCCTGTCCACTGATCCTGCAAATACTTACTTACTCCCATGTTGTTAATCCTTACCTCTTTCAGATCTGATGTCTTCATCCTCATTCCCACCCCTTTTACCCAAAGTAATCTGTTCATTTCTTTAAAAGCAGCAGCTTCCATGATTGGGGAAGAAACAGAGATTGAGAAATCAGAGTGAATATTTTAAGGAGAAAATATTTTAATATTTTCTCTTTAGCTTGGAGGAAGCTAAAGAGAAACTGAGGGACTTTTGAAAACTCTAGTGATCTATACTCGCCTTGCAGCTTTGTGCCAAATCGAAAACAAACCCTGACTACTTGGCATCCTGTGATTGTGTCTAATCTTGAGTCAAAGTGCAAATATTCTTAAGAAAATGATTGTTTTCCTTTAAAATAGGTGTTCTTGAAGGCTTTGCTGCATTCTTAATTGAGACTTCACTGTGCCTAAGAGTCAAAATGTTTTCCAAAGGAACAGCTCTCTCATGTGGCATTTGCAAAAAAAAAACATTGAGAAAATGTCTTTCAATAGTGAAATCTGTTTTGCAGGAAAATATCCAGGAATTAACTCACTCTGTAAAGTGGGCTCTGTCTGCATAACCTGACACTTCTCTTTCCTCTTCAGCACCTTTTGTTTATGGGAACAGGGGGCCAGTTCAAGCCTTCTGAAATTGTTTATAATCACTGTGCTTTCACAAATACTTTGCACCTTGAAGGTGGGAGAGGAAGGAAAAAGAAAGACTAAGAAAATTCTTATTTCTAACCTCATTAACCAAAAAAAAAGTAAGTCCTATGTGCACACCTGGTAGACATAGAAAGAGAGTTGAAATGCAGGCAAACAAATCAAAAGTACTTCAGTGAAACTTGGAATAGATTTTCTCTAATTATATGGTTCTACTCCATAATGTTTTAAAAAACTTTAAGGCGTTTTCTTTAAAGGTGGGAGTATTGGGGTACTGTAATTAAAAAAAAATCTTAAAATGAGAGGGCAAATGGTTGAGACTTGGAAAAAAATTTTTTTGTATTGGATTTTTATTTGACCACTGCTTAACTTTATGGGCTTTGAGAGTCAAAAAGAGCTCTCTTAATTATTAAAAGCCCTAGTATTCATATGCTTTCTTCATTGTCAAGTCTCTTTTCTCTTCATGCCAGTTTATTACAACAGCTACCTATGTGGACTCCCAACTTCTAGCTTCTTTGCTTGCCTGCCTGGGCCCCTAAATCTTTCCACATAACACTTTTCAGTTTCAGTTTTCTAAGACACCCGTTTTCAAGAGCCTTCCTTGCTGCCTGTGGTTTAAAGTCTGAATGTGACCACCAAGGGTCCAGGGCTGTCTGCAGTCTGGCTACAAGATGTCAGTGCTGCCTTTCCACCTCTCTTCCCTGGCAAGACCCCTCTACTCCAGCCAGCTGTTCTGCTCAGCCCTCCTGATTAAGGCCTCTGTTTGCTCTCATACTTTGCTCCTGTTCTTTTCCCATTCCGCCCTCCTGGTCTTTCCAACTCTGGAGCCCACATATGTGTAGTATTTACTGTCTGTTCTGTATCTGTTGGCAGATGAGAACAATGAAAAAAGAATTCAGAGTTTTAGATGAGAAGGCTAGAAAAAACATGTTTAACTATTTATGTAGATGAGTTCATGGGAGTGGTAAAGAATCTGCCTGCCAATGCAGGAGATGCTGGTTTGATCCTTGGGTCAGGAAGATCCCCTGGAGGAGGACATGACAACCCACTCCAGTATTCTTGCCTGGAGAATCCCATGGACAGAGGAGCCTGGTAGGCTACAGTCCAGGGGTTCGCAGAGTCGGACACAACTGAAAGACTTAGCACACAGAAATACAAGCACTTGAATAGCTGATGAGTAAATGACCCAGAACAAAGTTTCAAAACCTAGTTCTTGATTCTTACACCATAAGTTTATTTTTCCCCCTTAAAATTGAGCCATCTTTTTCCACTAAACAATACTTTCTTTTCTTCCTGCCAACTCTTTTTCTTCTAAATAAACCCTTGGGGCGGATGTCCTGCTATACACGTCATGAAAATGGTCAGACAGAAATACAAGCACTTGAATAGCTGATGAGTAAATGACCCAGAATAAAGTTTCAAAACCTAGTTCTTGATTCTTACACCATAAGTTTATTTTTCCCCCTTAAAAGTGAGCCATCTTTTTCCACTAAACAATACTTTATTTTCTTCCTGCCAACTCTTTTTCTTCTAAATAAACCCTTGGGGCGGATGTCCTGCTATACACGTCATGAAAATGGTCAGGATTCGACAATCTCTGAAGTTTCTTCCAACATTAATTTTGTGTTTCCGGGATTGCTTTGCATCCCATCTGAGTGGTGACAGGATGGCTGGAGATACATTTGTAACATCAAAACTGTTTTGTATTAAATTCACAAAGTTACTGTGATCCAAGCTTGATTGTAACTCCATGAACAGAGGCAGACAGAAAGAGAGAGGAAAAAAAAAATTGGCTCCATCTATTTCTAGAACCCCTCAGCCTATAAATTCTCCACAGGAGGATATCAAACTCTGGAGTATTACATCATCAGAAAAAGCGTTTGTGGGCTACAAGTATCTCAGGAAGTAGGGCAGCCGATGGAAGCAGCTGTCGTTAGAAATCAATCATTTCAAGGGTTCCATGAATAGCGTGGAGTACCATCCAATAATCACTTCTGACTGCATCAACATCTTAAAATTTTTCAAACTATTAAGATTTTAAGATTGCAGTACTTGTGTATTCTTAAGATGAGAAGGGGCAGGTCAGGAAAAAATTCTCAAAAAAAAAGTCTTGGGGTCTCAACAGCTCACCATTTTTTGTTCATCCCTTCCCTAATGCAGCTTGCTTTTTTTGTTACAGTGTTTGCATTTAAACGGAATCATCATTGTCCAGGAACAAATGTGGTCTTTTAATATTATTTGGGAGAACAGCACGACTTCAGCAAGTTGGTTGCAGTACAATGGCTCACTCAGGCTACTGCAGTCTGGCTGCAGACATGTTAATTAATATATTTCGCTGACACCTAGTTGATTGAAATAGCAATTAAAGAGTAATTAAAATGTTTACTTCTTGTAGGAATGTCAACTAAGATGTGGAATATAGCAATTACCTATGACGGATTAGAGGAAGATGATGAGGTCTTTGAAGTAATTCTGAACTCCCCTGTGAATGCGGTTCTTGGCACAAAGACAAAAACTGCAGTGAAAATTTTGGACTCAAAAGGAGGTATTCTTTTGATCCTCATCTTGAAATCACGAGCAGTCTTGGCACTGTAGCTGCTTACTTTCAACAGCCAGTGTGCTGGATAACGCTTTCAAATCAAAATGCTTAATTTCTTGTCAAGAAAGCAACCTCAGTCATGATGTAGGCCTTTTATTCTGCTTTCTGCTTCATGTGGCTTTCCTCCTGCTAAGAACGATCCTTTGAGAAAAGCAACAAGTCAGTGCCTCATTGTTTTTTTTCCCTACCCATTTGTTGTTCTCACCAAGGGGGAAACAATGTTGGTGAGAATCTATGGACAATTATTTCCCTGCCCCGAGTTTGTAGGGCTGTAATTATCTTCCTCTGTGGAAGAGAGCTCTTAATGCCTAAAATCTGAGCCCTCACTATAGTGTGGCCATGAAAATTCTGAGGGAGGAAGGAATGGGAGGAAAATAGATGTGAAAGGTGCAGCTGGTGTGGGGATTCAGGAGCAGCTGGAGAATATTAATGAATAACCTTGGGTTGCAGAGCCAAACAGGTCCTGGATGGTATATGCTAAAGAACAACCTGTGAACTAAATAAAGATCAGCCAAAGTCCTTGGTACGCTGACTTTTTCCTGCCAAATACCCTCTACTTATTCGTCTTTTTAGCATTTGACAAGCGTCCAGTTACAATGCCTAGTCTTACACTCCAATTTTTACACCTGTCGTACCCTATGGGCCATATATTTTTCTTCGCTTAATTCTCTCCACTTCTCTTTCTCATTCTATAATACATATAGACACTTTCCTCTTTCCTTTACCATACTCATATTTCCACATCTCTTTGCACCACCTTGCCTCACCAAATTCTTTTTTTTTCCAGTAGACTTTTCTGGTCACAGTAAGTACATAAGCAGATGAAGTACACACTTGACACATGAAGTATAAGGTATCCAAATGTGCCTCTGGGTTTAGACTTTTTTCATACTAATTGGCAATATTTCTAATCAAAGGAGAGCCATTAAGATGGACTGAATCTTTGCTCTAACAGTTGAATCCTCATCTGAATAACTGTTATCTGATTTCACTACCATCTTCCAACAATTCCAGTTTCTACCTATGGAGACTGTGGAGAGGGTAAACAAGTAAAAGTGTTTGTGGAATGATACTTGATCAGGGAATAAACCCAATAATATGGAGGAGTTCTGTCGATATGAAATGAAGGCAGTCTATTTCCCAAGTAGATGGGATGATTATAAAATCACCACAATGATTTTCATCTGTGGTTTGTGAAATCAATTTCATGACTCATAATCACCCTGTAGATGTGCAAAAGGGTGTAGCTTTCCTGTATGGAAACTGATGAAGAGTAAAGGGGTTTCTGGCAAATGGCAGCAAGACAACATCTGGTGGGAAAATCATCCATCTGAATTTAATGACAAACTTCGTTGATATGATCACTTACCTGCGTGTGTAAAATGAACTGACCTGCCATTTTGTGTGCCACCAGGGCA
Organism: Cephalophus harveyi; assembly: GCA_006410635.1. Taxonomy (NCBI): domain Eukaryota; kingdom Metazoa; phylum Chordata; class Mammalia; order Artiodactyla; family Bovidae; genus Cephalophus; species Cephalophus harveyi. The sequence goes on from SJYT01034465.1 coordinate 377,548, forward strand.
GTGCCATCCTTCATTTGCCTTCAGTCCAAACATGCCCAGCGCATGGGAGAAGGGCATTTGGCACCTGCTTTCCCCAGGGGCTTCTTCACCCACCACTTCTGGTTCCTTTCATCTGGAAAGAAGACCCCTTCCAGCTTCCGAGCAGCCAGCAGTCACCAGGGGTGATGCCTTGCAGGACTTTGGTTCTGAAGATCTTTCTGCAGTGAAGCTTAGGACCCGAGGCAATGGCAAAACAGTAAGGATGGGGACCTCCTGGGTTTTGATGTGTGGAGTGCATATGAAAGGGATCAAAGGATCTTAATAAGAAATCTGAAATGCTGAGGAAGCTGTTTTGGTTCTCACAGTGAATGGGGGCCACAGAGATTCTCATCGTTCCTTGGACCATCGTGAAGTGGCCTTTACATACAAACATCAGCACAGTTCATTAATTGTACGGACTGAAGTGATAGATATTTTGACTCATCCATATGATTTCTGCTTTGGTTCCTGTTGTGATCAAGACAGATAGGGAATGACTCATGGTCCTGAAAAAGAATGAAATTATTTGAGTGTGGAAACCATGGCTTTGAACTTACTAGCATAGCATTCTCACCAGGCATACACTCATGAGTAAGTGTGTGTGTGTGTGTGTGTTTCTTAGACCTCTGTGCACTATAAAAGTACCAACAAAATAAAGATGTCTTTTCTAACTGGGACGAAGAATAGATGAGTCGACACTGATAAGTTGTGGTTAGTCCAGTGACTTTTAAAAATTCCAATTATTTGGGCCTGGAAAATCTTTTAAAAATATGTTTAGAAATTTTTAGTTACTAAAAAATCTTATTGGAAGGGTTTTTCCCTATTACTAATTATTATTCAAGCCAATTTTGTTCCTATTTATTTCCTCTCTTGATTTCAGGTTCCTCCATCCTCTGTTTACAGAACTAGAACAGACATCATCTATAATGTAAGCATATATAGTGTGTAAGCAATGTGTGTTCTCACTCAGTCATGTCCAATTCTTTGCAACCCCCAGGCCTGCCAAGCTCCTCTGTCTGAGTCTGAGAGAATTGCTAATTTTTTGGTATTTATGGATGCAAAATATGTAGTGAAACTACCTTTCGTAACTTTTATATTTATATATTTTCCTTAGAATCCTTTTTGAAGTTTGCTTGGGTGGTCAGGAAAAAATCCTTTTATCTCTTTATTTTGGTCCAGGTTTTGCATTGCCTGTTTTTACAACAAATGTTTTTGTTTGCTGTCCTGGTGTTTGGTTTGTCTTCGTTGTTGTTTGCTGATTTCCTCAAGTATCATGGGATGGTTTCCCTGAAACTGGAAGATGACAGCTCTCCAGCTCGCAGAAGGAAGGCCAACGTATCCATTATTAGTGAGCCCCAAAAGACAACCAAAGTGGCAGAACCGCCTCAAGCCGATAAGGAGGAATCCACAACCGGCTCACACTTCCCCAGACAGGTATGAAAATCTCTTCACTTCCTACTCACCTTACAACAAGCTGTTTCCTGGGCCGGAAAACAGCCTTCAAGTTTGGGGATAGTTTACTCAGTTCAAACACTATTCAACAAATGATGACCTGAAAGAGGTAACAGTGTGATCAACTTACAGGGTGTCAGATCTAAATTACCTTTCCTTCCCATAGGACCCATTGGCCTCATTCCCAAAGAACTGCACGCTGGAATTAAAGGGACTCTTCCACTTTGAAGAAAGCCTCCAAAAACTGTACAAGTGTGATGGAACTGCCTGGAGATCCTGGAGCCCCCACACCAAGGTGGGACACAGGCTGAGCAGCCACGTCCCTTTACTTGTAGCAAGTCCCATCCTAACCCAGGAGAGGGAGAGGAGGCACCCTGTCCACCGGTGTTTCTTCTGCCTGCTCTGCTATGCTTTGAGGGCAAAGAGGAAAAGATGGCCAGTTGATGCTTTAAAAATCACAAAACACAGTAGTTAAGCACTGCCATTTAAAAAGAAGCTTACTTATTTTATTCAATTATTATAATGTTAAAGGTATAAAACTAAAACGTGGCTGACTTTACCAACATGTCCCCTAAGAAGCCATTGCATTTCTCAAAGTGGAGAATGGGGATGAGGGCTGACCTCCTTGCTAGTGACAAAATTATTTTCATTAGAGGACTCACAGGATTCTCTATGTTGAGAATAGACTCTAGGTTGTAAAGACCATTATGATGTGAGCATGGACAACTATCTTTCAGGAGGTGGAAGATAAATCCTGCCCAGCTGGGTGGCACCGTCATTCAGGCTACTGCCACTCCTTGATCACAGAGCAGAAAGGCACGTGGACTACAGCTGCCCAGGCTTGCAGGGAACAGTAAGAAACCCAATTTCTCATTTGGCCGATGCTTCTTTGTTAACGTTTCTGTTTTCTCATGGAACTCTAGTGTTTCTTCATTCATTCAAGTGCTGAGTGTCTAACATCTACCTGACTTTGTTTTAGGAGCTTGGAGGGAGTTCTGTAGTTCAGAACAGATTTGCACTGACCTTAATGATGTATCTTTTATGATAAACTGTGCCGATGTCACAGTTTTATTGTTTTAGCCTCTCCATCTCAAACTTTTGAAGAAAGCAGATTCTCTGAGTCAGCAGCATGGCAGAGTCTATCATTTATTAATTAAATAGGAATCTCAGCCCACTGATTTGAAAATATATAGCAATGAAAGATCTCATAGCAGCAGGCCTGTAACAATTTAAGAGGTGTTGATGGCTATGAAACCAGACAGGTTGGGCAAAGTGTGATTGGATAACAGAACACTCAATGAAAGATGACTTGTGGTCAATCAAATATTGACAAAATTTATCCATTTGCAACATGGTCAGTCTTTGTGATTTTAGCCATTCTAGTGGCTGTAAGGTGATGTTTTATTATGGTTTTAATAGATACTAATGCTACTCCAAAATTGCTGATTTATCCCTCTCCCTTTGCTGCTTTGATAACCATGAGTTTGTTTTCTGCGTCTGTGACTCTATTTCTGTTTTATAAATAAGTTCATTTGTATTATTTTTTAGATTCCATATATAAGTATCTTTGCTTGACTTACTTCACTTAGTGTGATAATCTCTAGGTCCATTCATGTTGCTATGATTGGCATTATTTCATTCCTCTTTATGGCTGAGTAATACTCTATTATGTGTATGTCTTCTTTATCTTCTTTATCCATTCATCAGCTCATATACATTTAGCTTGCTTCCATGTCTTTGTTTTTGTAAATAGTGTTGCTGTGAACATTGGGGTGTATGAATCTTTTCAAACTAGAGTTTTCTTCTTTTCCAGATACGCCCAGGAGTGAGATTGCTGGGTCATACGGTAACTCTAGTTTTAAATTTTTAACGAGCCTCCGTAATGTTCTCCATAGTGGCTGCACCAAGTTACATTCCTGCTAACAGTATAAGGGGGTTCCTTTTTCTCCCCACCCGCTCCAGCATTTATTAAATATAAGCTTTTTGATGTTGGTCATTCTAAGCCATGTGAGGTGATACCTCACTGAGTCACATTTCATATAGCAACACTGAGCACCTTTCCATGTGCGAGTTGGCTATTTGTATGTCTTCTTTGGAGAAATGTCTGTTTAGGTCTTCTGCTCATTTTTTATTGGGTTGTTTGTTTTTGATATTGAGCAGTATAAGCTGTTTATATATTTTGGAAATTAGTCCACTGTCAGTAGCATTGTTGCAAATATTTTCTCCCATTCTGTAGGCTGTCTTTTCATTTTGTTTATGGTTTCCTTTGCTGTGCAAAGGCTTTTAAATTTAACTAGGTCCCATTTATTTAGTTTTGCTTTTGTTTCTGTTACTCTAGGAAACGGATTAAAAAAATATTGCTGAGATTTATTTCAAAGAGTGTTCTGCTTATGTTTTCTTCCATGATTTTAATAGTATCTCTTCTTAAATTTAGATCTTTAATCCATTTTGAGTTTATTTTTGTATATGATATTAAGAATGTTCTATGTTAATTCTTTTACATGTAGCTTTCTGTTTTCCCAGCACCGCTTACTGAGGAGACTATCTTTTCTCTATTGTATATTCTTATCTCATTTGTCATAGATTAATTGACCATAAGTGTGTAGGTTTATTTCTGGGTATTCTATCCTGTTGCATTGATCTGTGTATCTGTTTTTGTGCCAGTACCATACTCTTTACTTACTTCTCTGGCTTAGAGGTTAAAGCATCTGCCTCCAATGCGGGAGACCCAGGTTCGATCCCTGAGTCGGGAAGATCCCCTGGAGAAGGAAATGGCAACCCACTCCAGTATTCTTGCCTGGAGAATCCCATGGACGGAGAAGCCTAGTAGGTTACAGTCCATGGGGTCACAAAGAGTCGGACACTACTGAGCAACTTCACCTTCACCATACTCTTTTGATTTCCGTAGCTTCTGTAGTCTGAAGTTAGGGTGTATCATTCCTCAAACTCCATTCTTCTTTTTTAGGATTGTTTTGGCTACTTGGAGTCTTTTGTGTCTCCATACATATTTAAATTTTTTTGGTTCCAGTTCTATGAAAGATGCCACTGGTAATTTGATAGAGGTTGCACTGAATCTGTAGATTGCCTTGGGTAGTATGGTCATTTTAACAATATTGATTCTTCCAACCTAAGAACACAGTATCTTTCTACCTGTTTGTCATCTTCAGTTTCTTTCAATACCTTATAGTTTTCTAAGTACAGGTCTTTTGCTTCATAGGTATCCCTAGGTATTTTATTCTTTCTGATACAATAGTAAATGAGATTATTGCCTCAAATTCTCTTTCTGATATTTTGTTGTTAGTGTACAGAAGTATAACAGATTGGGCAATTAGATGGATCAATAAAATAAAAAATATATTAGAAGACTAATTCAGGGTTAGCAAAATTATGACATCGATAAGATGACCTTAAATTGTCATGGTTTCATAACAAATGATTTTGACACCAAAAATCTGGAAGATTACAATCTCAGAATAATGATATTAAGAAATACATACATAGCTATTTTGTTCTGCAGTAAACTATTATAAAATCTAGTATAAGAGTGATGGAAATTTTCTGTCTCCCCTATTAAATTAAGGGGATTAATGACCATATATAGCAAATCAAACATTATGTAATAAGCAGTTTCAGAATTAATTTTTTCATATCTTTGTGAAATTAATTTTGTAAACTGGTTTCAGGGAATTGCTTTAGACTATTGTACTGAGACCTTTTTTTAGATGTAAAACTGAAAAATTTTTCAGAACAAGAGAAAGTTTTTAGGGGGCAACTGGGGATTTTCCATCATATTTTAGAAAGTGACTCATTATCAGTAATATAAACTATTTTGAAGTGTATGTTATGTACGTCCCATATTGCTCCAGAAATTAAGGTGTCTGTCAAATATCATTTCTGATGGTATTCCAAGGTGTATAAGAGTTAAAGAAAAAACATTTGCTATGAGATTTTTTTAAATATCATAAAAATGTTTCAAATTTTCTAATTTTAAGTGGAGAATGGGTATAAATATTTGACCTGATGACTTTTGTATGATACTTCAATATGCAGTTTATTTCAAAAGGACAAGAAGAATGATCATCCCAAGGACAGTTAAAAATAGAGGCATTTCAGAAAATATCTAGCAGCAGATTAAAACCAAACTAAATGATTTGGTCTTTAAAAGACCAAGTCTTTAAAATGACTGATCTTTAAGATCAGTCATTTTAAAAGGAACATTTTTGAATGGCAAGGCCACCTCCTTAGTATAATTTTCCTCTGAACCCCAAGACCTCCTCTATCATTCAACATGTTTCCATTCATTCTATGGGCCTCTGCTTCCTTTCACCCATTACTTTTCAGGTTCATTTGGTCCTCTTCTCTTACCTCTTTACCTTGACCAATGAATATTCCCCTGGGAATTATCAATTCTTTCTATGATGTAAAATTAATAGTTGCAACATTTTATAACTTGGCTATTTACTTTCTCGTGAATACTTTTTAGGAGATAGTTTTAGAGTCTATAATTAGAATTAATACACATCTAGTGTGTATTTTAGATCTCAGGGACCATTTTTCAATTCTGATTTATATTTCCTCAGGCTTCCTTGCTACCTGATGGTCTTTTACAAATGGTCATTTACAGCACACATGTTTCAAGAAGCTCAGCGAATTTTACTTTATCCTTTGCCCCTAATCAGATTGCTAACTCAGCTCAGTCTTTATCTCCTTTCTCCTTTCCTCCCCATTGGTGTTTTATTATTTTTTTAGCCTAGAGGAACCAGACTCTGAGATTAGGTATTTCTTGAATTTACATATCATAATCTCATCTGCTCATTTCCTTAGGCAGTCACTGTACATTTGGTAATTCTATTCTTATAGATCATTATCTCTGAAACCATTTTGGTTTCCCGCAGGAGTGTCTGGAACCCCTGCTGACCTATCCTTAAAGAGTTACTCTAAAATATATCTATATTTAATCAAAAAGTTCTAATGAAGTAGATGTTTACTTCTATAACTGGAAAAATTCAGGGTTATGTTTTTAATTCTACACTTTGAATGTCTTCAGATTTTGGAGATGTCAAAAGATTTTTATTTGTATGTTTCTCTATATTTTATTTTTATATCTCTATAGTATATATGTATCTATATGGTTAATTTTCTCTCTTTTATTTGTATTTTGGGATAAAAGGAAATGATAGGCATTTTTATAAAATGAAAACGCCTAAATATTTATTTTTGTGAATAACTGTGGCCTAACATTTTGCCTATTCTAAACGCAGCTGTTTTCTCCTCTTGCTCTTGCTCTTCTCAGAGCATCAATAAAGAAATCAAATGTATACTTGAGCAGCTAAAATGGATTTTGCAAAGTCAAAGATAGTTTCAAGGATCTTAAAGCAGAAGGAGGTGTTAAATATCCTTGAATAAAATCTGTTCCTTCCTGATAAAGACTCTGAGGCTGAAGTTACATCCATAAGGAAATTGGGGACAGAGCAGGAAGTGGAACCCAGGTCTCCCACACTCTAATATGTCACATTAATTGAAATAGCCCCTCAAACCCTCCCTTGGGCTATTTTTAATACACATTTCATATTCTGTGTTTTAAACCCTCAGCACATCAGAATTGCCATTTTGGATCTGAGGGAGAGGGAAGAGAATTGGCTATCATGTCTGTTGTAACTGTCAGACAGAAGCTGACAGTAAATAGAAATGTCAGAACCAAGTCACACAACCTGATTCTGGCACCGTGAGGACATTCAGAGAAGTCAAAAAGTGCCTGCATATCTCAGAAGGCCTAGGAGTCATCACTACATTATATCACACCAAAGTACTGTATTAGTAGGAAAAATATCATTCAGAGATAGATTAGATTATGTTCACCATACATGATCTGGAAAAGCAGAGAAATGAATCTAAAGCTGGATAGTTGTAGGTAAAATGAAAAAAAAAATTCAGTTCAGTAATGTAAACTTGTGACAAGTATGTATTACTAATTATGTTTCTTGATTTTTAAAACATCAATAGATATTAACTAGGCAAGAAGAGCGTGGTGATTTTTCCCCCTTTTTTGTTGTTGAAACTTTCTGTATCAGAAAAAGAAGAAAAGAAAAAAAAATTATCTATTGGCTTTTTACTTAGACTATTTTAAAGAGTTTTAAATGAACACTGTTGGGGAATTGGGATCAAATATTGCTTATAGGAATAACTTAGCTAGCTGCAAAAATAACTCATAAAGAATTCTTACGCCTGTTGGTATCTGTCACGAAAAAGACAAGATATAACAAATGCTGGCAAGGATGTGGAGAGAAGGAAACCCTTATGTGCTGTTGGTAGGATTGTAAAATGGTACAGCCACCACGGAAGAGTATTGAGGCCCCTCAAAAGTTGAAAATAGAATTACAATATGATCCAGCAATTCCGCTTCTGGGAATATGTCTAAAGGAAATGACAGTACTATGTTGAAAAGGTGAAAAGGTATCTGCACCCCATGTTTATAACAGCATTTTTTTTTACAAAGTGGAGACATGGAAACAATGTAAGTGTCCATCAACAGATGAATCAAATTTGTGGTTATAAGAAGTGAGGAATTTGGGGTGGGAGAGTTGGATGAAGGTAATCAAAAGATATAAACTTCCAGTTATAAGATAGAGAATGTGGCTGTGATGTGTAACATGATTATTGTGTGGTAGATGTGAAAGGTATTAAGAGTAAATTCTAAGAATTCTCATCATAAGGAAAAAACATTTTTTCTTTTTTTTTGGTAATGATATGAAATGGGTACTAACTAAACTTACTGTGGTAATCAAATTTCACAGTTTATGTAAGTCAAGGCACTATGCTGTAAACTTTAAACATATAAAAAATGCAATTATATTTTGGAGAAAATGTTTATATGTATTTGTAAGAACAGGTGCTTTAATTTTTTCATGACATACAAAGGTTTGACAGTGAGGCTGAACTCCTTTCCCTGAGTAGGATGAAAAAGAGTCACATATATTTGGGCGTTTGACTAAACACATGAAGCTCAAAATGTTGGCTTCCAGTAATTTTATCTGGTAGTTTGGGTTACTTTACTAATCAAATTAACCAGGTAATTGCCAAATTCATGCACTTTAGAGATAAACTTCCCATGAGAGGGGTCATTTTTTGACATTAAGTAATTAATCTATATAAGTAAACAGCTGCTGATTTTCTGAAAAGAATTTGTGCTTTAAAGCCCAGATATTATAATACAGTATCACTTCTTTGCTATTATCTACCCTACCCTGTGACTTAGCATGGATGCAAGCACCCCCTCCCCCACAATTACTCATTAATATTTAAAAAATGGAGTATTAAAATCTTGGAAAGTTCTTTCTATGTATATACCAGTTTTCTACTTTGACCTAGCTTTGATTTCGTTTATGCATCTCACATCAGCAGAAATGCTGAACTCTCTGTCACTGACGCTCTGATTTTTCTGTTTGCACGTAGTCACCAGGGCAGCCTTGTGACTGTCATCTCCAGGCAGCACATGCGATGGCTTTGGGACATCAGTGGAAGAAAGCCGTTTTGGATAGGCAAGTATCTGTGTTACCCTGAGGAGGAAGGCAAGACCACAAAGAGAAGGTCTCCCTTCCATGGGTCAAATAATTGTGGTCTACAATAATATGCAATGGTTAGAAGGTTGGATGGTCTATCTTTTAAAACTCATAAATGTTATTTCTAAAGGCAAAAAATTTAAAATAGTTGTAAATAGGGAATGGTTTAATAAATTATAATATAGCCATATGAAAGAATATTAAAGACATGACAATGCCTTATGTTTATAGATGCATTCAATAATGGATGCATATTATATATAAAATATGTAATGTACTGCATTTGTGGCAAGGTGCTACGTGAAAAACACAGTCTACAGCCATAGGAAGCATGAAATAATTTATAATAAAAAAGTATATATACAAGTGATATATATACACATAATATATACCTATCAGTTCAGTTCAGTCACTAAGTCGTGTCCGACTCTTTGCAACCTCATGAACCACAGCACACCAGGCCTCCCTGTCCGTCACCAACTCCTGGAGTCCACCCAAACCCATGTCCATTGAGTTGATGATGCTATACAACTATCTCATCCTCTGTCATCCCCTTCTCCTCCTGCCCTCAATCCTTCCCAGAATCAGGGTCTTTTCCAATGAGTCAGCTCTTCGCATCTGGTGGCCAAAGTATTGGAGTTTCAGCTTCAACATCCGTCCTTCCAATGAACACCCAGGACTGATCTCCTTTAGGATGGACTGGTTGGATCGCCTTGCAGTCCAAGGGACTCTCAAGAGTTTTCTCCAACACCACAGTTCAAAAGCATCAATTCTTTGGCACTCAGCTTTCCTCACAGTCCAACTCTCACATCCATACATGACCACTGGAAAAACCATAGCCTTGACTAGACAGACCTTTGTTGGCAAAGTAATGTCTCTGCTTTTCAATATGCTATCTAGGTTGGTCATAACTTTCCTTCCAAGGAGTAAGCGTCTTTTAATTTTATTGCTGCAATCGCCATCTGCAGTGATTTTGAAGCCCCCAAAATAAAGTCTGACACTGTTTTCACTGTTTCCCCATCTATCTGCCATGAAGTGAATATGTATTGACATAAAAAGAAATAAGCCAAAGAGTCAGAAATATTTTTTTATCTCTGGTTAAGAATTATAGCTAATCCTAATTTTATCCTTTTTTTCTAAAGTTTTAATATTTTCTTCAATTTTAACATAATCACAAATCTTTTCAAGCCACTTTAGATACAGAGTTCTCAGGTTGTCCTAAAGCAAATATTCTCACCATCTCTTCAAGATACTGTATTTAAGGAAATAATAATAAACCCACTTGGCTTCTTAAAATCTCTGTGATACTCAGTGAGTGTGTAATTCTGAAGTCATCTGAGAGTATTAAGTGAAGGCTGGAAGATAAATTTTCTCTATGTCTACAATGGCTGATGTCAAGTTTCTAATCCCACAAAGTTTTGGGGTGTAGCATCACCTGATCAGTAATTCACAGAAACAATCCAGAAGGAGACAAGACATTCCCAACCAAGAGTACATCATTTTATTCTACCCCAAAATATCAAATGAGAACCAATGGGGAGAAGGTTACATGCTGCATAACAAAGACCATTTTCACAGTCAAATTTGGTTTGTGAGCTGCCAGGTAATCCTATTGCACAGGATTCTTTTTTTTGTTCTATTATTTTTATTTCTATTCTAAAAGAGAGTGAGGAGGGGAACATTTTTTTTCATTATTTTTAAATTGGAGTGTAATTGCTTTACAATGTTGTGTTAGTTTCTGCTGTGCAACAGCATGAATCAGCTGTATGTATACATCCCCTCCCTCTTGAGGGCCCCCCATTTCACCCATCTAGATCATCACAGAGCATTGGTCTGAGCTCCCTGTATTAGAGCAGCTCCCCACTAGCTAGCTATTTTATACATGGTAGTATATATACGGGGGCTTCCCTAATAGCTCAGTGGTAAAGAATTTACCTGTAAGGCAGGAGACCCAGGTTTGATCCCTGGGTTGCGACGACCCCCTAGAGGAGGGCATGGCAACCCACTCCAGTACTTTTGCCTGGAGAATTCCATGGCCAGAGGAGCCTGACAGGCTACAGTCCCGTAGGATCACAAAGAGCTGGACACGACTGAGCAATTAAGCATAGCACAGAACACAGCACGGTATATATACATCAAATGCTACTCTTTCAATTCATCCCAGGAGTGCTTCCTTAAGAAAAATTTTAAGAGCTTTGTAACATTGAAATGTAATTTAAAAAAGAAAAAAAAAAATGCCATTGGGAGTAGAGAGGCAAATTGAGAAAAGCTGCTTTTTATTAGAATTGTAGCAGATTAAAAAAATCTTAAGCTCCAGACTAAAAAGAATACTTAATAAGCTACTTTCGAATATGATACCCAAGAATCACAAGGAAGATAAATAGACAGGAGTGTATCTGTTTCCCTGTGACAGGTACTCTGCCTCTAGGACGTATGAATAATAAGTGCCATTTATTAACACTTCTGTGTCATGAGCTTTATGTGCATTATCTTATTTAATCCTCAACATAGAGCTCGTTCTACTTAGATATACATTTCTGAGATGAGAAAACTAATGCTTGGAAAGCTCAGAGAGGTTAAATAACCTGCCCAGATATGTTCACCTAGCAAGTGGTGAAGCTAGGATTTGGATTCCTACCTGGCCTTACACCAAGCCTCATAGTCTCAGAGTGTCTTGGAGGATTCTCAGGTCCTAGTCCATGCTTTAGAATCTAGGCTCACAATTGCATGTGATTCCTGAGTTTAGAACAGTGGGTTGATATGACATCTAGTTGTAAATGTAATAAAAATCATTTGGCACCCTTCTTTGGTTCATGTCAGGTTTGAATGACCAAGTGCGTGCTGGCCACTGGGAATGGATTGGCGGTGAACCTGTGACCTTCACCAACTGGAGGAGAGGGCCTCCGCAACGTTCAAGGCATGGCAAAGACTGTGTTTTGGTTCAAAGGCCAGGAAAATGGCACACAAAGGACTGTAGGAAGGGAAAATCTCACAATTATGTGTGCTCCAGGAAACTCTAACTGGCCCTACAAGTATCCACTTGTGATGTTTTTATCTATTTATTTTCAGGATTTGTGCTTATTACTCAATAGAAAACAGGGTGTCATGACTGATGTGGTACATTTCTTCTCTCAAAGGGTTTGAAGGATTCTATATAGTAAAGAAAAACAATAGCTCCAGGAAGATTAATAAATGAATGTTTCTTAGAGGAAAAGATAAATTTTTTGCATCTCAGTACATTTTGAAATAAATCCTCAAGGTATTACGTGGTACAAAATTTGATTATTCTGGAGACTTCATATTTCAGTCAACAGTAATTTCATGGTCCTTGGATTTTTTCCCCCAATACTTCAAATGAATACATTCTGAAATCTATATTGCAGGTGCTTCCACCGCTTCCATCTGAGTGAGGCTTACCCTGCCAGTTCATTAAATCAAGGTTGAACTGCAAAGGGTTGCTTTGTCCCTTTGGAGTCCTTTCAAATGTGAAAGCTGAGAGGCTGTGGATAAAAAGGAGAATTCTCTGTGGTGAAAAAGGAAGGCTTTAGATGGAAGAATCTGGTAGATGGAAGTTCATCTGCAGAGCTGTAGTTCAGGTAAGAATTCAGGGGTTACCTGTCCTTCAGAAGTCTACCCATCACTTCCCATGAGACAGAGCTCCTTTTCCAGTAAGATGGTTGTGCCATTCTAAAGTAAATAATTGGGTTTCCCCAGCTTTACAGATTCAGGAGACATTTGAAGGAACATGAGCCTCTGTTCATCCATGCTTGTAGAACTGAGTAGCATTTCTCAAGGACATTTGGAATAAAAATCATATATGGATGATGGTTAACATATGAGAGAAAAATATGGCTTCCTCAAAAGTGTCCCAGTGCAGATGAACAAAGAAAAATAGTACTAAAAACAGAGTCCTTGAAAGCCTATATTCTCAGAAAGGATTTTGGTATAATTTTGAGCCCTTAAATATTTAATATGTGTAGAATTGCCATGTTAACCTGATCCTCTAATGAAAAGGTACCTTATTAATTTATAATGGCAGCTGAATGAAACATTTTTGTTGCAGTAAAGCATGTTGCAGCCTTACAAGAACTCCCATCTGAAATTAAAACTTAATTACAGGAAATTAGAAATTTATTTCTGAAACATTTACTCACAATTTTCCTCTTTTCATAATCCTTGAAAAATATGGTTGTGTCCCATGTAACTTGCTATTATGAGTACCAGAGTCACTTCAGAATCAAAACAGAGCTACCAAGCAGATCAAAGTTTTGGGGCAGATTTTATTGTAATAATACCTCGAGAGAAACTAAAAGTGACTGAAGAAATTCAGTCTCATTTTTTGGATATAAAAAACAACAAGCTTGTTTTATTTGTAGTTGTTTATCAAGATTTTGGTTAATAGAAATATTTACAAAGACAGATTGGAATGAAATTTAGACATTCTTCCTCTTATAAAATTCCAACATTGGTGTGGAGTCAGGAGACTCCTTACCTTAGATATCACAAGTAGAATCTGAATTGCTCTGATATAGGGGTCTTCCATATGACACCAGCAGTTTTTGGTGTTGAATCCAAAGGTGTAAACCCATTCTCTGTATCAGTTGATGTCCCTTCTGATCCATGGGCCTCTGCAATGTTGAAAGATGGGATGCTGAATAAAGAAATGAGGAGTTGTTCACCTGAAGGATTGTATCCTAAGACAGAAAGTAAATGGTCAAGGAATGAGGAATTCCTAAATCTGTATTGACTGGAAATCCAGAACCATGGCAACTGTGTAAACCTCATCAGCATGGTAGGTTTTATTATACATTTCTGCCATGTCAGTGATATTAAAATGTACTTGCAAATGTTAGCACAAAGAGAGAATGCTTTGATTCTTATAGCAACTAAAAGAAATACTAGAAGAATGTTTAAATTATTCCTGGTCATGCAAACATTAATCAAGTGGTAAAACCCAACTAATTGGAAGAAGGTACGATTAAAATTCAAGCAAGTGTGGGTGCTAAGCAATATGTGGTGCATGACCTTCATCTCCTTCTCATGACTGGGCTTTGACTGATGGGGCAGTAGTGGTAAATGATCGTCATGGTTTTCTTCACCTTTACTGGTTATTGTCATCCTTTAGGTTATGGTGGGAGTGGGAGAGAAGGAAATGGAGTAATAGTATTGATAGAATGGGAAAGGGAGATCATAGATAAGGGGAGAGTGGAGAGAAGGATTGAGTAGGAAGAGATGGGAGTTGATGGGTAGCTAAGAAAGAAAGGACTTGAATGCCACCCAGCTCTTCTCTCTAGACTTGAATACTGACTCAGGAAAAGTCCCATATAATCCAAGGGCATTAACCAAGCTCGATAATGTGTATCTTTTCAGAATCTTGTGACTGTTGGTCTTTAACAAAATATACATATGTGTAGTATATATCTGCTAAACATAAACTCAAAAAACATAGGACAATTATTCCATCTTCTTCCAAGGGGTGGTAAAAATGAACCAGGTGTCATTTATTTACATTTTTTTGGTTTATTTTTAAGATAGAAAGAGTATGCACATATTTAACACTATGGTTCTGTATAATTTAAACCATATACTAGTATTGATTAATTTCTGTGACAAAACAGCATATTAATTGTACTGTACCTAGTGTTATACAAAAATTAATAAAATAAGCTATTTCTAGTTCTGAATTACTATTCCTTTAGTGTTTAACATTTTATATTTATTTTACCCATTTAAGAAGAAATGGAGAAAAAAACTGAGCATGTCTTTTTCATCTTTACTATTTAGATCAGGCTTTCATTTTACAGCTTCCATCCATTTATCCATCCATCCAGTCATCCATCCACCATCCATTCAACAAATATTGACTGTGAAGTGCCTGATACTGTTGTAGATACTGGGTATATGTAGTGGATGAGATAGAAAGTTAAAGTATAAAAGCATGGCATGTATATGTAAATTTCTAATAGCTGTTTTTAAGCATGGAGCTTTAAAAAATATATATCAGGGAGAAAGTCACAGTGGAAGTCATTGATTGTATTATCCCTTTTCAGAATCAGAGGGAAAGCCACACTGATACAAAGAGCTCAGACTATCTTTTGTTTTATTTCTCAACTGATTAAGAAATTGGTGTGAACTTCCTGAATTTATAATCAGGTCAAGGTGTTATTGATAACAGCTGTTTCAAATTTCCTATCTCCAGATCAGGTTAGGAGCAAAAGATTTCAAATCCATCTAATTAATTTTGTAACAATTATTTTTTCCAAAGAGACAAGCAGTGTGTGTCTCTGTGTCTTTGAGATTCCTGGAGTAACAGGAATAAGGAAGAGAGATCTTTGATGTCATTTCCTCTAATATTATACGGCAGAAAGGATCGAAGTCCTCAGAAGTTAAAGTGAAAAGAAATCAGCACCAGAGAGCTACAGTCTTCCAAATTGTAGGCTGGGTCTCTTCTAATTATTCCATATGTTTATGATCACTCTGAGCAAATGGTTTATTATATTCCAGTAAAATACCTTTCAATGGTGAGTATTATGAGGTTCACCATATACCTAAAAACATTATTCTAAGTAAAAGAAGATGGACACAAAAGGCCACATATTGAGTGATTCCCTTTATATGAAACGTCCAGTTTAGGAAGAGGATCAGTGGAAGGGGAAATTGGAACTAACTGCTTCTGGGAAGAGGGTTCCTTTCCGAGGGAATGGAAGTGCTCTGGAATTAGATGGGGGCGATGGTTGCACAACACAATGAATATGCTAAAAACCACTGAAGTGCACACTTTAAAATGGTGCATTGTATGTTACAGGAAGTATATCTCAATAAAAAATGCTATTAAAAATCACCACATAAAAATGTATTTTAGAAAACTATAAATGGGTTGATGTATTAGCTGTATGTTTATGCAATTCTCCAAGATACATTTTCCAGTCTTTGCCCCAGGTCTCTCTCAGGCTTTTGTTTATTTGTTAATACAGTTGGTTAAGGGAAAGAAAATGCTGATTTGACAGAGTTTTAAATTTACAGTGCTGCTTTATTGATCTTCCTCCTCTTTCCCCCCATTAATCATGGGAGAACGGTTATTGATGGCGGCATGTGTCTGGACGCCATAATATCCAGAATGCCTTGATTTTCTTAAAATTAATTTTATAAGTCTTTAGAACAGGATTGTGCAGGAAATGAATATACTGTCCTCATAACTTACACATATAACTGTTCGTTTTGAGCAGTTTTTATGGGTCTTATATATTCTGCTAGGCAATAAAATTTAGTTTATCTTAAGACAGAAAGGAACAAAAATCAACTGACACTTCCATTAAAGGCCTATGGTAACCTGCAATACTTTTTCCAAGCAATGAAGTATATGAGTTCACCTTTTGCTTCTATTCCCATCTGTAATTTTGCTTCCCAAAGGCAATCAATCCCAACTTACCCTACAGAAGAAAAATGGAAAAAAAGATACATTGTCCTAAAACTAGTCAAAGGAAAGCTGGAATGGCTATGTTATCAGAGTAAATTTTAGAGCAAAGTATATTATCAAGGATAAAAACTTACCATTTGAAGGAGTCAATAAATCAAGAAGACATATTTATGTATCTAATAACTAAGTTTAAAAATACATGAAGCAAAAACTGAGAGAACTGTAAGGAGGAATAGACAAAATCTCTAATTATAGTCAGTAATGTTAATACCCCTCTGTCAAGGATCGATAGAACAAGTAGGCAGGAAATCAGTAAGGTTATAAAAGTATGGACACTGTTAACCAAATTAACCTCATAGACATTTATTGAACACTCCACCCCCAAACAGCAGAATATACATTATTTTCAAGTTCTCAGGGAACATATACCAGGGCAGGCCATATTCTGGGACATAAAATGAGTCTCAATAAATTTTTAAAAATTCAAGTCAACAGCAAAATTCTGTAAAGCAATTATCCTTCAATAAAAAATAAATTAATTTAAAAAATTCAAGTCATACAAAGTGTGTTCACTGGCGACAGTGGAATTAAATGAGAAATCAATAACAGAAATATCTCTGGAAAACCCTTAAGTGTTTGGAAACTAAATTATAGACTTCTTTAATGCAGGAAGTAAAGAAGAAATCAAAGAGGAAATTAAAAAGTATGGTAAACTGAATGAAAATGGAAACACATCAAAGTTTGTAGGATACTATTAAAGCAGTACTTATGGGGGATTTTATAGCACTAAATGCCTATTTTAGAAAGGAAGAAAGTATTAGCCTCAGCTTCCACTTTAAGAAGATAGAAGACATGAGTAAGGAAATGAAAAATATCAGAACAGAAGCCAGTGAAATAGAAAACAAAAATCAGTAGGGGAAAATCAGTGAAACCAAAAGTTGCTTTTCTGAGAATATTGATGAAGTTGGTGAATCTCTAACCAGATTGATGAGGAAAAGATGAGAAGAGGACGCAGGTGGCTAATATCAGGAATGAGCAGTAGCATCAGGTGACAGCACTATGTCTTCTATAGCTACTAAAAGAAAAATAAGGGACTATCATGAACAACTTGTATCAACAGACAACTTACACGGTCAAATTCCACGAAAGAGAAAAACTCTCAAATCTCAGTCAAGAAAAAATAGGTAACTTGAGAAAGCTCTAAAACTATTGCAGAAGCTGAATTTGTAGTTTCTTACAAAGAAAATTCCGGGCTCAGATAGCTTTACTATTGAATTCTACAAATATTTAAGAAAGAAATAGTTCCTAATCTACAAAAGTCAGAAAATCGCAGAGGGAAGAATATTTTCTGACTCCTTCTCTAAGGCCAGTGTTACTCTGACAAGCAAACAATACAACAATATTATAAGAAAAGAAAACTACAGATCAATATCCCTCATGAATATACATGGAAAAATTCCAGAAAAATTTTTTGCCAATTAAAATCTAACAATGCATATAAAAGGATAATACATCCTACCCAAAACACTGTTTAAAAAAAAAAGATAGGCTATGGACTTGGAGAAAATATTTACTATGCATATATATGATAAAGACTTGTATGCACACTCTGTGTTTTAAAACTCGAATATAAGAATAAAGAAGTAGAATATTTGAACAGATACTTTACCAAAGAGAATATATGGATGAAAATTACATGAAAATATGTTTTCCTATGAATTAGTCATTAAGGAATTATAAACTAAAGTCACAATTAGATAGTACTAATCTCTACTAGAATAGCTGAAATTAAAGAGGCTGACTGTACTATGTGTTGAAGGAACTGGAGCTCTCATACATTGCTGGTGGAAATATAAAATAGCCCAACAACACTGGAAAGAAATTTGGTGGTTTCTTCAAAAGTTAAACATGTATATGATCCAACCAATCCACTCCTAGGTATTTATCCAAGAGACAAAAATGCATATCTCCATTGAAAGACTTGTACATAAATGTTCATAGTAGCTTTATTTGTAACAGAATTGTCAACAACCATCTATTATCAATGACTGGATACATAAATTTTAGCATATCTCTATAATGAAATACTATGCAGGAATAAAGCAAATGAGAACTTTCTACCACATGGATAATTGTTCAAATATTTATACTGAGTGAAGAAGCCTGACAACAAGAGAATACATAGTGTATGTGTACTCCACTAACAGAAAATTCTGGAGCATGCAACATAATCTATGTTGACAAAAAGTAAGTGAGATGTTATCTGGAAATGACCGAGGAGGACAGGAAAAGACAGGAAAGGATTGCCAAGGGGGACAAAGAAAGGTTAGTAGGGGGAGGATGTGCTCACTATTTTGATTGCAGTGATAGTTTCACAGGTACACGCATTTTTACATATCCAGCTTGCCAGTTCGGGAGATGTAAGAGACATGAGTTCGATCCCTAGTTCGGGAAGATCCCTTGGAAGAGGGAATGGCAATCAATTCCAGTATTCTTGCCTGGAGAATCCCATGGACAGAGGAGTCTACCAGACTCCCCTGGTAGACTCTGTGTGACATGGGGTTGCACAGAGTCGGACACAACTGAAGTGACTTAGCACATATGCATCCACACGTATATGTATATATGTGTCAAAATCTGTCCAACCATACACTTTAAATACTTCTTGTTTATTGTATCTCATTTATCCTTCAATAAAACTATTTAGAGAAATAAAACAATGAAATAATGTCTACTGCTGCTGCTGCTGCTAAGTCGCTTCAGTCGTGTCCAACTCTGTGCGACCCTACAGATGGCAGCCCATTGGGCTCTGCCATCCCTGGGATTCTCCAGGCAAGAACACTGGAGTGGGTTGCCATTTCCTTCTCCAATGCATGAAAGTTAAAAGTGAAAGTGAAGTCGCTCAGTCGTGTCTGACTCAGCCACCCCATGGACTGCAGCCTACCAGGCTCCTCCATCGATGGGAGTTTCCAGGCAAGAGTACTGGAGTGGGATGCCATTGCCTTCTCCAGATGATGTCTACAACATCATGGAAAAGTTTCAAAAGAAAAGGAAGGCTATATGAATTGTTGCTCAGTTGCAAAGTTGTGTCCAACTCTTTGTGACCCCATGAACTGCAGCATGGCAGGCTTCCCTGTCCTTCACTATGTCCCAAAGATATCTATTTCAGGGCAATAAAAATTGGAACAAATTTATATGATTTAAATGTCCAATAACAGAAGAATGCTTAATGTAATATTCTATTGCTTCCATTACAATGATAATTCTATTGTACAAAGTTAATTTTAAGTAGCAGAGTTTAAAATACTGTGTGCACAAGTTTAATAGCCATATTACAATAGGCAAACTGACAAGGGAGGAATGCCTGATATAGTTTTACATCTCAGTCCCACCACTGCCCAGCTATGTATTCTAAACGTAGGTTTCTCATCTGGAAAGTGGAGGTAATAATAACTTTCTAAAGAAATTCTTGAGTGAATTAAGTGTGAAACTATGAAGAATATGCCTGGATCATAGAAGGCATTCAATAAAACACATCTTTGTAAAAGTTGAAGAGCTATAAGTGTGTGTGTGTGAGGGGAGGGGGGGTATTTGATGCACAGTCCTTGGAAGAGGGTGACAATTTCAAACAGTGTCGTCCTGACCAGTAAACGGAAGGAGGAGCTGGGGTGGGACAGCTGGGGTTTTGAAGTTCCATATTACCAGGGAGAACATTCCCATGTATGAGGACACTTTGTTGAACATAGAGGTGTTTCCAGCTGTTGGAAGAACCTAGAAGACTGATTTCTTTCTTTTTAAAACTCCAGTATGCCTTGCTTCCATGCATGATCTTTTTTTAAAAATTGGAATATAATTGCTTTGCAATGTTCTGCTAGTTTCTGCTGTACAATGAAGTGAATCACCCATATGTATACATATACCCCTTCCCTCCAGGACCTCCCTCCCACCCCCAATTCCACCCCTCTAAGTCATCACAGAGTACAGAGCTGAGCTCCCTGTGCTATAGGGCAGCTTCCCACTAGCTATTTTGTACACCTGGGAGTGTATTGAGGTCAAACCTGAGGCCAAACCAATTCATCCCACCCTTCACTTTCTACTGTGTCCAGCCTCCTCTTTGTCCACCCACATCTCTACCAATGCAGATCTATTGTACCCAAATCTTATTATAAAGAAAGAAAAGTTAGGAAATAGCTTTTCCACTGACAGAAAGGATTGTTTTGCTAAAAGATTGTTTACTGGTAAGGACTTGGGTGATAGTTATTTTCTAAGAATGGTTCCTCAGTGAGGCCGTATTCTCAAAATTCTCTTTTATATTCAGTAAGTGACACACTTGCTACATATATTGAGGACTCATCAGGGCCCGAAAGAACATGTGTGTTGGCTGTTCATGCATGCATGCCTAGTCATTCAGTTGTGTCCGACTCTGCTACCCCATGGACAGTAGCCCACCAGGCTCCTCTGTCCATGGGGATTCTTCAGGCAAGAACACTGGAGTGTGTTTCTGTGCCCTCCTCCAGGATATCTTCTCAACCCAGGGATCAAACCCGTGTCTCTTGCATTGGCAGACGGATTGTTTACTGTCTGAGCCACCAGGGAATGTCCCACTAAATGGAGACAATGGTGGTTTGAAGTGTACGGGAGTCAAGAAAGATTCTCCTAGAAGCTGAAAGACAGAGAAGGTCAGGTGAGACTGACATCCAGTAAATCACCTTCTTGCCTAAGATTTCCCACCAAGCAGAATCCTTAGGTCATGATGGTGACTAGCCATGAATAGCAGGCCTCTAAGATTTTCAGATTTGAATCAAGAGTTGAACTTTTGCAAATGTGATGAAGGCCTGCCCGACTTTATAGCAAACTCAGGCCCAGGGTCAGGTACACAACAGAAGGCAAGCCTTACTGGAAAGTTCTGCTTTGCTTTAGCACTTTATTCTCATGATTTTTCACAGTTTGTCTCATGCCACCTTATTACTTAATTCCCACACCTTGGAGGGAAAAATGTGTAATATTTTAATATTTATGTTACAGATACTTAACATTATGCTTCTGCATAGGTGTTGCCAAGATGGCAAAGCCAACCTTTATTTATAGAGGGTAGAAAATATAAATCTGTCTAAAATCTTTCATGAAAGGAAGGTCTTAATGTTTCCAGAGTTGATTTTGGTGCCTACTCTTGGAGAGCTTTAGAGAAGCGTTGTCAAAACAAGGTGCCATTGTTTTAGGTTTCCTATCCATGGCTTGCCTTTTTTTCCCCAAAACTTCCCTCTCTTTTGGCAACTTCTCTTTACATTCTGTCCTACATTTGGCCTCGAGACAGTTGAAAGCTTTGCAAGTTGATTTTCCATTCCCATCTGAGTTTTAGCTTAGCCGTGGAACTGTTTTCCATGTGTTTTTAATCATTTGTCCATGTGTTATGAGCTTATAGGGACAATATGGTTCCCTCAATCTGCCTGCATTGTAAAAGCAGAAACTGGCACGGTGGCCAGTAGGGGAACAGTTTTCAGACAGATGCCCCCTACACTCATTTCTGTTGGTGATACACCATTCTTATCTTCCAACTATAGGAAAGCAATTTATGAACTGTGTAAAGTTCCCTAACATAAGAGTTTGCTGGCCTGAGTTGCCTTTTCTGGGAGTATAATCATCTTTCAGAAGAGATTTGCCTGGGACCTGTGGCTGGTTTGACAAAGTTCAAAGACCTACTCTGAGACTGTGGCCAGGTTGGAAAATAAAGTTTTATTTTGAGTCTTCCCAGATCTAGTGGAAATTTGATTTTAAAATACAGTCTAAACACAGAGAATTAAGGATAAGTTCTCCAGGACAAAGTGATACCTCTTAGAAAGTAAAGAATGACAAGGACCCATGGCAGAAGTTGTCCAAAATTTTTCCTAGATTTGATGGTTGAAGCCAACATTCATTAACCTAGGTGTAGAGTGAGGCGCCGGGAAGGGGAAAGGAGCAGAAAAATGCATTCAGCAAAATTCCTGTTCTCCAAGTTGCTGACTGTGCAGTCTCCAGCAAACATAGACCTCGCCTCTGAGGAGCCTCTCAGGAAGACACACATGCATTCAAATGGAGCCAACGCTGAGGAATCACTAAATGGCAGAGTAAAGAAGGAGCTGCAGATAATCCTGGTGTTCTGGGTGAGGTGAAAATGTTTGTTAGTTGCTCAGTCATGTCCCACTCTTTGCTACCCCATGGACTGTGGTCCACTAGGCTCCTCTGTCCATGG